>JAVMKO010000005.1:55625305-56072805 GCA_032164245.1 Sternotherus odoratus
TGACAGCGTGCCATAGGAGCCTCCCCATGCATCCCTTGGATAGAGGCCAAGCACAAGAAAGCATCTGCAGACTCTGAAATGATGAAGGAATGTATCCTTGCAGCAATTGATCCAGTGTTAGAGGGAGAGATGAATGCTGAAGTGCTCAGTGAATTTAAAAGGATTCCTTTGTCATGCATGTTGGCTGTTCGAAGGACTGAGTTATTGGCACCAGTAGTGGCAGACAAGCTTGTCAGTGAAGTGAAACGTGAGCTGCCATACACTAGCTGTTGATGAATCAGCTGACATGACTGATATTGCCCAAATGTGCATCTTTGTCAGATATTCAGTGGCCTCATGCAGAGCGTTCTATGAGTTATCCCATCTGAGGTAAACTGGAACTGATGATATGCTAGAGGCAGAGTACTTTTGTGATCTTTGTTTTGGCTTTAAAAAAAAAAAAAGATGGATGGTTCTCCATCCATGATTGGCCCGGAGAACGGATAATGAAGTGCACTTAAAGGAAATGAATCCTTACTTATTGGTGTGTCTCACTCAGTCTTAAGTGAAATATTTCTGTGAGGTAAACACAGAGTATCATATCCAGCCACTACACACAGTACTATGAAGTTAGTCATTTTTATCAGACCAGTGTACATTCATTCTTACTAGGGTGTAATGAATGATTATTTATTTGCAGACTCTGATTGTTTATTGCTGATTGCTTCTCTTATGGATTTTCTCTGTATTGAACCAATGTTGCTAGTGGTTAGAACACAATCTTGAGAGATCATGCTTCTTGGTTCTATTCCTGGCTCTGTTATTGACATTCCATTGACCCTTGGTCAAGTCACTTAAGCTTCCTGTGTGTAATAGTGTGCCTCTTTAGGGACCTTGATGTATTGTAACTTGTTACAACCTTCTGGGAAGTTCACAGGCTGCCCACTGCCTTCATTCTCCCAATAAAATTATATTAAACTTGTATTGTGAGTATGCCTTGGCTTACCTTTCCACAAAATGATATAACTGGTGCCTCAGTTATGAGCAATGTGGAGGTAATGGAGTACTTCAAAGATGTGTTGCAAACCTTAATAAATGAAGGGAAAATAATATCCTTAGACAACCACTTCTCCTTGCCTTCAGATGCATTGGTGCATGGTGGTTGGAAAAACAGGCTGAAGTTTTTGTAAAAATGTTCACTTCCCTTTTTTCCCTGTGGTCAAAATTCAAAATATTAATGAAAATTTTCACCAATGGTTTGAAAATTTTCAATTAGCTCCAGTGCTGCATTTGCCTCTCTTTCTTTTTTTTTTAAATGTATATTTTTTAAATATGTGTAGGTCTGTAAAGTTCTTTAGGATCCTGAGCTGAAAGGTGCTACAAAGTTCAGAATGGGGCCGCTGTTGGTTTTTTTTTTTTCTTCTTTTAATAATACTTCCCAAATATTGTGTTGACAAACATAAGCACTTGAGATCTGGTGTCAGGTCATTATTTTATTGCAAATCACATATTGATGCAACATAATAGAGAAACAAAACAACACTTAGCAACGCAATGTTAGGATGCCTTCTGCTATGATTGTTTTGTATAATCTCTGTCTTCCCTTATCTCTTTCCTAATTACTGTAAAGAATGGGGAAGGAACTGCTGTTCATTTCTTCACTATTCCCCAGCACAAATTTACAAATGTCAGGCAGCATGGGTAACAGTTTCTGAGTTCTGCACCCTCATGGATTTGCCTGGGAGAAAACAAATATGTTAGGTGCCTCCATCCAGACCTATTGTCCTCATTAGAGCCACATGTGAGGTTGCAAAGAGCAGCTCATGGTTCCTAAATTCTCAGAAAAACTGAAAAATTATATATATAAAATAATAATATTGTGTGTGTGTGTTTCTCTTGTATACTTAGAAGAACCATGCTGCTTTCAGCAGCACACTGAAGTGTCAGCGTGTTAGCATCCACTTGCACCTGTAGTATAAGCTTTAATTCTCTGCTTTGAGCACAGTGAAGCTATAGGACCTGCTTTTCAGACAGACATCTCGAAAACTGTCTGCCTGATGAGGCACTAACTCACATATATCACCGGTCCTTAAAAACGATTGCGAATGAAAAGGAATTGTCATTCCTGTCCCTGCTATTGATCATTAAATAACATGCATGGAAATTAGGTACAGTGCACTTTTGTGTGTGTGTGTGTATATACAGTCTTAAAAATTCCTTCAGGCCAGGTACTTGAAATACATGTCATAATTTTGGGTTCACAGCACCTGGCATATCAGAGACAGACTTCGTCTCTGAAAAGCAAATAGACTCCAAAGCATTCCAGGGATCCTTCTAGAAGTTATGGTAATTGCACACACCTCATCTAGAACAACCCAATTAATAAAGAAATACAGGTAACATTAAAAGAGCATCTCCTGAAGACTTGGACACCTCCGAATATGAGGGATGACATCTCAGACTGAAATTTCATTGTATGATAGCTGCAGAATGTCACCATGAGACCATGCTTTTCTGCCTTTTCATTTCAATAGGGGTTGTGTTTGGTTTATGTCCCAGTTGATTGTTCTCTGACCAGTTTACCAACATACACGCAGTAAAGGCAGCATATTTAGACCCTGTAAGACTCTGTCATGACCCCTTTCTAAATGAGTAGCAGGGAGTCTGCCTGGAAAACCATATATATAATAGAGCAAGAATGTGACAAAGTGGTGGGGATTTTTCAGGCTGGTTGAGCACTGTCTGCCTGCTTTACTATAGACTATAGATTTATTCACAAAGATATTTTATACACAGACACTTGCACCTCCACTTTGTATCACCACCCCTCTCTCAGCACTTCTATTTCCCCCCAAAAAGAGTCAGATCCTCAGTAGCCCCCTTCTCACTCAGAAAAGGCACTTCACCTCTTTCTTTCCTCTCCCATACTTTGTCTGGTTTTGTCTGTTTACATCCAGCACTTTCAAGCCGAGAGAGGCTCATACCGTTTGTGTTTGTACTGGGACGAGCACAATGGGGTCCCCATTTTGGTTGGGGCATCTAGGCACCTTGTAATACATGATAAATACTAATTGGGGTGTGGGGTTGGGATAATGCAGGCATCCTGTCCATTTAGCCATTGACCTTTCTGTTGACTCTGCCAGCATATCTGTTTGATTTATAGATTAAAACTCATTTCAGACAGGTCAGAAAACAGCTATCTGATTGCAATGACTCTTGGTCACTGCTGGCTTGGGCTAGAGTCCAACTTAGTTACACGCACACACAGAGGACATCCAAAATGCAAGCCAAGGTGAAAAGTTGGTACTGAAAGTTCTAAAAGCCCCCCTCAATAATATACCTAGATTTGGAAGGATTTTTTATCAATAAACGTTAGTAGACATGAAGTTCAGCATATACAGACAAACTGGTGAAAGAAAATTCCCATTGATAATCAAAGTTTACAGCTAGACAAAGTAAGAGAAAAAAAGTTTGATTTAAGGATATTTATTTAGTACATTTTGACATTAATGATGACAATATCTGTGTTTTAATAATTAAACTCCTTGAAGCTCAACATCTAGTGTCATTAAATATTTAGTATCTGAGCCACCCTCCCCATAATGTCCCACAACTGTAAAAATTTTAATTGATAATAAGCTAAGACTTGATTAAAATGCATAACTTTGTACAACTGTGAAAATTTAAAGTAATTAAAAATAGGAACAAACTTAATAAACAAATATTTGTTGAAATTATTTTTAAAAAATCACGTTTTGCCAATCCTAAATTTGCAACATTCCAGCCCCTTGTCTATGAGTATTAAAATAGGGTGAAAAAAGGTCTGTATATGCGTGTTAGTCCTGTGATCTGGTGTAGGCTGCTTGTGTGAAGTGGTCAACATATGGGGCAACTACAGTATGTAACCAACACAGTTTAGATGTTGACAAAACCAGTGGCTACGAGGTGTTGGTGGACAACCTGCGGCCAGCGGGCCACACGCGGCCTGTCAGTGTTGTTGTGGAAATTAACCACACGCATTGTGTTTGATCAGAAACATCTGAGACCTTTATTTGGTATATCACACATACATTTGCATGCAAATGGGTAACAAGTCCATGACGGTCCAAAGACAGCCGAGGAGTCGCACTCCGAACAGAAATATTCCACACCTATTTATGCAACAAAAACTGCAATAAATTACTCAAGCAACATTCCGTTATGATGCTTCATATGGAGTGAATAAGCCTGTGACTAAAAGGAAGTTTTGCAAGCAACAATTATGTGTAAGACCTTGCGGTTAGCGGGGGGCATAAGGTTGGCATTTAACAGTCTCCTTTACCCCCCTCTACCTCCTTTGCATCAGATTTAAAAAAAAAGCAAAAGCATTAAAGGTCAAGCAGAAAAACCTAAGTTAAAGAATTTACTTTTACACAAGTTCAGGCCTGTTAGCCTGGACAAGTCTGGATAAATCTAATCAAGTCTAAGCCTGTTAATCTTTTCTCTGTCAGCGTTATCACTGGTGGGCCACCAGGCAGTTTGTTTACTTTTGCATGGGCCGTGTGTAGCTTGCAAGCCACAGGTTGCCCACCACTGCTGCAAGGCCATTCAGGGGAGATGTAGGTTCCTGTCCAGCCCTTGAGTGGAATAATTCTTAGTGTGTGCACAACATGCTTCAGGTGGCATATGACCAGGGTTCATCACTGAATTTGGTCCACTGGTTGGATCTTTAGCTTCCCAACCTGGGTGCTGATGGGGAGTATGATGTGAACACTGATCCATGCCCCATGAGAGTGGACTATAGGGGTTGGTTAGGAATCACAATTCTTACACATACTGGAAATATAATGATGTAATTATTGCATGCAGTATATTGGTGTACAGTAGTTTATATTTAAATGCAGCCATTAACTGAAAGGCTATTTTACCATTACAGTAAACCCTCGATTAAACGGACCTCGATTTAACGAACTGCTGATGCAACGGACAAAATTTCTGAGCAAGTCTGATGCATCTGAAATCCATTTCTCGTGGGCTGGCTGCCGGCTCCCGGCTGCCGCCCGGGTCACAGCAGCAGGCGGGCTGGCTGCCGGCTCCCGGCTGCGGGCGGGCTGCTGGCTCCCGCCCGAGTCCCGCAAGCGGGCTGGCTGGCTGCCGGCTCCCGCCTGCGGGCGGGCTGGTCGACTGCCGGCTCCCGCCTGCGGGCGGGCTGGCTGACGGTTCCCGGCTGCCGCCCAGGTCCCAGCAATAGGCAGGCTGCTGCTCCGACAGCTCGTTTTTTTTTTTATTAAATAACGGACTTTTTGATTTAACGGACACCCCCTCGCCCAAATTAGTCCGTTAAATGGAGGTTTTACTGTACTGTTAATCATTACAAATCCATGAGGCTTAAAGGATGAGACTGTTGCAATGCACATATTGTGACAGATCGCCTTCTCACCCCTCTTCAAACACAGGCAGGAAACTCTTCTTTGGCTCCAACAGTGCTCTTTATTTCACAGTGCAAGGCCCCACCACCATTATACACAGGTTTATAGTTCAGCTCTTCAGCTTACAGCTCTAACACAGCTCTACAGCTTACAGCTCTACACAACTCTATATAGTTCAGCTCTACAGCTTACAGCTCTACACAACTCTATATAGTTCAGCTCTGTCAGGCCTCTAGCCTCAGCTCTATTTCAGCTCTGTACCTTTCTCTGTCTCTCTCTCTCACTCCTCCACACTACCATACCACCACCACCCTGGGCTTCCTGCCTGGCAGGCTTATATCCCCCTGAGGAGGCTGCCAGGTGCAGCTCATCCAGCCTGAGCCTTCTGCATGTAGACAGGTGGCTGCATGTAGACAGGTGGCTAATTAGGCTTTCTGCAAGGGAGGTTTGCAGAGGGTTTTTCTCCCTCTTAAAGGGGTGGCAGGCTGGGTCAAGCCCACCCTGCCACAATATATATGAGTAGCTTTGGACTCTGAAATTGAACACCATGTTAACAATGATTTCTTATCAAATTAGAAATAGCCTGAGTATACCTAAAGTTTGAGACGGGAAAGGATGCGAGATTCAAAATGCAGGTGTGAATCAGAATTTTGCAGCTAGACCCGTTTTTTTTGTTTTGTTTTTTTTTCCTTTTTCCTATAATGGCTCGAATCAAACCCCTGCACCTGAACATTCGGCAGGTCTATTTTTGTCTTCAGAATCCATAACTGCATCACAGTCCTGTTTCAGTCCCATCTCCATGTAAAGTGCACAGTCTATTTTGTTGCTTCTAATCAACTTTTTGGGGGGCAAAATATACCATAATATACATTGCAAACATTTAACATTGACTTTTTAAATGCTTTACTTTCACTTTTGGCATAAGGAAATTTAATACAAATCCATTTTTTAAAAAATTACTAAAAGGAAAAATACTTAGCATATTTATGGTACTTTGTGTTTATGACATTAGAGCCAGCAACCTAATACCCTCATCCTTCAAATATTTAGGCATGTGCTTAATGTTATGCTCATGAGTAGTCAGTTGACATCAGTGGAACTTCTCGTGTGTTGCAGTTGAGGGTCATAATTTACTTATTCTACCTATCAGTATCAGCCCTCTTAAAATACTTCATTCTTTATATCTTGCCTGTTCATGGAGCAAGTTTTGCCATCTAATCTGCCTACCTGCCTTAGACTATATGGTCTGCAATTAAATTCAATAGCAAATTTTGTATTTGGTCAGCAACTGTTGGAACAGGCAAGTCATTGAATAATTAATAGTGTGATGCACAGGATATGAGCTGTCTGTCAATTTTGTTAAGCCACTTGCTGATTAGGAGTAAGGTTTCAGACCAGGTTCTGCTTATTTTATAACTGATGGGACTTAGTACCTGTAATTAACATAATCAATTATAGGTACAAAGAGTGGCTCCCGGAGCCGTATTTCCCACAACTGTGCTTTCAGTGACACTTATAAACTTTCCTCTTTGCTTAGTATGAGATTTGGCAAAAATTGAAAGTTAAATGGAGGCTTTGTTTTTGGACCGGAGTGTTTGAGCATCCTGTGTATAGTATCACTCTCAGCTCTTTCCGTTGCTCATTTTTCTGCATAAGAAACTGACTATACTTGCTTAGTTAAAGACAGAGGTGCAATAGCCTCTTTGTACTTTACTAGACTCTGCATGTTTGCCATCAAACTTAATGTCACCTGCACCTCACTCTCCCCTGTGCTGTGCTGTGCCCAGGGTCTGTGACATCTAAGCCACCTTTATGTGCTCCCACTCTGGGACCATTTGACATCTGATAGAGGCCACTGGCAGTCAGAACCAACACAGAAGTCCTAAGGCTGTTCTAGATTCTAAGTGCCATTCTGTTAGCTGAGGATCACCCTTTAAAAGAAGGCCCTATCCACATCCACTTTGTCCCACACATGTACCCTACTCTTGTATCCTGGAAGAGAGGTTGGGATGATAGTTATTCTGCGGTTCTATACCACTTGAAGAGTCTCCTCAGCAGCTAGAAAGCAATTGGATTGGCTCACCCAAGGATTCCCCTGCATTCTGTTCCTAGGAGCAGCACAAAGTAGCTGGGGAGGGGGGGGTGTTGGGGAGGCCCAGAATCTGACCCCATATCCCCCATGTGGGCTTTGTAGCTAGTCCACACCTTTTTTGCCTAGCAGCTCATGTAAAGCCATCTGTTAGTGATGGCTAGTATGACTACAGTTTCAGATTTCTGAAAACATCAACACAGAATAATAGTCCTACTCTAGCAGCTTTGTATGGTGCAGCAGGAGTGATCCAGGTACTTGATTTACCAGTTATTTTATTACTCTAGATACAAAGGACCAAATTCTGTTGTCCTTTACACTGGTATAAATTGGGATTAAATGCATTGGTCTGGAGGGTAAGGACAAGAAGAAATTCAACCAGAGGGACCAAACATAGGCACTAACTTCCCCTGGCACTAGTGGTACTTGCACTCCCTGCCCCGGGCCTTGCCGCAACTCAACCCCTTCCCCAAAGTCCCTGCTCCAACTCCACCCCCTCCCTCTCCTATTGGACTCCTTCCCCAAATCCCCGCCCCGGCCCCGCCTCCTCCCCTGAGCATGTTGTGTTTCCCCTCTTCCCCCTCCCTCCCAGCTGTGTGAAACAGGTGTTTCGTAGTGCAGGTCCTGGGGGCGGGGGGAGAGTGAGCATGCAGTGCACTCAGAGGCGGAGCGGAGGTGGGGGGCGGGGAGCTGCCAGTGGGTGCAGAGCACTCCCTAATTTTTTTTCCCATGGATGCTCCAGCCCTGGAGCATCAAGTGAGTCAGCGCCTATGGGAACAAATGGCTAGCATCTGCTATATGTCCTGTTCCTATCCACAAGACTTGACACCTGATCTTGCATTCTGGAAATACATTCCTGAAAGGGCCATCTGCTGGAGATTCTTCATGTTCAGAGATACCCAGAAGCTTTGTTGCAGGGCAGAGATTAGGAAGGAGAGGTGTGAGTTCTCAAACACAAGACACCAGGTGACTTTTCATAATAGTTCATGAGCCAGTGTCTTTTCCTATTTGCAATGATTTAAAGCTGGGCTAACTTTGGGGTTATGGTGCAAGGAGCTAAAACAAACTAGGCATTGGTATGCATCTATCTTTATTTATTGCAAGTTGGATGCGTTCGTTCTTTCTTTCCTTTTGTGTGTATATGTGTGTTAGATCCAATAATGCATTAAGCACCATTGATTGGTTAGTACAGCTTTTTGAAGGATTCTACAAAATGTGAGTCCTAGCAATTTTAGCTCTCAAACCTGCCAAGACCTATGCATGTGAGTAAGCTTAATGCATGTGCGTAGTCCCATTGAATTTAACTTACTTGGATGCACAATTTTTTGTTGGAGTGAGCCTTATATAGGAGTGGAGAATGAGGAGGCAGAGTAGAGTAAATATCACATTTCTGTTTTACATCCTTAGAGCTTTCTGCTTGGGCAACTGTTTAAGGATGGAGAATAGGCCGTGTTGCCAGCTCTTATAATATTTGAGGTTTTTCTTAAAACTCTAGGTCCTGGAGACAAGTGAATACATGGGAATCTCAGCTTTCATTTAAAAAAATAGCAAGTTTCTAGCCCCCATGGTTGTGGAGAAAAGCCTGAACATTTGATCCAAATTCCTCCTAAAAGCTTAGCAAGCAGAATCTCCCAAAATATAGTATATATTTTTAAAGCTCTTGATTTTTTTGAAGCCTGAGTCATGATTTTTGAACAGTTGGGGTTGACAACACTTAACAGGGAATAACTTGCCCGAAACCTTGATCCTGCATGAGTTTACCTATGTGACTAAAGATAACCATGTATTTAAGTGTTTGCAGAATAAGGCTTTAGTAAGAAAATGTAATTGTTTGGAAAAACTGTGTGTGTCGGGAGGGCTACATATTTTTGCATTGCTGATTATGACAACTTGCTGTCATTTTATATATAAAATAATATATTTTGCAGGCATTTTGTGTGTTATAACTGTTAATGCTTTGCCAGAGCCTCAAACTCACTCCTTTTAAGATGAGCTCCTCAAATCCTAGAACCTGTCCTAAGAAACATAACTGTATACAAGCAATAAGGCTTTGGAGACATGGTTGTAGACCGTAGGTGGGCATGTGATTCTTATATTCTTCATGTATAAGAAGACATAGCTTGCCTTTAATGTTTGTGTGTTTCTTAAATATTTGAATATTATATATAAATCTGCTTGTAGAAGCATAGAACTGGAAGGGACCTCAAGAGGTCACCAAATTCTGTCTTGAGTGCAGGGGACTGAACTAAGTATTATCTAGACCATCCCTGACAGGTGTTTGTCGATCCTGCTCTTAAAAATCTCCAATGATGGAGATTCCACAATCTCCCTATGCAATTTATTCTGCTGCTTAACCACTCAGACAGTTATGAAGTTTTTCCTAATGTCCAGCCTAAACTGCCCTTGCTGCAATTTAAGCCCATTGCTTCTTGTCCTATCCTCGGAGGTTAAGAATTTTTTTTTCTCCCTCCTCCTTGTAGCAACCTTTTATGTACTTGAAAACTGGTATCATGTCGCCTCTCAGTCTTCTCTTCTCCAGACTAAACAAACCCAATTTTTTTCAATATTTCCTCATAGATCAAGTTTTCTAGCCCTTCAATCATTTTTATTGCTCTTATCTGGATTTTCTCCCATTTGTCCACATCTTTCCTGATGTGGTGCCCAGAACTGGACACAGTACTCCAGTTGAGGCCTAATCAGCGTGGAATAGAGCGAAAGAATTACTTCTCATGTCTTGCTTACAGTACTCCTGCTAAAACACCACAGAATGATTTTTTACGTTTTTTTGCAACACAGTTACATGTTTGACTCATATTTAACTTGTGATCCACCATGATCCCTAGATCCCTTTTCGCGCAGTACTCCTTCCTAGGCAGTCATTTCCCATTTTGTATGTATCTGATGAAATGTATATCAGATTTTGGCACAGGATTTGGTGTGTGATGTTTGTTCACTATTTTTACTTAAAACAAGTTGTCACTGGCAGAGTATTCTAATCCAGAATTCCAAATAAATATAATGAATTTGCTTCTTTCTTTACACTTAATTTTTGTTTCAGAATACCCAAAATCATCTAAAATGACACCATTTTCATTTGATATTTTAAAAAAAATCTCTGGGGAATTTGTTATTAGTTGCTTCCACTCTGACTCCACCCTCTGTTGGCTAGTTACAACCTCCTGGTTGTGTGTGGAATTACTCCTGATTTGCCATTTACCTGTGTAACTAAGAATAGATTTGTGGCCCATCAGTTTGGATTTTGACCTTTAAAAGTAAATGGTTTTCTTTCTTCCTCCCATCATTTCTGTGGACTTTTGAAATATTGCTATTAGCTGAACATCCTGCTTTAAGCTGGTTCTCTCAACATCCTTCCTATGATCCATGTACTGATATTCCTGTGCAAGGCAAATCCTTACTAAACGGAAAAGCTTGGTGGGTGGAATTTGATGCCTTGAAACATTGTCATTGGCTGGAGATTTTTGCAATGGGCAGGTAGATAAACCCTATAAATTTCTCCACACAGCTTTGCTAATATACTTCAGTTCTTCCCTTCAACATTCATGCTATTGCAGTCCTGGATATAGGCTGCCAATCTTGCCAAATAATGTTGAGGTTTTGTGACATGGCCCAACATCCATTAGGAGCTAAAATGAGAGGCCATCTTGATTTGAATGTGGCTCTAGAAGCTAGTGCACTGAACCATTTTGTTGCTCAGTCCCTTCAGATCATCCACCTATTCTATCCTGTAACTACTTACCGATATAGGGTGAAATTCGTCACAATGCTGAGGTCGCATACCAGGTCTTTCAAATCATTTAAACCCTGCAGTAAATGTTCACTGCAGATGAGCTTTTGCAAGCCTTTGTAATTGAGATGAATTTCTTTCACTCTGAGATGTGTGTCTATTTTTCTTTAATGAATTGACTGCATTTCGATATCAAACAAGATAATACTGGATTGTTCTTAATTACACATCTGGAACTGGTATGATGCCCATCCAAACTGTAACTTCTTATATAGTTATTAAGCTATTTTTTAAAATACCAGGGCTCTATCCTGGAAACTGCTTATCTTGAAGCCCATGAGTAGTTCTGTTGACTTCAAAGGGACTATTTATATTTTTCAGTTAAGCACCTATGTAGGTACTTTCAGGATTGGGGCCAAATTTTGACTCCTCTTCTGATAGCTATATAAGGAGATAAGCACATTCCAAAGTGTGTCGGTGACTTTTAACCACTGGTACAAGGAGAGATTAGACCGCCTTCAAATTCCTCACCATCTGTGCAATGTTAAGCATTCATTGAACTATCAGAACTATTAAAAATGAGAGGAGAAAATGTCTTCTATGGTTAGTTTAGCTAAATTACTCCAGGATATAAATCGCTCATTTATACTGGGATTGGAAGGAAATTTATCTCATAGGCATTGTGAATTTGTCCATAAGGTTTTCATATCTTCCTCCAAAGTATCTGCTACTGACCATTAGTGGACACATGGTGCCAAGCTAGTTGGATAACCAGCATGAGCTGGTAGTTCTGTTAGTTCCTAGTTTTGGTATTATGATTCCCAGGTTAAATTCTATGTAAATACAGAATAGTATTATTACCTGTCAGGTTGTACTGTTATTGATAGGAATGGATATCTCACAATGTATTATGCAACACTAGATATCAAACCTAAGACAAAAACGCAGAGATCACTCCTTGGTTTAGAACACAAATACATAAATTTTAATCTGAGAAAAATACAAAATGAAACCATGTACAAGTTATGTACAAACCCTTTTTACAAGACAATATATTTATCACTGGATATTACATATGACAAAGTCAGGTAGATCATTTCTGAGCACCAGCATTTTTTCTCTCTCACCGATCCTTGGTAAAAAGAAAAATGATGAAGTCGTACTCCTTTTTCTTTCTGAACTGTAAGTCTTAACACCATAGGTAGTTTAAGGGAATTGTTTTCAAGGAATGGTTATAATGGCAAATGCTTTCATATGTATATATGTATGTATGTGTATATGTATATATGTATATGTATATATGTATGTATGTGTATATATATGTATGTATATATACTGTGTGTGTTTTCTGTGGGGTAGGGAAAAGAGAATAGCCAACTTTGAATTTCACAAGAATTTAAAATTTTAATTCCACTGTTTTTGAGGCAGATATTTTAGATGTTGCAGTTGCTAGACATAGGTGTCAAAAATTCTCTCTCTCTCTCTCTGGATATTGTTTTAAGTGCTGCTTAAAAGAAATGTAGGACAAGCTTCCTTTCAGCTGACAATTTGGTGAGATTCCTTAAACTCATCTTCCAGTTACCAGAAAATTTTCCATACCCACTTTTCAATCTTAATGAAATAAAAATTGCAGAAATTTCTCCATTTATTCTTAGGTGCCTGAGAACCTACATTCTTTTGTTCATGCAGGCCTCCTCTGAAGCTCATTGAATCAATGGGAGTCTTCTGTCAACTTCAATGGGTTCTGGATTAGACGTATGAATGGGGCAGTATTGTATGGATATTTATCATATGCCTGTAATGAGGAACAAATTAATAAAAGAGGTTTATTCTAATTTTTTGCTAAGTCTGACGCTAAACATAAATTTTAGTAGTTCAAAAATAGGTTAGGTAGATAGGGCCTCATCCATTTGGTGTATGCTCTACTAGAGGTTATTTGGATATATAGACTACTGCAGTTTATAGATTATTCACTAGCTAGTTTTTACTTGGTTTGATGTGCCATATCACTGGATTTCTGTGCAAGACGTATGAGTATGCATAGTGCTGTTAATTAGGAAAAAACTGCAAATGAATATGCCTGCTAAATATTAGAGAACCTGGAAAAGAAGCTTATATATGTTGAACATAAAAAGACCTAAAAACTGGGACTGTAAACACACATTGAAGGAAAATAAGAGATGAAAAAAACGATCTCACTTTACAAAATAAAAGTAGGTCTACATTTTGCTTTTTGTGAAAGCAAAGATTGAGACTGGTCTCAGATCTCTGTGGCCAAAGGCTTTTAAAGCATATAACCACATGGCATTTCTGCAAAGGTACAGAATTACTAACTTCTGGATTTTAGTAGAATGTCATTTAGGATGAGCTCCTTTCTCCCCCCGCCACCCCCGAGAAACACCAGGCACTTAACATCTCAAAGCTTAAGTTGTACCATGGGCCTTGTGTTGATGACACTGCACAATGGAGAATTTCCCTCCTACGGAACACCTCTGAATTATGCTAGTATTTCTGTTATACTTTGTGAATGTTGTGTTGGTACCCATGACTTGCAGTGGGTCATATTTAAAGTAAAAACATTTGTTTCTGTTGAAGATCTGAAAACCCACAAAATAAATTATAACAGACCCTATAAAAAACCTGATTGCTGGATCTGGGCCAAACTGAAGAAATCTGCAAAGGACCCAAAGCATGTGTTTAACTTTGAGCAAGTGCATAGTCTCATTTACTTGAATGTAGCTAATATGGTGGAACTATCTATGCACTTAAATGCTTTGCCTTTAAGGGCCTTCCTTATCAGGATTTTTATGCACCAGCTGGGCTCCTATCTTAGTACTTGATTTAAAAGCAGCATCAAATTTTAAAGACTGGTGCTGTGAAAGAGAGCTAGCAAACTGTGAACCATAAGGAACATGTTCTTCCCTAGGTTTTCCCATACTGCTCCCATAGACTTTGATAAGCGTTTCCTTCCCAAATCAGCGAAAGCTATATGTGCCATGCAAAGACACTCTAAGAGCCTTTGCACTCACCCTCCCTCCCTTCCCTTTATTTGTTTTGCTTTCAGAACATAATTTTAAAAAAATAGAAACAAAGCAGGGCACATGAACTTATACGGGGGTAGGAGAATGTGCAGTAATAATTGCTAGAACACTGAATACAAGTTTATTTCAAAACTCATTGGCTTCTTGAAGCCATTGTCAATGTGCTTCCAGTTAAGGAAGTGTGACTTTGTACAGTAACTTTGAGACCGGGATATCTATAATGGGGCCATTGCTAACATAACTATGGATTGTATAGCATGTAAACAGGTGGAGAAAACATGCATAATTACTCATTTGTAACTTATTGCTCTTGTGGTGAAGTAATTTATGCATCCGATTATTGCAAAATTTCTAAGGGCTATTTCACAAATAGAGTTTGCTTGCTTCATTTGTTTTTTCTCTATGTACTTCAGACCCTTAAAGGACCCAAGTTGTCCTCTGGCAAATTTTTAGAAATCTAATATTTTATCAAAGCTTCATTTAAAATATTTTTCTATACTTCCTTCCTCATCATTGCAGATACAAGATGTATGTGGAGAGGAAAAGGTGTCTCCCAGCATGCCATATTTATCCACTCACCTATTTCGTTAAGGGTGAAAAATTCTTGTCACGTGTTGTCACGTGCATAAAGCCCGAGTCATGGGGCTTTATTTGGCTAAATATGCTGTCTGTTCGGATAAGGCAAAATTCACCCTCACCTTCAACGTGGGCTGGTGCAGTCCACCGCCCACCTGCAGCTACTTCTCCAGCCTCAGGGTCTGGAATAGAGACATCAGCTCCTTCATGCAACTTGTGTGGCTTGTTTGGTCTGCTCTGGATCCTCATTACTGCAGATCATGTGGCCTTCTCCCTGTATCCCTGCTAATGTAGAGATGTAGCTGAGGAGCTGCTCCCCCAGTGCAGGGCTCAAGTAGTTCGGAGAGTTTTTTTGCCAGCTCTCTGTGGCAGGGTGAAGAACACTTTCAGTGATTCTGATCTACCTCTCTGTCCTTAGCTGTGCGGACTGGGCTCCCATTCACAAGAGCACAAGTTGGACATGGCTATCTCAAATGAGAATTAGGTCCTGTGACATTCCAGTAGTGACTTTGCTTGAGAGGCCCTGATGACTGATGTACGCATGCACATATACACAGATTGTATTGCAGCTTCATGGCCTTTTGACCAATGAAGTATCAGTTTAGTGTTTGATATGTCCTGCATCGGGGACTACATCTTGTCATGGCAGAGGGATAGAATTAATAGACCTGTCCCAACTCGAATGACTGCATTTTGGACCTACAACTCTGAATACATGGCAGGACAGACCCAGGATGGGTACAGAGGACAGAGCTTTCAGATGCACACACGTTGCCTCCATTTGACAATTGTTTTCAATTGCAAAAGATCTAAAAACTGAAACTTGCCTGTCCTCCATGTAACTAACTGTACATGGTTCTACTGAATACAGTACACCGTGTGTGCATTAGAGTGAACCTGAGCCACAGCTATTCTACAGGTCTGTCAAAAACTTACCAAATCCAAACCTTTGCCATAGCATCCATGTATACAAACAGATGTGGGGGCTGTAAGTAATTAACAAGCAGCATTTCCTACTCTTTCCTTTGATTACTAAAGAGTTTTTGAGGCAATTAGCTATATTATTAGATCTGGTTCTTGTGTTGCCCAAGACTTAGTTATAGTGGCAATCACACTGTAATGGGGTATTAGTTCAACAGCAGACACAGGCCTCAGCAATGCTAGTGGGTTTTTTTTTTATTCTCGTGTATATGATAAAGGTTTTATTGAAAGGAAGGATGGTAAGAAATGGCACTGTGCACAATAATTTTAAGTACTCTTAAATTGAATGTTACAGAAATAATTTCCTATGCCTGCCATAAAACAAGTGACCTATAAAAATCAAATGTATTTGGCTAAGATTGACACACATTTCAACAATTCTATTGGGATTGAGGCCAACTTTTTACTCTGGTAATAAAATTATTGCAGTTCATGAATGAAAAAGGAGTACTGACTTTAAAGGAAAGGTTTAAAGTGACCCAATGCAAAACTAGAATGCAAATTATAGCCTGCCATTAGCTAAAGTGGTAACAAATCAAAACCACCAGATTCTTCCTTTATTTTGGGTATTGTGAAATGGGTTAAATATGAATATAAACTGCTCAAGTTATTTTGTTTCTTTGTAGGATAGTGATTATAAATATTTTTAAACAGTCCAATTTTACATACAGTATATTCACAATTCTTGTTCATTTTTTTTTAAAATAACTAATCTACAAAATGTAAGAACAAAGTAGTCACAGTCCAAAAAGTCACTCCAGAATAAAGCCTGTTTAGGTGGCATTATGGTTATATTTGTACTGCAGCCAGTGAGCAAACATTGAAGCTGAGATAGTTTAGCTTAGATGTTGGATTATATAGTCGACATTCATTCATTTGCTTTGTACGTGTCTGATTCACTGATATTTCTCTAATGATAATAGTACCACAGTATGTTTTATAGGTGTTTTGCAACTCTGCAAAAGTACAAAGCCTAAAATTAACTTGCGTAATGGGACCCTACCTTTCTTTTCCTGCGGGACCTTTTTTGTCCTCAGTAGCTCATCCTTTCATCCAGTTGTATCAAATGTTAATTTGAAATTGAGAGAGTTGCTAAATCGCTTAGAACATCAAATGCCTGGGTGAATACATACTGCAGCACAGATATGAAACATCACAATTTTGTCTGATGGCTATAAAGCTTGTTGGCCGCTTTGTGAAACTGCTGATACAATTGATTTCTCTGTAGGCAGCTTTTCAAAGGCTTTTTGTAAGTTATCATTTAAATACATTCATTACTTTTGTTTCGTTTTGGTTATCACTGTACCTTTATGAGAGGAGTCCCAGCAACTTAAAGAAATAAGGAAACAATAACATTTAAAACATTTTTACAGAAATTAACTGGCAACAAGAAGTTGAGACACTGTAGACATGAGCCTGAGCTGCAAAGTTTGTACCCTGATCTGAACTCACCTCAAGTGCAGGTATGCTCAGCACTGAGAGTTTGATTCTATCTGTTGCTGAAAAATGGGCCATCAGCAAAACTGTGCTATGGACCCAAACTTCGCCACACTTCAAGGAATGTTTGGCTCAGATAGAGTTTGGTTCAGGCACAACTCCAGTAGTTCTAAACTAGAACTCAGTTAAATATAGTAGATGAGTGGGTTAAGAATATCATGATATGATGTGCTGTTTAGACACCCTGCATTAAATACTCAGAAACCTGGCAAAAGAAGAGGATTTTCCAAGGTTGAACTCCTTGAGTCGGCAAGTGCTGATTGATAATATGCAACATGAAGCAAAGCAGAATTGCACATTTTGCAACCTATAAGAAAGTGCTGCTATGAGCATTTTATCTGCATGCCCTTTGTTTTACACTAATGTTCACTACCCTATTGTCATAGAAAGTTACCAATGCATGGTTTTGGTTGTTTCGGACCTTAAATTTTCTGGTGCTTAAGATGATCGTTAGGAAGGTCTTCACTGTATATGGTAATAAAACCGATGAATAGTTCAGAAAGAATGTTAATTCTACAAAAATATGACTTTCAGCTTTGAAAATAAATACGTTTGTTTATTAAGAGCTGGTGTCAATGCTGAACAAAATACATAGTCTCCAGTAAAGAAACATGTCGATGAACTGTTCTTTTTTTTTTCTTCTTTTTTGATTTTTTAAAATACAAGTTGGACCTTGCATTATTTAATATTTTATTTATCTCCCTTGGTTACATTTCCTCATAATTGTGACCATCATTCTCCTCAAAGATGAGAGATAGCAAGAGCAGATTTTTAAAAAAAATTTTTTTTAGGAGTCTGGCCACACATGCAACTGGTTTAAGGGAAAAAAAATTGACAAAGAAAAAAACAAAAAGAAAAATATATATTTTTTCTAATAAATAAAAATAATTTAAAATGCTAGAGGCTATACATGACTATTTTTGATTATGATCATTTATAAATGAAATAGTTTCCAAAATACATGGAAGTGATATTAAAGACAAACAAAGATCTGTCTACTTTATTTTTCCATAACACTCGCCCTTCATAACTTTTCCGCCAGTGGGTCGCATGTAATAGGAATAAATGTCACATCACCATTCATGAAGCTTGTCAGGCTTTTAAAAAAATAGTTCTGGCCTCGTGAGTCAACATTCATCTTCAACTTCTCTGATTGGTGGTATCAAGCTGCTTGTAGATTTATACTGATTGATCTGATTGGCCATGTGAGTGCTCATGGGCTTGATTTGAATGTTTCTGGGATAGGCATTATCCGGCTCATCTGTAAACCATTTCTTTTCTGCTAAAGAGCAAAATGGATAGAGACAGAACAAGGAGGGAAAATGAGAAGTTTAATTAGTGCAGTGCAAAAAGCAGTCAGTAAAGTTCATAGAGGAAATGCAATCAATAGAGGGTAACATTGAATAATTGCTAGCAGCAGAGTGTGGAGGAGTAATACACCTGAAAACACATATTGCAGGGTTGGTAGTAAAGGGTTAAAGAAAACTGGCAGTTTGCTGTGTTGTTTGAATGTTTTAAAGTATGCTAAGCTCTTATCGGAAATAAAAAGGATGAAATTAGAAGCTGGGAGCATGCTGTGGTTAGTGCTGAGATACTCTCCTAAGGTTCGCGAGGTTGGTTTGGTTCATGGAAGTACCTGAAAATTCAGATTTCTCGGAACCATTTGAACTTCCTGGCTCTGCACAACTGACGCAGAAATCACACAAGCCCAAGATTTCTTGCACTTCTGCTTCCAACCTTTACTAGAAATTCAGAGCTGGATGACTCTGAAAAACCATGTTAATGATGTGAGAAATGTTTCAGATCCTTCCTTGGGGTTTGGCACTAGAATACAAAGAGGTTCAAAGTGGGGACTGGGTACATTCCTGGATGTAATGGCCAATGTTTTGATATTGTCCACCTGGCTGCTTGAGTGCTGCTGAACTATCCCATTATATACAGATGGTTCAGATGACTGGACCAGGTGCCAGCCCCAGTATTACATTAGTCTGAATAGATTGTTAATGGTGAATGGTAGAATGACGATGAAGTGGGGGCGACCAAAAGGCAAAGAATGGGAAGAGACATGGGACGGCTTTTCCTTTCTCCTTGTTCAGTATCCATTTGTGTGACTATAGTAAAAATTTTAGAGTTGAAATTTGAGGGAGTGGGGATATTGTGAGACAAAAAAAGTGCAGTTTGCTGTTTACTTGCATGAGACTGATTTCTCAGCTGTGGCAGATCCACCCCTTACGCTGCTCAGCTGTGAATAAAGTTTGTTAAAAGTCCCCTATGAGAAAATCCTAAATATAACTAGACTTTTTCCTTAAATTGTTCATAGAGCAGAGCTGCTAATGTGAATTCTTAATTACAGGGAAGAATTTTTGTGTGATACTTCTCCTTTCCCCACTCTTTTGTTTTCCCCTGAAATAAATGAGGGGATTGGCCCTAAGAATGGAATTTAGATACGGCATATTTGTGTGGTGTTTTAAACTAACACTTTGCTCATCATAGAAATGCAGCCTGGACTGGAATGTGGTGGCTGTTTAAAAAAAAAAAAGTACAGGAACACTAAAGTGTTCAGGAGAGGAAGCAGAGAGAATGCTTTTAAAATGGAACAGCAGGAAATAAGGACATCATTTTCAAACATGGATGCCTACATTTAAGCACCTAAATAGGTGGGCAGAGTTCCAGAAGGGCCGAGCACCCAATGGATACAGCTTTTGGGTAGACATCCAACCATGTCTGAATATATATATATTTTTAGTGGATTTAATGCTTGTGTATTCTTTGAGAACTTTTAATTAAAATCTTCAATGAGTATAAAAGTAGTTATTAATGCCCTGCCATTGAAGGGAAGTCAAGGCTAATATATTGTTTTCTCCTGTCATCTTAGATCCTTTTAAAAAGTCATACTCATTGGAGGTCAGGGTGCTTATTCCCTTCCCTAGTAAAGTTGTCGGAGTCTGAACAATGTTCAATCACCCCCCTCCCTTACCTATTATAATTAAGCTCCCTTTGATTTGAACAGATTGAACGATAGGAATTCATAATGTTACATCCTGCACAGTGAAGCTAACTGATTAAGTGCTTTAAATTATTCTTCCTGACAGAATGATAAAGTTACAATCTGTTCTGAAATGATCTACAGCTTGCCAGACTCCTACTGCTTCTTTCTACATTCATTTATCTTTTTGTCAAGCGGATTTTTTTTTTAAAAAAAGCTTCAATTCCATAGATCTTTTAAAGTCATCCGAACATTTGAATTATTAATGAGACTTTAAGGGAAAGCCTGATGGGAGGCTGGTTTACGAAAGGGTATAGGGGGGAAAAATCTGGGAATGTGTACACATCAAAATAATTTCAGCTCCATTTAAAAAACCATTTAGTTCAAGTGTGACACATGAACCATTATGCATTTGTGGAAACCAATTTTGTGTGATCTACGATTAAACTAACCTTTCAGAGAGGTATAAAGTGTGATGGTTATCATGTTTTAAAAGCCTTGCAAGATCACATAAACAATTTCAAACTAACAGTTTTCAAATGGTTTGTGTTTAAAATGATTTTGAAGCAAGTTAAGCAGTGTGTACTTTTCGCTGATTGTTTTGCATACTGCTGCACACACTTTTGTTTACAAAGAGAGAACTTGGTGAAAGTTATTTCAATCGCCTGGTATCAGAAAGAGGAAATGGTGGTGGTGCGAATGATGAGGATGAACTGTGTCCCCTCTCTTTCCAGCAGCAGATGAAAAGCTTTTCTACCTACCCAGCTTTCCCTGATATTTGCAACAGCTACACTAGGTAATTGCTAAAATATTAGTCTTCACAGTACAGTTCATGTTGACCTTTAAAAGTACAGGCATTGTCAATTCCCTTTTGCATTCATTCTGTATATAAAATATAGAAAACTACTTCTACATTCCAATTTTTTTTTCTTTTTAATTCCATCACTACTCAATGCTGAAACTCTGGCCCTTGCACAGTCCTCTCTTGTTTCAGGTGCTGGGACTCATCAGCTTCTTACCTTTTATATCTCTGCTTCTCAGATAATCTTCCTTCTCTGACCACATTATGGCCAGACTGCCTTGAATGCCACCTTCTCTCTCCTTCAGAACCAAGTTCAAACTCTTCTCAGCCTTATCTTCAGGCCTCTGTTCTATTCTGCTCCCATCTGATCCTATACCCTCTCGCAGTCATTATATTCTTTGTTTTCTCTCAGTCTTGGCTTCACAATCACTTTGTGCTTGGAACAGCCTCCTGCTCTCCCTAGATGACACATACTGCCTTTCCTTAAATGCATCCATAAAATCCTCTCTTTTCAGAAGTCTTCATATATTGAGTTCTCCACCAATGATGTGGCACCTCTTGGCACTTTGCCCATGTGTCACGTTTGTCTAATGCTCAAGGGAGAGCCTTGGGACAGGAAATGATGTTGTAGGCCCGGTTTAAAGAACCCTATATGCTCTATGAATTCAGGCCAACACAGCAATGTGTTAGCCATTTTAGTGCCTCTTATTACAGACTGACCATTTCTAGATTGTAGTGCTTAATATACAAATTAATTTGATTAATAATGAAATCTAGCAACATAAAACACATTCGCTTCCATTAAATATTTCCAAGACTTGCTGCACAGTGGGGTGTGAAACCAATACCCAATTCACGGCTACTCATAGCAAATTGTACCTCTTTAAGATAGGGTGACCAGACAGCAAGTGTGAAAAAGCAGGAGCGGGGGAGGGGGGGAGAATAGGAGCCTATATAAGAAAAAGACCCAAAAATTGGGACCGTCCCTATAAAATTGGGACATCTGGTAACTCTACTTTAAGGGAAACCAGTTTATTGTGACAAAAGACTGAAAGTAGCTTTTCTTTTAGCTGTAGCATAAAACTGTTGAGAGCCCTTACATTTGGGTCAGATAAAGTACCTAGACGTTCGATATCTGATCCAAAGCTACCAGACCCCTTTGGCTCTGCTCGAGTAGGTTGGCAATTTCATAAGACCTGATTTTTTCATGGAATTTTTCCATTCATGTCTCTGGCATTGGCCTGAAGACCATTTATAATAGTGTAAGGCTAATAAAAGTGGGGAGGAAGGCTAGGTTAGTGGTTAAAGTACAGGACTTGGAGGGATCTGAGTTTAGTTCTCACCACAGACTTCTTGTGTAACCTTGAACAAGTCAATTAATCTTCCCTGTCTCTCAGTTCAAAATGGGGATGTTCTTTATACCACAGGTGTGTGTTGAGTGTTAAATCTGAGGTGCTCAGGCAGAGGGCCCTATATGCAGATGTCTAGCTAGATTTAATAAAACAGTTGCCATACAAAACAATTCTCTGGCCCAGGTAGTCCAATGACCAGGTAGTAGTGAGTGTTTCAAAGGGAAGCATAAAGTTCCCTAATACACATAATAGTGCAGGGTGGATTTCTCCTTGCACCTAGCTAGTGATCAGCTTGCTATAGAAACATGAGCAACTATGGCCTTTTTTAATTTTGAAGAAAAATAATATAATTACTTTCGCAAACCAAAAACTACTTTTTGATTTCCCTTACAGATTGGTGTTCAGATTAGGTCTATTGGCTCACACCATTCACCTATCCCTCCTTGCTAGAGACTAACTTTTGTTGTTGTTCCTGAGTGGCCTTTGGGACATGGATTTTATTAGACACTGACCACCATTCTCCCCTTCAAGATGTATGGATATATGTATCTGTGTAAAAGGAATTTTTCAGTGATAGAAGTTTTGACTAGTGTTTCTGGGAGTTATGTAAATCTGTCTAAAGGAAAATGCTGTAACACAGCAGCTGAGTATCCTGGCCCATAGCCAGTCTCACAGAATATGTTGTGTGTGTGGAGAGAGGAACATGTGCACGTAGTAATCTACATCAGCAAAAGCGGTATCTTGAAGTGGGAGGTGTCAACTGGGGAGTTAGTTAGAAACAGACCCTGATGCCACCTCCAATAAAATACACTGCACACCCTGATATCTGGGTGTTGACGCTGTCAAGCATAGAGTGGTCTGACCCCTTTATGTTTCTTAACAATGCCTGCTGGCCCACTTTTCAGTCGCCAGGGGTGCAGAATAGCCTACAGCTTGGTAGAAACTTGGCTTCCCCTTAAACTCAATCCAAATAGGTGTGTCTCACTTTCCCCCACTTCGGGAACACACTACTGCTCTGGCAGCTGGCCAAGGAGGTAGATGTCCCAGAATCCCCAGCAAAACATGGCCTACCTCAGAATTCGTATTATTGTGTAGCTGCAAGGGCACTTCCAGTGTTCTAACTTGAGGACACTTCCTGCTTCCTTCTCTACAGGCCCTATAAAAATCATTACCTGTCATGGAAAAGTGATACTTCCTGGACACCACCACTACTAGGCCAATGGAAAGGAGAAGCAGACCCTCTAGAAGACTACAAAAGTAGGTGGTAGTGAAGTGGGGGGGATGGTGTCTGGGCATTAGCATTAGGTTTCTTAGGTGGATTGAGATTCCCCCAAATGAGCCAGTAGATTTGGGGTTGATGGTTGATGCCATCTGCTTCAAATTGACCCTGAAAACTGTGGTTCAAGTGTGTTACGTGGGTTTACCCACATTTAGTTAACATACAGTGTCAGGGATTAACAACGATGATTGTGGTTAAATCCATGAGCATGCCCCATCTCCAGAGGGGAGGCAAGGAAGATACTGTACAGCTAAGGGGGGTAATTCAGAGCATACTCTTGTCGCAAGCTGTGGTTTGGAGCTAATGTGTTAAAGCAAAATATTTTCTCCTCTGATACAGGGAAAATAGCTGAGAGCATAACAAAAATGTAACAATACAGGCAGCCTACTTAAAATTAAATGGTGGTGTTAGACAATCTCACATGCAATTGCTTCCTAACTAGGAAATATTAGAAGTTTTCCCACCCACCCAGGATTGTTAGTTTGGCAGGGGAGTATTTTATGATAATCAATTTGCAGCTCGGTGAAACTGCTCTCATTATTTGTGAATTCTTTTGACTGGTTCTAATGCAGCTCTCCTTGCAAATATAGTACAAGGTTTGAGGGACTCAGCTAATGGTAGAATAGATGATACAAACTTGCTGTCAATTTATATACACACACATATTTTGGGGGAAAAAAGCATGTGTTTGGGAGCAGATGTGTTTTGGGGCTAATCAGCATAATTCCCTCTGTTGTTAATGGCAGCTTTGCCTTTATAGGGAAGGCAAGGCTGGGCCTGCTGACTTCAGGGGGAGTTGAGGCCTGCTCTGCCAGTATCAGGAGATTGGCCCTTTACTGTCAGTCTAATGGATGCACATTGGTACCTAATATATATATATATATATTTGGTAGCATGATACAAGTTATTCAAACTCCAGTTGGCAATGCAGAATAGGAAGGAAATCTCAGTTTTTGTATGGTAGTGGTGTAACGGATGGGACACTTGTATTTGGTGGGCTTATGTGCCTAATTTGCTATGGGGGAAAGAGAGAGTACAGCGAGAACTACGGAATTTACAGGAAGCACCTCAACAAGCTCAATATCTGAACCATGGAAAGGCCTGTTACCATAGAAACCTGAGTTTCATGTAATTGTTCCTATAGGAATACAACTCCCTCTGGCTTTTCCTTTACAGGAGTATTCTTTAACCAAAGGTTGTCTTATGGCTTTCATGAGTTTCAAGTACAAGACACACAACATTATAATCTTCTACCTTTTTATACAATTTTTCACCTTTGCGGTGGAGCACAGTACTTGAAACCAAACATTTTTATGTATATATCCTAGGACAAATTAAATTAATAGTGCCATAACTCAACTTAAATCAATGGAGTTATGCCATCTTACACCAATAGTTAATGTGGTCCTTAGATCTGTAAAAGTAAACAGTGAGTTTACCGGGGTAGAAGTTGGAAATGGAGGGTGATAGCAATTTTTGACTTTGGGGAGCTCAAGATCTCTGGGGTGATGAAAGTTTTTTCCTAGTGTCATTGAAAATGTTATAAAATATTTCTGAGGCTAGAGCACCCCAATCTGCTTTAAATACTCTATTTGTCATTTACAAAGGAAAACAGTCTCTGTCCACTGTAAAAAAAAATAATCTCAGTTTCCTATATATGATTCAACCTGCTTGTATACTGAAAGCAATAAAAATGTATTTGGCCCAATCCTCAAATCCTTTTTCACTCCTCCTGCCTTAGGAAAAATTCCCATGGAGAATTAGTTCTTAGTAAGGCCATGGAGGATCTCCTATTCAGTTTCTCATTTTCTGCTCTGTTCCCAAAGTGGACAAATTGGTTCTCTAATTGTCTATCGCTTTCTGTCTAAGACAGAAATGAACATATCTAAAAAACAGTATTTGCATAATTGTGCATGCATAGAAGTCTGTGACAACTGATTCCATATTAACTCCCTATTCAAAGGAAAATGAGATGAAATGGTAAAAGAAAAGCATGTTAAAGCTGCTAAAAGTGTATAACTGGTATCAAATAAAACTTAGACAAGGTAAACATAAAAATGTTCATGAACTTGGTTAAAGGGCGTGGGAGAGAAGTGGAATGGAAATGAGGATTTGGCAAGTTGAAATGATGTCTGCAATAGGTAAACATTTTTACTGTGCAGGTACATAGATGGTTAGTAGAGGACACGTGCAATTAAAAGGCAAGCAGATGGGAGGATAAAAATAAAACAGGGTTGAGCAACAGCAGCAGCAGCCAGTTTTACTTTTGATTCAGGGGGAAAAAAAGCAAAACAGTTAAAAAAATAAACCAATAACTGAATAAAGTTTGTATTTTTTTTTTTAATTCCACAAGTTTTCACAAGGACAATGTTATAGAAGGAAACCCACAGCAGTTGCTAGGTCATGCAGAACCATTAATTGTCATACCTTGGCCCATTCTATTCATCCTTGTTGCACTTTAGAAAGAGAAGTAAGCTATGTAAGTTTTACAATGCTTTTAAACTGTCAAATTTCCTGTTGAGCACTTTAACTGGCACAGCCTTGTAGTTCTGAGCGTTCATAGGGCAAAACTTCATAACTATTTTCAGTGAATATCTGAATTTGTCTTCATATGTGAGAATTTTTGGGATGGGGGAACAAACATCATTTGAAAAATCTTCCCCTGATAGGACTTTTGATTACACACTTATACACACACACGGTCTCGCTCTCACTCTCTCATTCCAATCATTATTCTTAATGCTGCATAGATGCACTGTGGGTAGCCCCAGTTGTCCCATACCAGGTTTTGTCAGTAAAAGTGCTTGACTTCATTGTCAATTCACACAGCAAGCAAAGCTCCCAAATTCCCATGCTTGGGGAGAGGGGGGGGGGGGGGGGAAACAGCACTAACCATAAAAACACCTCTTGCTGTGTGGCAGCTACCATGCTACTCCTCCTCTGCCTGGTTTGCATATGTTACCTAGAAACACACCTTCTGTGCTGGGCAGCCAGTCACAAATGAAGTAGGTGGTATGATTTCATGGCATCCTCTTCCCCAGAGCATTTAAAATAGGTTTGAAAAATACATTTTTGTGGCTTTCTATCTTGGGCACCATTTCATGATTGTATTTAATTTTCTGCCACAACTTTAGCTTAGCTCAGTGAATAACTGGTAAGCGATCCAAATCCTGGCAAGTGCAGGGTGAGGTGGCTGTACTCAGGGCCAGCTCCAGGCACCAGCATGGGAAGCACGTGCTTGGGGTGGCCTTTCGTAAGTGCTGCCTCTTTTTGATTTTGCTCAGCTGGTGCTCCAGCAGGGTTTTTTGTTTGTTTGTTTGTTTTGTTTATTTTTTACTTGGGGTGGCAGAAATGCTGGAGCTGGCCCTGGCTACACTGCAAGCATTACAGTACTCCTCCCCTGCCTTCAATATTGGGAGCAGCATAGCACACAGCATCTTTCCTTCTGCTCCACTGTAGCCCATGAGAAACCACTAATGGGTTTGGGAATACATATAGGTTAATGTGTGGGAGATGTGCCGTTACGCACCCCATCCCAGCTTCTTATGCTGAAGGCCCACAGAGAAGCCCCTTCTCCCCTGTACTCCTCCAAAAGCATTGCTGGCATGCACCCGTCACAAACCAGAAAACAGTCCAGGCTTTCCTCCTATTAATTAGGACTTAGTACAGGTAGTTTAACTTTGTCAAGTTTGGTATAGACCCTTCATTCTATCAGGCAGTAAAGTCCCCTGAAGACTGACACTTAGGGGATGATACTTAAACACGGAAAAATACTTTGTCTTTTCTGTATATAAGGTGAATTAGTTACCTTTTCAAGGATGTAAAAGTACGGGGAAAGCAGTTTTCAATGACTTAACTCCAAGAAACATATGGCTTTTCATCCCAGATGTCAAAAGTGAAAGAAAATATCGCTACTCATGTGGCAGTATAAATAGAAATAATAATTTAACATGCTATTCGACACTTTTTAAAAAACTTTGAAATTTTCCAGGCATGGAGTTGTAAAATTAAATGGAGGAGATAGTCTCTCTAAAAGGACAGTATTTTTAAGAACATCCTTCTGCAAGTTTCTGATGGTCTTACTTTGGTATAGAGTAGGTGCTTAATAAGCTATACAAATGGTGAAAGCCTTATGCTATTTCAGCAAAACAATCAGTAGGGTTTTTTTTTCAATGGGTCAGCCTTCTAAGCTTCAAATAAACGTACTAACTGATTGTGTATGTTTTAACAAAAACCCCAATACAGCAACACTTCTGCATTAAATAACTTGCAACATCAAATGTTCATGCTAAACACATTCTAGCTTCTGATATGTAGAGTAGTTGCTACGGTGAGTTATTTATGTTTTTGGCATGCCTATGGGTTTAGGTTTTTTCCCCCTTAGCATCATAAATAACTTTTGGTCCGTCTGCTTTGTTGCTGTTGTGCTTAAGGGTTTTATGGTGGTGAAATAAAAATGATAATCACATGCACACTGTCATAGATATGTAAAATATGTGTACAAAAAAAGAGGAGGGAGAAGAACTCTGTAGGAAAACAGGGAAACACCAACTGGGAGGAATGGGTGGCAGATGCAAGTTTCACACACGGTAGGGGTGGGTACACATATCAAAGTCTATCTTCTTGCACATACTTCTGTTTTTCCCGCGAGTCCCGAGTCTTGGTGCGATTCTGTCGGTTTGCTGTCGATGGGATAGAGTGAACCGATGAGCTCTTTTTGCTGGAGGAGTAGGAAGAATGGGAGGAATGAGAGAGACTGGCCCGGGACTGGCCAGCATTGTGGTCAAATTGCATCAAACAGAAGATCAAGTCTGTGGGCACAAGCTCAAACTCATAGGGTGGATTTGTGATAACGTAGCTGGAAAAGCAAAAAAGAAAGTGGCTTTAGATTTGCATTAAAATCTCCTCTAGCAACATTTATCTGAAATTTTGCACTTCTACCTCTCTGTTGTCACATGTATTTAGCTTGTATAACAACCTGGGAACCTACTCAGAGACCACCTGGGTCAGACTGCCACAATCAGTGGAGGCTTCGGAGCAAAATATTTTCCACATGGTCCCCTCACCTTTGGAACTCATTCTATCATTGGGGATGCATGATGCAGTCTCACTATGGTGGGTGAGTCTAACGTCCTCAAGACCCAGCAGTAATGCACTAGCAAAACCATTTAAATAACTGCTGAAATGAGAGCATTACAAGTGTGGGCCAGGGTGGTCTATTTAAGTACTGTCAAGGAAGACTAGAGGAAAAAAATATGTTCTTTTACAGCGAATGTGTATATACACTGCCTGAAAATAAAATAAACACTGCAGTAAGGCCAAACAGTTTCTCCATGATCTCTAGCCACATTTATAAATGCAAGAAAAACAACACCTGCATTTGCAGATGTAAACAAAAACTGCCAATAAACCTGAAGCCTTATAACTTCAAACAACTCTGTGCAAAGCCAGGGTAGCTTACAAGCTCTCAGTGAAATTCTGCATGCATGTGGTGCTCACTGACTTCACAAGGCAGGCCCCACACTGTATCCAAGGGCGGAATTATGTTTTTCTTTTACCTCACTGATAATTGTAGACTGATGCCTTATTCAGTCCACAACTATTCAGTAAGCATTTTACATGAGTAACTCAATGGGAATTTTTTGCTTAAGTAAGAAATCATTAAAAACTGATCAAGAATGCCACAATTTGGCCCTACCATTTTTTTTCTCCAAGTGAATTTAGTGCTTATGAGAGATCTGGCTTGGCAGTCTTGGAGACTGAAGTATCTTCCTTATCCACAGAATAGCTATCAGTACCGCAAGTAAAGTGACAACCAAAGTTTCACTGCACTGCTCCATCCAAGATGTCCCACGTCTAAACTTGGAGGAATCACCTCAGAGGATGAGAAGGTTGCTTATTTGCCATACCCATTGTGAGTCTTTCTGCAGCGTTTGTGAATGGGCAGATTAATGCCAGTTACAGTGGGGTTTGTGTAATGTGGGTTATCGTAAAGTAAAACCCTCTACTACTCCATAGAAGCTTAGCAAACTGATGACCATATTCACTTAGGCCACTATAGAATTTGGCCCTCTTTGATGCATACATTAGCCCAGATCCTGCTCCCACTGAAACCCTTGGAAATGTTGTCTGATGACTTCTGTGCAATCAGAATATGGCATTAAGATAGCTTCTGCACAAACTTATAGATCCCCAAGTCTTGATCCATTAAATGAAGGAAATGATGAGAAAATGCACCTAGCCCAAATAGGAAACTGACAGGAAAGTTAGACTGTGAGAAGCACTGTTCTCGGAGCAATATCATATTGCATAGCTGGCATCCTCAGTAAGAGTCCCACCACAGAAAAAAACTAGCTACTATTATCTAGGTACAGAAGAGGTTAAATTTATGCAATAAAGCTGGTTAGAACATCATAAGGACTATATTAATGACACTAATTTACTGCTGATTAAATGTAGCAAACAGTCTTATTTATGATAACCCAAGATATTTTACTTATGATTCAGGGGGGCGGGGACTTTACTAGTAAGGATATAATGAAAGATATGGTGCTGTCTGAGCATTTAAATTGCCACATTATTAGAAGAGCTCAAAAGCGTGTCTCTGTCACCAACAGAAGTTGGTTCAGTAAAAGATATTACCTCACCCACCTTGTCTGTGGAACCACCATGGCTACACTGCCACTTCATTTTTTGTCAATTTTAAAAAGACAAATAAACAATATTCTATAGTATGGCTGGAATTGGTTAGAGTTCCACTAAGGGCTTATCACTAAGGCTCACCAAAGACTTGAAAGAGGTATTCATGTCACAGTGATACAGAAAATGGTTGGGGAATGGAGAAAACTGTTTAATCATCATTTCTGCCCTGCAAAAGGCATCTGAATGATCCGCAGCAGGAAGAATGAAGTGCAATCAGCAAGAGAAGTAAAAGTTTAGACATACCGTTTAGTGCATTGGCTAGGTGTGCTTAGATGTGCATCCCTCAATCGGTAAATTCCAAAACAAAGCATATTGTATGTTTTCAGTGCTTTACAAAACAGGTCTCCATAACAACCACCATCCTAGGAGACAAAACAAAGCAGGGTGGGGGAAGGGGAGTATTTTCAGTCTGTTTCACACCTTGGCACAGAATCACATTCTGTTGTTTACCTGTCACAGATGAGAAACGATTAGTTAAAAAAAAATCCCTAATCTAAATGTTGAATTACAAATCTGTGTATGTAGAGGTTGTTATTGCCCAGTGATTTTATTTGCTGGGAACTTGTGATCAGTGAGTGACTCTGATTTTAACTGGACGAATAAGGTTTTGGGACAGAGAATAGAAGGTCTATCATTTGAGAGAAATATGGTCTCAATAAAATGATTAAGAAAGTGTTTGTTGTTGTTTTTTTTACTACGATTTTGGGAGTATGCATGTTGTGAAAGAAAATCAGTATTGGAGAGCAAAGTGGTGCCAGTTTAGAATCTTGCAAAAAGCAATATTTGTAGAAGATGGAAATGAAGGGGGAAATTTTCCCACAAGTTCTGGTTCAAAATACTGAATTAATTGGTCTAATAAAATAGTTGCCCTTTAAAAATTCTGTTAATTTCATAAGGAACCCATTTGATTATCATGAGTTAACAATTAAGATTCATTTGGGTAGATATAATTCATTGGCTCTTAGACATGATGGGGCAGTTTTTAGATCTTGTACATTGGCTTAGGTCCACTGATGCACTCCAGTTGAAGTTCAAGCTCAGTACCATATTGAGAATTGGTATTCTTTGAAGCTTGTGTGCCTACCTTTTGAGTGCTATGAGTGAAAGGTACTAGTTAAGGGAAGTTATATGGAGGCAGGATAAACAACAGAGCCTCCAAAGACCTAACTCGGTGTTTTCCTGGTATCTTGCGTTAGAATTCTAATTGCACTTCTAATATAGGAAGGGATGAGTTTAAGAAATTAGTATACCCATTTTACAGATGAGTTCACTGATTGTTAAAGACTCTCCCATATAGAGACAGTGGCAGAGCTTGGAACAGAACTCAGGATTCATATAAATGAAGACCCTGTTTATAATATTGTACAGTGACTTAGACAATTCAGAATTCTGTTGCATCACATGACACAATATTGTCTGCAGCTAAAATATTTATGTTAAAACTATTCCATGGTATGTCTATTTAGTAAAATTACAGTACAATTATGATGTCAAAGTCATTCAATTTTTGTCAAATAGCCATGGAATCCTAATGTCTTTGGAACTCACAAAATATAACAAACAACAACATATTAATTGTTGCATCAGGCCAGTGGTCTGTCTTGTTCAATAGCCTTCTGAGGGAGGTGTATGGTGGTTAGTGATAGAATAATTTGACAATAGAGGTTCCTAATCCATCCATTAGTGTCGGTTTTATGCTCCAACATGTAAATGTTTATATCCCTTCTAAAAACTAATCTTAGCTAATGTAACTCTCCTGGGGATGTTAGTTTAATGTAGAACTGGAGCTGCAACAATATTTATAATTACTGCTTGAAAGATATTCTCCAGTATTTGAAAATAAGTTATGCTTAGGTTACTTAATTTAATGGCCAACTTTAGCTGAATGCTGCAGCATTTGGTCAAAGGCTTGGTCCCCACATTCAAACATTTGACCATTAAATCATAGAATCGTAGGAGTGGAAGAGACCTCGAGAGGTCTTCTAGTCCAGTTCCCTCCATTCAAAACAGTAATCCCTGACAGGTGTTTAACCTGCTCTTAAAAAAATCTCCAATGAAATTCCACAACCTCTCTAGGCAATTTTTCCTGGTGGTTAACTACTCTGGCAGGACGTTTTTCCTAATATCCAACATAAACTGCCCATGCTGCAATTTGAGCCCATTACGCCCCACTTCTTCTCATATCCTCACAGGTTAAAGAGAACAATATTTTGCCGCCTCCTTGTAACAACCTTTTGTGTACTTGAAAACTGTCATCATGTGCCCCCTCAGTCTTCTCTTCTCCAGACTAAAAGAACCTAATGTTTTCAATCTTCCTTTATTAGGTCATGTTTTCTAGACCTTTAATCTTTTTTGTTGCTCTTCTCTGTACTTTCTCCAATTTGTTCACATCTTTCCTTTGCCTAATAGCTCTAATTATTTTATTAAATATTCAAGAATAATTATTACTTTGACCAAATGAATGAAAGTTTCAGACACCTGGCCAATGCAACTATGACCCACACACTAGTAGGCTTATTCACCCAACAGTGAAATGTAGTCAGTTCAGAGGTGGAACACAACAGACATTTTTAAGGCAATAACTCCAGAATTTTGTGTCCCAGAAATTCCAGAAATATCTTTAATTGTTATTTTATGAGTATTCGAGGTAGGCTGAAATTAACTACCAGTATCAACACTTTGGCAGGCAAATGCTGTTTTACTTGCCTACATGTTAACTTGAACATTCAAATTAAGGATCTGTTAATCCTATCAAGATGATCACATTTAAAAATCTTTTTTTCATCCTCCTCTGACTTTTGCAGTAAATGGTGGGTGATTGGCTGTGTGTGTGTAACTTTGTAGCCTGTCCAGTGATTTAAGATTGCATTTACCAGTTCTGTTCATGGAGAATGGATACGGTGATCCATGAAAATCACAGAAAAACTGATTAATTCACAATGAAGGTCGATCCTATAACACCATGAATGGTGAAATGGATACGTCGGAAAAGCATGAGCAAGCTTTACAAGTGTATGGCAATTCGATTTGATTCAAATAAATGTCTCTATATGTCTAGATGCTTATTCAGAACATTTTAAATTTTGGGTACTGGGATGGTAAAATCAGAAAAAGAGGTTCTCATGTGATTTTTAGCATGTATGGATTTCAGAGAGGTTGGAAACAACACAATATGATCTTCCTTGCTATATATTCAAGCTGATGTTTATGGTCTTAGTGAAAAACAGGAAGTTCGGGGGCACAGAAAGAAAAAAATGCTAATGAGCCTATCAAATCACCACAAAGATTCAAGTTTAGCTCATCCTTAGTTTGAATAAAATAAGAGCTAATTCCAAACCCTTTTTCTGTCTCACCCATCCCTTTGGACACTGAAAAACTACAGGTTTGGTTTTTTTAATGGAACTGGCTTTATGAACTAATGTTAGTATCTTTCTGAAAAAAATTAGCAGTGGATTCAGAGGATCCAGCAACTGAAGGGACCTGAGGAACTCCATACAGAAATTGTTTCTTTTATATTGTAGTTTCTGGTTTCAGCCTTCATAGCCCTAGAGCAGCTTCTTAATCAGGGTTGGGACAGTTTGGTAGTGAGAGCAGCAATGTACTACCAGATCTGCCCAAAATTTCAAATGGACTCCATGGCTTTCAGGGGAGAAATTAAAAAAAAGGAACACCGTGTTCATTGTTATGGAAACGTTTTTTAAAAAATTCAGCAGATGATGAAACAGTTAGGGAACGGCTGCCTTGATACTACTTTTCTTTTATGATCTTACCCCTAGGTCTGCAAATGGCCCATCATACAAAGCCAACTGAGCAACTCGACACCTGTCCCTGTTTGCAAGTGTCTGGGGCGTGCTGTAGCCTCCTCTCAGTGCATTCTCCTCAGCAATCAGCGCTTCCAGCTCTGGTGTGGCTCCTCCTGTTACCAACGTCCGTATCAGTGTGAGGATATTGTCATTGAAGTATGTCTGCAGAGATAAAAGAAAGCTCTTTAAGCAAACACCATTAAAGTCACAACTGAAGACATCCAAATTACAACTTTTCTGGGTTTCTGCTGTTTAAAGTTCTTGGCTGTCTCTTCAAATAATTTTACATAGAAAATGAAAAGACAGCAGCCTCCAATTACTCTATTTTCTTCTATCCCATTAGGCTCCTACACTACGGTAGATCCTGCCTTTTAAACACCAATTCAGGATGATTTTTATTAAAGAACAAAAATTTGAATGATTTATGTTTCCTATAATTGGTCTTAGTAGTGATGCAATGAATGCTTTCCTTCTCATTGCCTTCATGTCCAATAACAAGCTTTAGGACATGTAATTGTAAAATTCAGACCACATTTAAAGCTTACACAGGCTAGATTGCCTTTTTATACTTGTCACCAATTCGTTGGGGAGCTGCCTTTGTGCTGCAAATGTCATTGCTTATTACTGTGGCTGGACTCTAGCAGTCTAACTGATGTATTGCACTAAACATCTTATTACGAGACTTGACAGTGTTCAGACATAAGCATGTATCAATTAAACATTTTGAGTTCATTCCAGATAAATGTATGATGAGTTTAGGATCCTGGTGGTCCTTTTAAAAAACTCTAGGGTATAGGGTAAGTGTGGTTTATTAGGGAAGATTTACTCCACACTGACATTTTGCCAGCATCTGTAGCATTGTCTGTCAGGCAAACAATGGGCATTTTAAATATTAATTTAATGCCAGATGAATGACTTTCAAGTTCATTTAAAAGTATACTGGTCTAGTTCAAAGATACTCAGTTAAATATCTCCACTATACACTGTGTAGTGACAACATGTGCTGTTTAAAAACAGAATACAGAAAAAATGACCACCACCAAAAATGAGCCACTATTACTGCTAATCCTACTGATGTCTAGTGTTTTTAGAAGACTTGCCATAAAGAAGCAGATTAGGAGAAAAGGTTCATATAACTCTCTTAGGGGCAGAGGACTTGCTTTATTGCCTACTGTGGAAGTTAGACCAGATGACTATTAATACTTAGTCCTCAAATTGTACTTTTCATCCACAGATCTCAGTGCTCACTACAAAGACAGGGAAGCATCGCTATTTACATTTCACTGATGGGGAAACAGAGACACACAGAGGTGAAGTGACTTCTCTTAGATCACACAGCAGGTCAGAGATTAGAGCTAGCTTCCAGACCAGTGCTTTATCCTCATTATCTTCAGCACTGGATTCTCATAATGTCCGTTCTATTGTTCAGATGTGACCACCCTGAAAAAAAATTTCTTCTCAACAGTGAATTGTGATTGCTATGAAAGTTTCATTTTCATGACTTCAGGCCTCTGCTGTTTTATACACACACACACACACACGTTGTCTAAATCAGTGGTCTTCAAAGTGGGGTGCGCAAGACCCCACACCGGGGGCTGCGGTGTCCCCGTGCCACCGTGGGATCGGCCCCAGCACACCGTCGAAATCGGAAGTGTTTTATTTGTGTCCCGTCAACATGCCACTGAAAGTGGAAGCTTTCTGTTCGGCGGCATTTCAGCGGACATACCCCTGGGCTGCGAGAGGATGCGGGTAAACGGAAAGGGGGAGCGGAGGGAAAACTTTGAAAAATGCTGGTCTAAATTACAAAAAAAAAAAAATCCAGTCTATATTATCTAGTGGAACAAAATAACCACAATTGTCCATTTAGTAATTATATACTCCTAAACAATTATTACTGTGTTTTTCCTACTGTATGTATGTATTTACCTGATTGATCAGAATTGCCCCTAAATGTGATGTTTGTTTACTAATCTAATGGGAAGTGAAGCATATAATTAAATGTTTTAAAATTAGAAGCACTGAAGAAGGAAAAGAACATTTTATGATCTCTTCCAAGGGAGTATGATTATGAGTAATCAGAAGCCAAGGAGAATATTAGGGGGGAAATTCTGAATGATAGGATTACAGAGATAATATTAGTACATATGATAAATTATGACTTAATTGGTATCACTGAGAATGTGTGGGATAATTAGATGGTATGGCTTGTTCAGGAAGGACAGTGAGGGAAGAGGTGTTGCATTATACATCAAGAATGCATTCACTTGTTCTGATGGCCAGAACGAGGTGAGAGGCAGAATAAAGTGGGGGGGGGGGAGGGGAGGCGGAAACAAGCATGACATCATAAGAGCCTATGATAAATCACTAGCACAAGAGATGGATGTGGCATTTCTAGAACAAACAACATGTACTGGAAATTTCTGAGACCAGGTAGTAATGGGGGACTTTAACTACCCAGAAATCTGTTGGAAAAGTAAGACACTTGGAATGTGCTGGGGACAACTTCTTGCTTCAGAAGTAACAAAGGCAGCCACTTTATACTTGATTCTGACTAAGAAGAAATTTGTCTTCAACTTTCAGATTTGCTACCATTTGGGTGAAAGTGACCATAAAATGATCTTAGTCTGAAGGTCATTGTCCTTATTCTGCTGCTCTAATGCCTTCCTTTCCTAACTGCTAATTAAGGTCCCATGGGAAGAAAATGTATGAGTAAAAGGAGTTGAGGAGAGCTGGCAGTTTTTTATTAACGGCAAATGCTCCAGGTGTGAAGGAAGAGACCAACATCGCTCCATCAGGATCGCTATAATGATCTGAAAAGGAATCCTACAAAAAGTGTAAATATGGACAATTTGCTAAGGCTATTTACAAATGAATAGCAAAAGCATGTAGGGACAAAATCAGAAAGGCTAAAGCACAAAATGAATTACACCTACCAAGGGACTTAAAAAGCAACGCATTACGAGAAAGACCAAGAAAGGCTTAGGTCCACTACTTAAAGAGTGCTAATAACTAAAGACAGATGTTTAATGTTTACTTAGAGTCACCATTACCCTTTATAGTAATGACTGAAGCAAACAGCAAGGAGGAAGATTCACAATCCAAAATAGGGAAAGAACATTTAGGTTCATTTAAATTGGCAGGACCTGATGAAATTCACCCTGGAGTACTTATAAAACTAGCTGAGGCAATCTCGGAAGCATTAGCAACTCATGGAAGGACACTAGAGGACTGAAGAAGGGAAAATATGCACCTATCTTTTAAAAAAGGGACTGGGGAAATTATAGACCAGTCAGCCTAACTTTGAAAATTTGCTCCAATATCTTTCCAAGTCTCAAACAATCAGTTTGTAAGCAACTATAGAATAATACAATTATAAGGCATTGCTAGCATGACTTTGTTAAGAACAAAACATGGTAAACCAACCAATTTTCCATCTTTGACAGGGTTACTGGCGTAGTGAATGCAGGGAAGCAGCAGACATAATAGCTCTTGATTTTATTATGGCCTTTGCTATGATTCAACATGATACTCTCATAAGCAAACTAGTAAATGTGGTCCAGATGAAATTCTTCTAAGGTGGGTACAGAACTGGTTCAAAGACCAGAGACTAGTTATTAAGGGTTTGCTGTCAAAGTGGGAGGTGGGGGACATTGTATCGAGTGGGGTCCTGTGGGGGGGGGGGGGGGAAGGGGTATATTCTGGGTGTGGTAACCAATAAATTAGATAATAAAATGGTCATTATACTTGCAATTTCTTCTAATCCTGTCCTCCAAATTGCTTGTAAAATTTGCAGATGACACCAAGGTAGAAGTTAAAAATGACCTTGACAAATTGGAGAATTGAGCTGAAATCAACAAGCTGATGTTCAGATAAGTCCTAAACTTGTGCATTTGATTTTTGCTGCCTAACTACACAATGAGGAATAATTGGCTAGTGGTAGTACTGCTGAAAAGAATCTGGGGGGTTGTAGTGGATCACAAATAGACTATGATCCAACAATGTGATGCAGCTGCCAAAGAGAGTAATATAGTTCTAGGAGAGTCACTTGTAAGACACGGGAGGTATTAGCTCCACTCTACTTGGCACTGGTGAAGCCTCAACTGCAGACTGCAATACTGTGTCCAGTTCTAGGCACCACACTTTAAGAAAGCGGGGGCAGGCAAATTGGAGAGCTTTCAGAGGATAGCTACAAGAATGATACAAAGTCTAGAAAGCTGGACTTTTGAGGAAAGGATTGAAAAAAATTGACATTTAATTTTGAGTAAAGAAGACCGGGGTTGTGAGGGGGAGGAACTGATAACATTAGGCTGGGAACACAATATTCACGTCACTAAAGAACTAATGTTAAACTGTGAAGCAATGGCAAAAGAATATATTAAGTCTTGCACCTGTCACAAAATCATTAAATGTGTCCAAGTAAGAAAGAGATAATAGGCCTTATTCTGATCTCAGGAGCAAGCCCATGGGCCTCAATGGATTTACAGTGATGTAAAATTGATCCAGTTCAGAGGGGAATTAGGCCCCCTGTCAATGGAACAGAATGCTGTCACAGGAGAATGGTCTCCCACTGCTAGACAAATGTCAAGGCAAAGCTAAGACATTTATTTGGAAAGCAGACAACATTTATCTTGGAACAATAGTTTACTTTGGGTTCACCCCATGACTGATGTGAATGTTATCATTTAATTTGATAGATGAGTGTAGTTTTTGTTTGTGCTGCCTTCGCTGAATGAAAATATTCTAATTTTGAGACGGGACTCCTCCTGTCCTGCCACGAAACAGAAAACAGCCTAGGTGAAGAGGAATCTAGCATGCCTTCTGGATGGTTAGAGATTGTTAATACTGTCTACATTTGCATGTTCTTAGCTCCCATGAGACTCAGGCCCTCCTTCAAACCTTTCCACTATAGAGATAGAGAGCACGCTGCACCTCATAGGATCAGGCTCAAAAGAGTTAAAACACAGTCTGACCGGGCTGATCTCCATTTCATTTGAAATAATAATGGATTAAAAAGTAATGCAAGAGTGATGTGCTCACTCTGAGGGCGGATACAAGGCCTGGATATGCCAGGACTTGCACGGGAACACCGTTGCTGGAACAGTGGTGTAGCATTAAAACTAACAGGCTACTTTTCGGTAACAAAAGCAAATTCCTTTTGTTAATTGTATAATCAGTACTGAAAAACACACCTCTGCTGCTGTTACCAGGGCATCCAATGCAGGGTACAATTATTATACCAGTCTGAGAACATGCATTGGACACAGTGCTGAGTAATGAAAAAAGGAAATGCATCATAGATGCTATACCATGTGTACTTGACAAGCAAATGGATACCTGAGCTAGCAGTGCCACCTAGCCCATGCAACTGAATTCTGTTGCAGCTGTTTTTAAGTGTTCTGAGACTGCTTTCCAGTTTGTTCAACCATTTTTAAAGCATAATTACCAAAGCTTATGTTTCGCAGTTAATGCTGTCAAGCCTTTTAAACTAATTGGTCTTTTACAGAAAATTTAACTGAAAATTAACACATCTTTTAATAACATTGCTTTAACTTTAATGACATTTTTGCCTTTCGTTTATAACTACTCTAAAATTGTCATTTTCCATGTCATAGCTGCCATTTTTTTTATGTTTGCTACTCTGGTAATTTATTTTTAAAGGAAAAAATATATAATAGTTATTTCACTTCCAGTTCAGGCAGATATTTTAACTTGCTTATTTTTCCTTAGATGATGCATTCTGTCAAATGAATAGCATTTGTTTCAAGTGAGTACATTTCCAGATATGGGGAATTACTGAGCTAAACTCATTAACCAAATCCTGAACAGGGAGAGGTCCAAAGCAAAGGTGAAAGACCAATGTTTTATATTGTACTACATTTTAAAAATATTTCCCAGACTATTAAGGGATATTGTGAGTCCTCTGGGCAAGGGGATGTTTTACTACCTGCTAATCCGTCTGAACAGCAGGATACAAAAATAGAAAAGTCTTATGTTTCAAAATATCCATCTCATAAGTTAAAACATTTCCTTTTCTGAATACATGAGACCGTAAAGGACCTTGGGGGTTCTACTACAAAGTTGCCATTAACTCTTCACTCCTCCCCATCCTCTTGTGAAATTTCTATTGGTATAATGGAAAAAGGGCCAATACTAGAACACACTTTTTTTAAAAAAAAAATTAAGGTTCTAACAGAGACCAATAGATGCCAGGAAGTTCAAAGTTAAGTCTCATGATCTGACTCTTGTACTGATGACATTCCCTGAAGCTACACCAATTCTGCTTCCAGAGGTATGTATAGAAATGATGCTAAAGCACTGGAAGCTCTGTATGGGAGTATTTTTTGTAGCATCATTACCAAAATGAATGCCAGCCAGAATCAAGGTGTCTGGGAATCACTTCTTGTTGGGGCAAGTGGCATTTTTGCATTCTGCACTTTATTTTGCCTGCTGTAGCTACAGACGATGGCCAAGACTTTCAAAAGTCACTGGTGATTTTGGGTGCTCAATGTAGCACATCTTAGAGGTGGCCTGATTTTGAGAGGGCGGCACTAAAAGGGGTCTGATTTTCAGACTCCTTTAAGATATCTTGATTTTTGAAAATCGTAGCACACATATCTCATCCACGAGTGTAAAACTTTAGTAAAATGCATCGTATCTGAGAAAAGCTTGTTTGTAACCTTGGCTTTCTAACCAACTTACATTTTGCTGTAAACAAGCATATTGTGAGCTCATGCTTTGATTAACAGGGGCAGCCCCACTACAAGAAGAGCAGGATATTTATATAGCTTTCCATGCATTTGTATTTGTTTGAAGGCAAGTCAAATACTTAGAACAAAATATAATAAAAAAACTCTAGCAGAGGCTGATGTCTATTCCAGAGACATTGTAAAGGTCAGGCAGCCTTGTTTAAGAATAGCTTTTGTCATACTTAAAATCTGTACCAGCTAAAATGTTCAGTATAAGTCCTAAAGTAAAAAGTAATTCCTCATTATCAATAATCAAACCATTCTTGTCTGCATACCCAATGTTCCCTGAAGCTGCTAAGAAACCTACAGAGCAAGGATTAGCGGGCAGAGGAGCTGTATATTGTGTATCTATAAATGAAATAGTCTTGTGCATAGTTCCATTGTTGCTACAGATAAGAAAGAAATGTAGATGGATGAGGCTTATTAGTCTCTTACTTTATTCCTGGTTTACACTGGCATTAACTCCATTTACATCATATGCCAGACTTCCACTGAGTGAGTGAAAGGAGAATGTAAACAGTTCACATGTGTGTTGCACCCAGTGCAGTGGGTTTGCATTACTAAGAATTTAATTACATTCTGCGGAGATCAAGGGGTAAAATTTAATTATAAAAAGCAACCAAAATGAAGGTGCACTACTTTCCCCTTTCACAATGAAAAGAGGGCAGAGGGCACAGTGGGAGAAAACAACATGCATCTCCTGCAACCCCCTTTACTAGTCCTCTGCTAATCCCAGCCTCTCCCCTGCTAATATAGCTTTTGCCCAACCATGCTAGACAACAAACACCAATGACAGACCTACTAGCTTTATGAGCTTTCCCCATAGACTTAGTTGCAGTCAATTTAGTAGTCAGTTTAGTAATTGAATCAATATAGTTGGATGTAATGTTGAAGACCCTACTCAAGTCTCAAGAGTGAGCTGGCACATGACAGATGACTTCCCTCTTGTAGAATTGCTTTGGAGTTGTGTGGTGAAAGCATGACTCATGCTAGTCCCACAGGCCTGTAAAATATTTTGGGATCAATTCTTGAATTCAGGCAGTACAAGTTGAGGTCGAGTCACAAAAAGCAAACTGTCCGACAAAGTGGGTACTACAGAGTCAGTTGATCAGGTGGTGTGGGAAATGACAGGACACCACTTTTTGGGGTAGAGAAAAAAATGTGGAGCACCTCTTCTTCCCATCACCCCAACAGAGGCATAGGAGAAAAGGAAGGGTGGACATCTCACCCATCTGACAGCCAGGTGAGGAGAGAGAGTTCCTTTTCCACCCTGTAGCTTGGACAGCGGAAAGTCTTCCAGGAGTGGAGGAGAGTATGATCCTGCCCACATCAACAAAGCAGTAGGAAGAGGGGACAGCATTGGTATGGCAAATGAAGACTGGCAAATAATTTTGATAGAGTGAATCCCTGTTTCTTTCCCTTGATTAGTATTTCTTCTATTTCTGGCATCACAGTCATTTCCCTGACCTCAGACACTGGTGCCCATCATATTGTTTAACCACTTAAGAATGAAGTTTGACAAAGAGTCTTTGCAGATGAGAGAAGACAGAGTTCACGAACCAATGTCATCAGTAGCTAGATATTTAGAGGGGAAAATAGTCACCTTTACTTTGTGAAGAATAAAGTGACTGTGCTCAAACGAAACGTTTCTAAATTAATACTCCATTGTGAGTTATCTAAGCATAAACACAATTATTCTCTTATAATTTATTTTTCTAGTGTTTGCACAATAAAGCAATGGCATGGTGTCTGAAACATTGCTATCTGTTACTCTGGGAATGCCTGTAATAAATAGAAGGATTAGCCTTTCAAGAAGTGAAGCAACGAACAGCAGGGATTGAATTATAACACAATCTTTGGATGGGGATGCTTACACACCTGATTAAATGGCAATTTTGGAAAGGGAGATAAAGAAATCAGTGAAATCTAAATGGACCTGATGTTTAAATGTTGTCTGAAAATGACTTAGAAGGTTGATCTTTTGGCTTTCATTGTCTAGAAAGCTCTCAATCCTATTTTCATTCTGTCCTCTCATTAGCTGCTTTTATTCATGATAGACCTTCTCAGTGTCCTCCTAATACTAAAACTCAGTTTCATTCAGAAATCTTCTTAGTCGGGTAAGGTGAACTGCTTTCAAAATGCCAGTTTGGGATCTTCATATTTAAGAGCTCCAAAGTATTATATGGAAACACTAAACCTTTTACACATACAATTTTTATTAGTGATGGTTTAGAATTAGAGTTTGAATGGATATTTATCTGGACTTTCTAAATGTGTCAAGTCTACAAAACTTGGCTGATGACCCACAAGAACAACGTATCTCATAAGATTACTGTTGCTTCATGCTTCTTATTGGAATGAAATACCATGAGAATAAGTTACTTTATTACATCTGTCTCAAGTTAGGGTTGGAATGGACAGAAGTGTAGCAGAAAGTTTTTTTTTTTTTAAAAAAAAAAAGCTTAATTGAACTTTTTTGGACCATCAAAACTTTGGTTTCACTTTTAGGTGAAGGTTACAGTTGGCTCTTATAAAATAAAATATTGGTTTGCCTATCTCTAGAATTATTTGGGGCTTAAGCCAACTGATCTCCATTGTCATGAAACTAAATTCAACAGGATATTCTGAAAGTTTGGGTTCAACTTTACAAAGGACTCTCAACCAGCCCTTAAGTTTGCATCTACAACTTTAGGCATGCATGATCATTTTTACTCACAAAGCAGATTTTATGTAGACAAACAGCATATTCATCGCATAGGCAAATATCAGTTTGTGTGCACAACTGCCTTTCACATGGCCAAACTGTCTTTTGTACATGTAAACCAGGAGGCCATTAGTGAGTTAGAAATAGAATTTAAATAGTTTCCAGCCTTGAGTTTGATTTAACTTTTTTCAACAGACCCTGATCGGGATCATGAAAAGAACTATTAAAAAACATAATTTACAAAGTAATCATATTATAACAGCTGATACTGCAACAAAAGAGTCTTCTGAAACAGCTGTAGTTAGGATAATCAGGAATAAACAAGGTCTCCAAAGGGATACTCATTTGAACACTTTAAAATCAGTGGTATAGTAGAACAGGCCTGCTTAATGGAGCTTATCATAAACAATATTTCATATTCTCCTCCATTAATTACATCTCTCTTGCATCTTAGACCTCTCGGGATAGATGACTATCTCCATTGCAAAGTATCAATCTGCAAATTGCTAGTGTTAGTTTCCCAGTGTTTCTAAAAAAACCCTTAGACTGCTTGCCTTCCATTTGGTCCATTTGCAAAAAGCTGCTCTAACATTAATCTGCTGGCACACAAAGAGTACAAAATTTTTATATGGAAGTCGTTTAATTGAGTGCCTAAACCAGTAAAAATGGATTCGCTCTAGGTTAAAGTAGAGCCTGATACCCTGTATGTGTTGATAGAGTATTCTCTCCCTGATTTTAAAATAAAACAAAAGAGGAAGACTATTTATTTCATGTGGATGGCCAAAAACTGGTTTAGGCAAAATAGCTGCTTATTTGAACTCCACTGAAACTCAAAATAAACCTTATATAAACCTGTTTCAAAGTTTGAAATTAGTTAAAACAAAACCCCCATGTCAATTTCCTGTATTTTTGCATTTTTGGTCCCAGATACAAGCAGGAATATTGGAATGACCTGACAGCATGCTCTCATGCAAATTCAGCCCCAGAACTGTGATGTGTCCACTTTTTCAAAAAATTCCATTCCCAGCCCACTTTTGCAGACCCACGAGGGTCAGCTGGTTTAATTAAGCTTTGCAGAAGCGTTCCAGCTTTTGTCCACTGACCTGATCTAATCTAAAAATCCAAACCTTTTGTTTGTTACCCATCACTATGAACTATCACTTTACTGATGGAGTATAAAACATAATTAATTAGAAGCTGTAAAATATGTAACACATTGAACTGTCAAGGTAGTTAAAATCACTAGTCATCCTTGGAAATTTTAGGGCATTATCTCTATGTTATTCAAGAAGACAATTTCCATATTTTGAGTGCCTCGATTTTTGGAAGGCCAATTTGAGACACCCCGCTGCAAGCCACCAGAATTTCAACTGTTTCTGAAAAGAGTGCACATCCAAAATCACCAGTCGCTTTTGAAGACTTAGGCCAATATACATACCCTATGATCTGAGAGATCAGTTGCTACAGAGTCTCAGATCCAGATCCTCACAGGTATTTCAGCACATAACTCCAACGGACAACAGGAGTTATGTGCTAAAATACCTTTGAGGTGAACTGGGACTCCATACACTTCGGATGTGGACTGAGGGAAGGTATCTTGTCCTTCAGTCTGCATGGTGGCAATGGAGCTGCTACACAGACCATGGGAGGCTGATGCTGTCTCATAGGGAAAGGGGAGAAAGTTTTGATTTGCTTACAGCACTCATGAGGGAGTCCAATACACTGACGGCGAATGCAGTTCCACACGCAAATGGCTGGGTAAGATACAATTCTGTGTCTGGGTCGTCGTCATCATCTTGGTCCAAAAACTGAACGTTTGAATCGTTTACTGCAAATAATAGTACAAAAATATCATAATATACTACTTGGCCCATAGCATGTGACCTTACATATGATACAGTCAGAAAGAAAAAAAAGCTACGGCATGTGTCTGGAAACACAGACTAGTGTCTTTGACATCACTTAAAATGAAATCAAAGTGGATGTGAAAATGAGCACTTAAAAAATGCATTAATCCTTATTTTGCTTGTATGAAAGGTGAATATCCCTGTACCATAAAAACGACCTTCTTGGCACCATCTGCTCACTTGCCATGGTGTGGACATACATTTTCCCTCTGTACAGGCAAGATACAATGAGTAGGACTGTGCTGATATGCAGTGAACCATTAATGTCAGGTCCACTTTATGACATAAACCTTGTACACAAAAACGGGTTCAACCCAAGAACATCTGCTATTGTGATTCTTTTCTGATGGAGCTGTGTTAATGCAATTGCAGATCAAAGAGGAAAGTTCCACATTCAGCTTGTATCAAGCTTGTCATATAAAAGCAATACACTGCAATTCTACTATATTACAGTGTGGTTTCAAATGGTTTGAGCCACACCTCACCGCCCTAGCCACAAACTCTATTCCACTCGGTGTGAGGAAATATCCACATCAGGTTGCTTTGCAGAAAAGACCAAACAAGGTAACATCTGGCATTTAGGTTCTCATTGAGTTGCTAAAGTTCATCTCCCCATTCCTGCCCCATGCCACTACACACAGCTTAATCGAAATCTTATCAAGCAGATGATATTTGATGAAGTCATTCCTTTTCCGTACTAGGACTCAGTCATAAAAGTGCAGACTTATCCCTTACGTCACCAAAGATGCTTTTGAAATTATTAAAAATTAAATGACAAATTAATTTCAATTCCCATCCACATCTGAGAAATTATCAGTTTTGCAGCATCTGATAATATGAATCTTCAATACTTTTCTTGTCTCATAGTTATAGGAAATTCCCTGTATTTTTTTAAAGTAGACAAGGATGCTCCTAAAAAGCTAAATCCTAGTGCCATTGACTTCAACTGGATTACTCTCTGTCTAGAAATATGCCTGCCATTCTGAACTATCGGCTTGAGATAGTTACTTTTATTTGATCAAACTACCCGTTATTCAACAGCTATCTTCCACTAGTATAGTATTGCACTGTTCATGCAAGAGCCTCAAAGACCTCTGCAAGTATGAACAATGCCTAGAATATAACAAACAGCCCTGTGAAGAAGCTAAGAAATTATTAGCCCCATTTTACAGATGGGTAAATTAAGGAACTAATTGGCTGTGACATAACCAAGGTCAAACTGAGTCAGTAGCAGAGTTGCGAATAGAATATACAATTCCTGATTCCTCATCCCCTGCCATAACCACTAAAAAGTAACATCTCTAAGCTATATACAGTCACTGTTTACATTATATGATGCAGATGAATGTGATCTGGTAAATAGTTCCATCTATACTATATCTTGCCCAGTGGCTGTCAATTTATTCTTGGGGCTCCTAAGCAAAATACCATTGAAAGCCTATTGTACCATTTCAAAATATACTTTTTGAAAAGACTGTGCGCCTTTGTTAAATTTGCTAGCTGAGGAAAGGAACTATAAACAGCAGTACCCTTTTTCCACTCCTACCTGGCAGACTTGTAAGACTAATACCTGACTTTGACATCGACATTCTAGCAGTACGTAGTGTCATTTTTCAACTTAAACTGCACTTGTAGAATTCACAGAAGATTTGGTGTAAGCCTGAATATATCTTTATCTTCCTGATGCAAGTTAGCCTGCTATGATTTTTTAAGAAAGGTCTCCTGGCTAGATGGGGGTAGGTTTAAGAGCACAGCACTGCACCACAGGAAATGCTAATCAAACACTGCTCTGAGACCCTTGTGAAATCTCATTTTATTGAGAGAGTGCAACAGAGAAGCTTAGCTGCTTTAGCTTCAGAGCCTGAGAAAAGGTCTACCCACAAACAAACAAACAGCTTAAGGGAAGGTATGATACCAGGGTTTCTTTTTCAAAATCTTTTATTCTTTTTTTACTTCCTGTGAGAGCTAAGACATGTCAGTCAAATTGACAATAGATTGAAATAAAGAGAGAGAGAGACAGGCCCAGGCCAAAGAAAATGAATTGGTGAGAAGATGCTATGGAAACAGCCGGCAGGTCAGACGAGTGTGATCAAAGGTTTACTGATGCTGCGTGAAAAAAAATCATTAAGAAAGGCCAGAACAAGACAGTCAATTTCTACTAGAACCACAAATAAAACACATTCAAAGCAGTGCCATGAGGGTAGCCCCTCTGATACAGCCAGACAAATAAAGAAAAAGCTGAAGATGGCAGGAACAACACCACCAACAATAAAAAAGAAGACAGTGATGTGAAGGAAAAAGGCACTTCTTACCCAGTTCAGTTATCATTAGTATGTGGGTTCCACTGTTTTTTTCCTGACTGATTGAAACCAAAGGCAGAAGTTTGCCAGGCTTAGCTAATAAGTAAAGTATTTAGGGGGGAAAGAAAGTACAGAAAGAGAATAAAATAAGGGAGTAAGACAGGTAAGGCTCTAAAAAAACTGAAAAATAAAAAGGACAAAGGACCACAAATCAAGTTTGTATTTGCCATGAAAACGTCTGCACTTCACATCACACCAACTTGACAACATGAATATCCACAGCTAGAGTGGAAATCGTACCCAGGCAACCAGTTGCTCTATTCTCAAGGGTAGCACGTCTCATGTCACTATGCAGTAACTATGCAATATTAAACAAGTTTTGGAGCATGAAGGGTTAACCAAGTAGCTTTTCAAATGCACAAGGGAAGTCGGATGGCTTCTTACATAACTTTTCTTTTCTTAAAAAAAGACTGTGCCTACTTGGTACAATACATTAACAACAACCTCTTGCCCAATGTACTGTGTGTCCACAAACACACAAGGTGAAAACATATAGGGAAGAACTAATTTAGTTATTTAATCCAAATAGTTTCCCCTAATGTTTCCTCAGCAAGAGTAAATCAAAACAATTAACTGAAGCGTAAACATGGTGTCATTGGCTATGAGATTGGTAACTCTTCTGATGCCTGAAAAAGGAGATGGAAAAATATATGGGAGTGGACATGAAAAGAGTGTTTTTGTTTTCCTTACCTAGCTCTGTTATAATAGGTATGTTGGCTCCTGTTGTGATTGAGGGTTGACGTAACAGACCATGGACTGGACTGTTGTCTGGAGATGACCTATCCATTCCTGGTGGCGTAAACCCTAAGGAAGGAATGTCAGACAGTTATGGGATGAACTTCAAGTTGCAAGGGAACAGAAAAGTATGTAACAAATCATTTCAGACTGATGCAACTGATGATGACAGATGTTAACATTGCCTGTATCCCCTGTGATAGTTTTCTACCTGTAGCTCTCTGAACAATCAGCTGTTTTATGTATCCTTCAGTATGGCTGAAATATAGCCTCTCAAGCCTATCCGTATTACAGGCAGTTTATGCTATAAGACAGCTGGCAACAATTAATGCCAATGCACTTCTGCTAAATTTGTGAAACAGCAGTTTTTACATCAAAACATTAATGGCTTTGGATTTTGTTTCCAGTTTTTTTTAACAAGAATCACATTTTACACAAAGTTTTAGCATATTTGAGGGTTTTTTTCTTGCTACAATATAAGTATTTCAAAGAACACTAGTAATAAGCATCCTTACTTAAGCCTCACACTACATTCTAGGGCTTGTTAAACCACTGCGTTTGCAGCTTTCAGGAGCTGATGGATCTGATTCAGGAGATTGGGGGTGGAGCTGCAAAGACCCCTGAAGGATTTAGTTACTTTAAGAAGTTACCAAAAGCATTATGAAGCCCATTAGAATTCTTAATTTCCATGCTGATATTGCAGAAGCCACATGGCTTCCATTCAGCACTACCTTACATCAGAAAGAGCTAGAAGCACTAGTTTGAAAGGAATGAGGAGCTGGGGGGAGAGAGACTGACCTATGGCAGGTGGGCGGGAGGAGGGGAAAGACATCTGGAGAGAAATTGGGGAGAGGCGCACACACTTGGGGAGAGGATGGCATAGAGAGACAGTGGGGAAGAGCCACATGGGATGTGAAGGGATGAGCTGGGGTGGAGCAAGGGCCTCCTTAATGCAACATGCATGCTCCACCTGAGTCCCTGCACGCTCTGCAGGGACACCCACCACTGAACAATTCATACACATAAAAAGGTGCTAAACATATTATTTTGCTAAGCCGGAGTTATGATATAAGTGCTGAATCTGTCAATGATGTAAGTTAACCAAAAAACTCTCACAAAAAGTTGGCCTGGAAACTCATTATCTATATATATAAATGTCAAATGGTGTATGTGTGTACGTATGCGTGTATGTACGTGCACTTACTCCTTCCACACCATTTGAGCTAGAGACTTGAAATTTGATACAGTTATAGGCCTTAGGGTCCCAATCAGGGTAAGAGTCGAAAATTTTTCAAATCTCACCTCTGAAACCCCCCGGGGGAGAAATTATTTAAAGGCCAATCACATCAACTGGGCAGCTGCTGTTCTCTGTGACATAGTTATGATGTCATAATACCCTCTCCAACGGACCCTGCATTCGCTCAGCTCTCTGCCCCCTCCCGCCTCCAATGGACCCCGCGCTCGCTCAGCTGTCTGCCCCCGCCCCACCTCCGACGGACCCGAGTTGGGTTTGGTTGGAGGGTAAGTGAGGTAGGAGTGTCGGGTTTGGATGGGGGGTGAGGTGGGGGTGTCGGGTTTGGTCGGGGGGTGAGGTGGGGGTGTCGGGTTTGGTTGGGGGGTAAGTGAGCCGGGGGTGTTGGGTTTGGTCTGGGGGGGGGGGGTGGGAAGGTGTCGGGGTGGGTGAGGGGTGAGGTGTGGGTGTTGGGGTTGGTCAGGGGGTGTTGGGTTTGGTGGGGGAGTAAGGTGGGGGTGTTGGGTTTGTTTGGGAGGGTGAGGAGGGGGGTTGGGGTTGGTCGAGGGGTAAGTGAGGTGTGGGGGTCGGGTTTGTTTGTGCTGGTAGGTAGGGGTGTCAGGTTTGGTTGGGGGGGAAGTGAGGTGGGTGTGTCAGGTTTGATCTACGGGGGGTGAGGTGTGGGTGTTGGTCAGGGGGTGTTGGTAGGGGGGTGATGTGGGGATGTTGGGTTTGGGTGGGGGGGTGAAAATGTGAGTTGGGGTTGGTCAAGGGGTAAGTGAGATGGGGGTGTCGGGTTTGGGCGGGGGGGTGAGGTGGAGGTGTCACTTTTGCTCTCTGCCCCCTACCCCCTCCAACGGACCCCGCACTCGCTCAGCTCTCTACCCCCTCCCCACCTCCGACGGACCCGAGCAACGCCGGGTATTTTCGCTAGTTATGATATATACTTAAGTCTCCCTGTTCCGAAAGAAGTAGGAAGAATGGAAATGTGTATTTAATGTCATCATTGTTGCAGTGCAAGCGTTAGGTTTAAAGACTCTATTTCCCCCTTGCTATGGCAGTATTTTTTAAGCAGCTATTTGTCTAGCCATAAGGCCAAACTAATTTTGATTATAAATTATTGAACAGTTATTAGACTTTGGGCAAATTCTGCCCAGACTCTCTCTCACTTTAAAGACAAAAGGTCAAAAATCTGTCCATGGAGCTCAGACATAGTCACCTGGACTAGATGCCACCAACTCCGCACCCCCCAATCACTCAGAGTCAAATTCATTCCTGATGCAACTCCAGTGCCTTCTCACAACATGCATACTGGTCCACTCAGTCATTCATCTGCTACTGACTCCAAACTGAGGTGATACTGTATTTCCTTCTTCCCCCATACTCAATATTGGCAGTATAAATAAGTCATGAGCTATCAGAGAAGCTTTACATAAATGTATAGCACTTCAAAATGTGATGTCAGTCCCTTACCTGGATTTTTTGCCCCTTTCTTGGTAGCAATAATCACCACTATCAAACTAGCTTTAAATATTTTAAAATATTATGTGCACTAATTTTGATCCTTCAATTGTCCTCTCAGGCTAACACTGGGTTGGAACATGGAGTGGGTCTCCAGTTCAGCTCTGTGCTTTCGAGTTAGCAGGGCTTGGAGAGCTGTAGGAATTACTGTGCTTGCCTTTCTGGGAAGAGGGGATAGAACTCTGTTTTGTGTGAAGTTACTTTGACCTTATGTCAAGATCAAGTGTGGTGTCAATTTAACAAACACACACTCTGCTGCAACAAATATTGCTGAGAGACCATCCTACCCCTGCAGGGAGCTGGACTTGCTATGGTGCTGCTAACTCTTGCGATCCTCCAGGAGACTCCAGCATGAACTGTGCCCTGCCATCTGGAAGAAAGCTTCTAGCAATACCAGGCCTATGAGGATGGGCTATGTAAAAGGGAGGGAAGCCTGTGGAGAGAGGCTCTAAATCAGGGGTGGGGAACCTTTTTTCTGCCAAGGGCCATTTGGACATTTATAATGTCATTCGTGGGCCGCCCCCCCCCCCCCCCCCGGAAGCCCAGGCTGGCAACGGGAGCTGAGACCCCAGCTGGCAAGGGGCCAGCGGGGGGGACCCCAAAGCAGTGGCAGGCTGAGTGCTTAGCCCTGCACTGCTTTGGGGTTTCCCCCGCTGGCCCCTTGCCAGCTGGGGTCCTGCTGCCTGCCCCAGTCAGCTCCCGATGTCAGCCTGGGTCTAGGGGGTGCCAGCCTCCCCCCATCTAACCGCCTTCCCTCCTCCCCCACGCCCAGCCCATCCAACTGAACCTAACCTCCTTTCCCCTCCCACTCCCAACCCAGCCTCCTGCCCCCATGCCTGACCCGCCCAACTCAGCCTACCCCCACCAAACCTCCTTCCCTCCCGCACCCATGCCTCGCCCACCCCACCCAGCCTGGCCTCCCACCCACCGCCCCCTTACCTGCCCCCCAGCCCAGCCTCCCCCCCAAACCCCCTTGACCGTCGGCTCCCCGCGGCGGCTCCTTTCGCCGCCCAGCTAATGGTGGCCGTGCGGCTCCAGCGACTCCCCCAGGCACTTCCCGGCCCCTTTGCTCAGTGCGGAGCTGCCCCCGCGCGTCCCTGGCTGGCGGCTGTGGCGCGTCTTCTCCCCACGCCCCAGTGCCTGACTCGGCCCCGCCGCGCCGGGCTCTCCCCGGTCGCTCACTTCCGGCACGCAGGCCCCGGCCCTCCCTCCGCCGCAGCCCGCTGGCTCCCCCGCTCCATTCATCCAGCCCCGCGCCTGGCCTGCTGCAAGGGGGGAGGCGCCGCCGCCTCACCGCTCCCGCCACGCCGCTCTGCCCCCACCGCCACGTTGGTCCGGCCATCTCTACGGCGCAGTTTTTGGAGACCTGCCTGCGGGCCGGACCGAATGATTTGGCGGGCCGTATACAGCCCGGGGGCCAGAGGTTCCCCACCCCTGCTCTAAATGATGATGGGGAGGAGAAGAGAAGTCGTCTCAATGCCTTCCACAGATACTAAAGGCACAAATTCCCACAGGGAAATTTAAGCACAGCAATACAATTCCAGTCAACAATGGTGATTTGGATAATACTATAAAAACAGATTTCAAGGCAAGTGGAAGTGCTGAGAATGTCAGTGCGTTTAGTTTTACTCAATGTACTCCTTACTCAGTGTATTGAAATCAGTTTTACTGTGCCAGCATGGAAAAAAGCAGATTGCATGCCCAGTTGATTTCTGTATGATAGTCTCTATTATGGCCAAATCCCACGTAGGAGTGACAGCCATTCAAGAGCCTTTGTTAACATGATACCTCGCCCATTCCCTGCTGCATTGCAGATCTATGCCATGCTCTGACTCACTGGCCTACCCAGAATTTTCCGAGGACTCTCAATCCATAATTAATCTGCCAGCTCGTTTGAGTCTTGAGAGTCTTGGCTCAGGATTTAGCAAGGGGCAGGAGTAGTATTTCTGGAGACATGGATGCTGGGATTGGGCTGCCTTCTGCTGTTGACTCCTCTGCTCTGGTGTTTGTATACTTTCATGATATGCAGTAGGGGGCATGATGCGAGACAACAGCTCTTCAGAACACAAGTGGAACAGACACGGGGAGAGCTTTGTACGTGCACCAAGGCAGCTGGGGCCACTGGAGAATCACAGCTCACGTGAGTGTCAGCAAGTCTTCCAACCTCATACTGATTTGAGGGCAGAAAAGGCTAACTTCCCTACAAGCCTTTGAGGCACTGGTGGTGGGCAGTATTAACATGAGACACCACTATTTAGACCATCGTCAGAGGCCTCTCTTCTCTCCTTTCCCTAGAGGTTTTTCTTCGCAGTCTGACACTGTGTCCACTACACATTTTTCAATGAATCAGGCCCTTCAGATTGTAGAACTGGTCGGTAACTTTCTGCCAGCTCAGAGGAAAATGTAAAGACTCAGTGTAACATGCCTCTAAATGAATGGCTCCCTCCACTCTTCCTAGAAGGCTATTTGTAGCCACCTCGCTCTAACCCCTCAAATATTTGTCTTCCTAGACTGGTGTTAGGAGATTGAAGTAAAGGTGGTATTTCTGTTAGGCACAGACTGTCAGGAGCTCTGTAATTGCACATAGCACACACACTGCATTCTGTATGAAATGCAAGAAGCTTGTTAAAGGGATTTTTGTTTTCCAAAACCATAGAGGAAAAACATATTAAGGCTCAAGATTATTTTTTGTTCATGGAGAAGACATGAGAAATATCCACAACTTTATTTCCCTGACAGTGCTTAATTTGAATTGGCTGTTTAAACAACTGACAAATCTGGAATATTTTCAGCAAAAGAAAAATCAGAAAATATAGGGATTTGGGATCTGTATCTGTCTATCCACTGTCCACAAACTCCTTATTCCAACCTTCAGGACATGTCTGGTTTGCAGCCTGCCTCTCCACCCCCAACATAAATTTTAGATGCTGTCTAGTTTTCCTTCACTTTTTTTAGTGGAAGAAAATAAAGTGTTTTATCAGAACTTTCATTTAAAGGCCTGGAAAACTACAAGTGACAGCTGTGCAGATTCAGTGAATGTGACGTTTTTGAATTTCTTCAATTTGACAAGTAAACACCTTAAATCAGTAATGCTATATGCATAATACATGGCCTATATTTTGACATCCATCATCAAATGCTGACTTGAGAAAATACAGGTTGTACGTCAAGGAATAGCACCCAGAAAGCAGGGAGAAATTCAGGTCACAGGGTATTAGGAAAACTATTTCATTACAGAACCAGAAACAAGCTAAGGCACCAGATTTAAGATACATTTTTGGCTGTGAAAAGATTCAGTTTCTTTGCACAGATCCGTCATTTAGAAATGACATGTTTTCCTCAGAGCCCCTTTTCACTTTTCTTTTCATATTGCATTTTCTCCTTTGGTTCTCCAAATCGTGTTCGTTTAACATTCATAAACCCAGTGAACCAGGGCAGGTGGTTATGGTGATCTTCCTAACTGCAGTGCCATACTTGTGCTACAAACATCAGGGACCTGAGCTACAATTGCAGGATAGGCTGAAATTCACATTGCCCATGAGTTCGTGACATCTGTGAGAGATAACGTAATGGTAGATAGAGAAGGATGAAATCTCTCCCCACAGCTAGGAGGTAGGGTGTTATTGTGCAACTAGTTCATTGCAGCTTCTATACCTAACTATGAACCAGAAGTATCAGTTATCACAGCCTACTTAGCTTATGCAGGGTTTGGGGCCATTGAACCAATAGTAGATGACCCAGTGGCCATAGTCCAGCTACTTCTCAGTCTGCCTACAATCCACTACTACATATTCCTGGAGAAAAATCTATTGCCCTCCTGTAAGTCACTCATTAAACATGTCAATTCTGTTGGATTTATAGACCTGCTTGCAGAAGGTTTGCCAGAATTTGAATTCCGTAACAAATTTGGCCCTTGGATGTACACTGCAAGACTTCCACTGGCTTCATTGGGGTGAGCACATGTCCAGCGGTACAATTTGGCCCTTTTAATTTCTAACATGCTTTCCATTCAAAAGGATCACATAGTGCCTTACAAATTGATTTTCCCAACTCTCCAGCCAAGTAATCATTGAATCCAGAACTGAGGTACAGTCAGTTCTAGGGTGGAATGCCGCAAGTATTTAATAGCACACAGTAACACAACATGGTTTTTAAGAGAAGATGGAAAGATGAATGTTTAATGGCAACTGCAGGTAAGCAGGATTCAGTTTTCCAAACTGAAATTTAATCAGATTGCCAGGGCTAGAAGCTATACTCTTGCTTGTCATTAAAATGCCAGGAATACCTATGGTGTTGTATAAAAAAATAATACTGTAGTGAAAGGTGCTTGGAATGTATGAGGTAATCGTCAGATTAAAGACTGCAACATAATTTTAAAAAATAAGTTATGATTATTGTTTCTTGCTTCTCAAATTGTTCTAAATAGTTATATTTTAAATATAGAATCAGCATGCAAGTGGTGAGCTTCTAAGCAGTGGATGGACAAGATATGTGAGAAAAGAGAGTGAGGGCCATTAACCAAAGACAAATAGACAGAATTGTTTTACAATGGGACCTCACCTTTTGCTACTATTTGTGACATTTCATGGTAAAAATTCCATTGAATTCAATGGAATGATAGACTTTAGCTGCTGCTGAACTTTTTTGGTATGCCCAAATGGCTGTACTTTGGAGAATAAGAGGTAAAGAGCTGCTGACATTCATGGGAATCTGTCACAACAATTCAATTTAGAAACAATTCTAGCTGCAATATCCCCTGGGACCTGCGATAGAGTTTTGGGTTTAGCACAGCACCAGGAAATCTTGAAATCTAATCTAAACAGTTTTGGTGTAGCTTTGTTTTATAGTGGAACTATGTCTAAATACAAAGATCAGGATCTGGGGTGGGATTTCGGCACCTCTTAAGTCTGGAAGTCACTCAGTCTAGGTTTATGGGTCAGGCCATCTCTACTTGAAGTGGTAGAAACTACAAACACAGAAGTTTTACTTTATGTTTTTACTGTGGGACAGAACAGCTTCACATTTGGCTATTAAGTTCATAGGCTCCAAAGAAGTATTTTCTCAGTTTATATTTACAGAACATTGGGAGTTTCACTTTGAGTTTCAGGTTCAAAGGACAAACACACCAAAACGCAAAGCAAAACCCATCTGAAAATGCCCAAGTTTTGGCTCAAAACTTTGCAAAACCACACATCATATCCACCAGGAGTCATAGAGCAGGCCAGGTTTACCACACGTTTACACAAAGCCTAAAACCAGAGGAAGGGTTTAGATTTGCAGAGCTCTATTTTGGAGCTCTCTGCTCACTGCTGCTCCCTTCCCCATCCACTCATCTAACTAAAATGAGATGTGGTCCTCTGGTATCTGCTAGGATAGGTTTATTATTCCTGGAAATGGCCAACACGGCCAATGTTCCCCCAGATAAAATTGTGCTTGGTGCTACAGTGTGTGGAAAGTTTAATGAAATTATAATTCTCTTTGGTAAAAAGGAAACCAAGTGAAAGTTCACTTTCTCATCCAGCTTTTTCAATGCTACAGCAGTTTTTGAAAGGATCTGATCACAGTTTTGTCTAGACACTGAATTTCTTTGCCCTAGATTTTTTTTTAACTTGATAACTCCTAATATAAAATAAAGCATTCTTGCTTGATGTACATTGTCATACAAAATGTACTTAGCAACTGAATAAGATGACACTAATAAGACGACACTGATTAGGACTCTCTAATGTGTAAGGCAACAAGCAAACACTTTTGCAATAATAAAACCTGGAACTACAATTGTTCTAAATAGTCCTTGCATTGCATGAAGAGCAAAACAGCAGGAACACATGAAGTCTTAGTGAGGAGGTGGTTACATGATGATGGAATACTAGCAATCTAAGCATCATTCTCCTCCTTATGTCTTTTACAAGTACAGCATATATGTATACGGAGATATACCTATCTCATAGAACTGGAAAGACCTTGAAAGATCATTGAGTCCAGTCCCCTGCATACACTAGCAGGACCAAGTACTGCCCCCCGACAGATTTTTTTGCCCCAGATCCCTAAATGGCCCCCTTCAAGGATTGAACTCACAACCCTGGGTTTAGCAGACCAATACTCAAACCACTGAGCTATCCCACCCCACAAATTTTATATGGAGATCTGCAGACAGAATGGGAGATTACAATGTTGCCTCACAAGATGAAAGTTCAGTCAGTGCATTATGAAAATACTTTGCATTTCTGTGGTGCCTTACATTAGAAGTAAAGAGAAGACTGTAAGGTTGCTGTTGCAAACAGGCCACAAGAAAGATGAAAGACCAGGACATTTCCAAACTAAGCCCAGTCTGGATCACATCAAGATCGGCTTGTGGCTATTTCCCCCTTGCATTTGCAATCCCATGATCTGCTGCTTCCTGTTCACAATGAGGTAATACCCCTCCTGCCAACTACAGCTGTTGCCTTCGTGGTAAAGCATAGGATTTACTCAGTTGCAGTCTTAGATGCATTATCAATTTTACACTGTTTAAGAAAGTTAATTTCACTGTTGTCTTTTCATGTCACTCCTTTCCAGACTGTTCTGTTCCCCTTTCTACTTCCCTGTACCTGCTTCTCTAACACCGTGCCCCCTTATTCCTCCTGGCCTTTTCTCCCTGGTTCGGGTCTGCTCTCTGGTGCATGCATTCCCAGTGGACAGATCCTATTTCTTCACCACCCATGTGCCAGCAACAGCTGGATTGGCATCAGCTGTTTTTACACACATCTAGTTTCTTTTTTGCCATGAAGAACCCCAAGAGCTGTAGAAGTAGCTGGAAACAAGGAGGAGAGCCATGTGGCTATTCAAGCTTTCCTTGGACCAGCAGCAAATCCAGTAATGATTGTTGATTTAACATTACCATGAGAAATCAGAATCCCTCACTTTTTTTCCTATTTAAATTCTCACCCTTAATGTTGAATCTGTAATTTTCCCTCTTACTCCCCTTTTAACATATATCAGGTTTCTAGAGATTGGGGTCTATTGCATGTGGGCCTTGAACATTGTTGTTTAACTTTTTACCAGGTTTGAAGTTGGAACCATTTATTTAAGTGCAGCTATAGTGCTTGTGGATCAAATCTGCCCTGCTTTACTCACATGAGTAATCCTGTCACAGTTAGCCTTGGTGTTGGAAACCAGTGTGCTATGCTAAACTAGTCAAATAAATTAAGCCATATCAGCAGGTTTGCAGAGACAGGTATTCAATAAGCAGTTGTAAAATAGAAAGCTCCCAGTTAAAAATGACCTATAAATACATGTTCGGAAAACATGCTACATTACGTTATGTACCAGAGAAAGTAAGTGGCTCCTTAGTGAAAAAGAGGAGCAGAGCCAGATGTGACAGCAAACAAAGATCAATAAAAATATTTTGATAAATAAATGTAACAATGCTGTTTCACTCATGATTGGCAACTGCTGAAACATAAATTATACAAATTTCCCATAGCTCCTTATGGGAAAATTATGCAGATTAGCATTTGATTAGGCTTATATCATGAGACTCAATTTGGATTTTTAATCTATTAAGCTCCAATAAATGAGGAATCTGAATAGCTCCCCTGAGCAGCAACAGTAATAACCACAGCAGTCATTTTTTGCAACATGTATTCTGACAATTTCCTTAGCAGATGAAATTAAGAAAACTCCATATCTCTGAGTACAATTACTTTGCATACACCTGAAATTTCCGCAGAAGTTACAATTGGGAAATGGATTCTTACAAAGTGCTTAAACAGACATTTTGTGAACATCAACATCTGTCACTTCACGCTAGCAATATTGTTTTTCCATCAACTTGGACTTATTTATGATTGACTTTATGGTTGACTGCCTGGTCTGCATGGGTGAAATAGCTGACTTGTAAATTACTAGAGGCAGAACTGAGCTGGAATCCGAGATAAAACCCTATTATGTGCCATATCTGATGGGTCAAAACCAGTATCCCAGATCCAAGCCTGCTCAGATTTTGGGACAGTTTGGATTCAGAGCAAGATGCTGAATATTCTCCATAGGGTTCCTGGCACACTTACTTACAATAATCTGTATACAGGGTTCCAAAAGTTTTCTTCAACCAGCAGTTGTATTAGAACAGAAATAACGGTGCTATTCACTGTTTGGTAGGCAACATTTGCTGGCAGTTGAGTTTTATGTCAGAGTTTAGGCCCATCGTGTAAATTGTTCTTTGGCTGAGACAGATACAAAACAAACACCATGACCGGTTTTGGTAGACAAGATATCATGCAAGTGCATAGTCAAGTGCCAATCAATAATTTTTGGACAGTGAGATTAAAAGCCCCATCTTGAAACATCCCAATATTGTTCCCTAAAGCTAAATGATTATACAAAAAGGACATGGATTTAGTGATGTGGTTTTGTCAATGATACAATCCCAATACTTTAACATAATGCTATCACGGAATATTTTCACATAGGCTGTGATACATCAGGTGGATGTACTGCAGACAGGAATGAGGAAGGACAGGGGAATTTATTTGTCATCCTCTTTAAACTAAACACTTCTTGCTCAAGTATGGAGGTGTGACACTAAGAGCCCCTCAGTGCCCACTGGAATCAGAACAGCAACTCCTACTAGGCCTAAGAAACTCACTAAACTTTATATCAGTCATGTTCTTTACCCAGATAAAGGCCACGACAGCATTGTTAAGTATCATATGATACTTTATATCAGTCATCATCACTGTGAGATGTCTACACGGGTAACAATTAAAAACTTGTAGGCACATACTAAAAATATGCTCACACCATTAAATCAGGCAGGGCTGTTAAACAAGTGGGGGCCTCGCACCAGCACTCTGGGGAGCAAACAGCAAGAATAACTTTCACAGAGTTACTGGACTATAAGGGCTGGTTCCCCACTACAGCTTAACGTCGACTTTAGCATCATTAAGTCAGAATAAAACTGTATCCGTCCTCACACGGATGCCATTTGCGTCGATTTAAAGGGCCCTCAAAATCGATTTCTGTACTTCTCCCTAATGAGAGGAGTAGCGCTGAAATCGACCTCTCTGGATCGATTGTGGAGTAGTGAGGACACATGGGACGTTATTGGCCTCCAGAGGCTGTCCCACAATGCTCCACTGTGACCGCTCTGGACAGCACTCTCAACTCGCTGCTCTGGCCAGGTAAACAGGAAAAGACCCGGGAACATTTGAATAGCATTTCCTGTTTGGTCAGCGTGGTGAGCTCACCTGCACAGCTCAGTCGCCATTCAGAGCTCAGCATCACAAGCCGCCATGCAGAGCTCAGCAGCACAGGAGACCAACCAGAGGAAAAGAGCTCTAGCATGGTCCATGCGTGAGGTGTTGGATCTGATCGCTATCTGGGGAGAAGAATGCATGATGTTGGAACTCTGGTTTTCTGGAATGCTTGCCTCAGCTCCTTAATTTTCACGCAGCACTGTTGGGCCTTTCCAGCATGGCCTTGGAGACTCCGTCACAATGCCAACATGGTTACCAAAGAGGCAAATGGACGCTCTTGGGGCCCGCCGCAGACATGCCGGTTCTACAATGAACTGAATCAGATAATGGAGGGTGCCCCCACCACCGTTGCACCGGTCTCCGTGGACTCCACCCATGGGATAATCGTCAGGCCTGAGAAGGATTCAGATGATGACCAAGATGATGAGGACGGAAATATTACGGAGCAGCAGGAGGCAAGCCAAGAAACCCTGTTAAACAGCTCCTGGCTGTCTGCTATCACCCTAGACCCCATTACCCTCACAGCCATCCCAAGCTGCTGCTACCCCAGCCGGCGAAGGAACGTCTGGTGAGTGTGCCTTTAGGGATTACTCATGATTTTAAAAGGACGCATTTATTAATGATTAACTTGCCCTAAGGACTTGGCATGCATTCATTGCTGGTCCCTTTTACTGAAACAGTCTGTTAAAGTACTCCGGTATAGAGCGGAAATCCTCTATGAACATTTCCATGAAACTTTCGAGCAGGTAGTGATGAATCTTACGCAACAGGTTTCTGGGGAGAGCCAACTTATTTGGTCCTCCGTGATAGGAAACCATTCCATGCCATGAAATTAGCAAATAGTCTGGTATCATTGTGTAACACAGCATATGCACCGGGATTTTGAAGCCACGCTAGTAACAGGCGTTCTCTATCTCTCTGAGAAATTTTAAGGAGAGTGATGTCATTCATGGTTGCCTGTTTGAAATACGTACTGTAATTAGTAGGGGGGACAGATGTTCCCAGCTGTACAGTAATCTTCCCCATCCCGTAGCAAGAGCCGACAGGGATTTTTGCCTTTGCTGCTCGTGGCCGCTTCCAAAGAAGACCCAACGCGCCAACCACTCTCCCCCCCCCCCGCCCTCCCCCGAGCCAGCCCATAGCAAGAGCTGGCAGGGATTTTTGCTTTTGCTGTTCGCGGCCGCTTCCAAAGAAGACCCAACGTGCCCACCTCCCCTCCCCCTCCCCCCCGAGCCAGCCCGTAGCAAGAGCAGGCAGGGATTTTTGCTTTTGTTTTGCAATTTGCGGTTCACTGGGAGCCACATGGTGGGGGGGAGGAGGGATCCATGTGGGGGGTAAGGGGGCGGAGTCAGTCTGGAACCTCAGAGCATTGCTGTAAAGAACATGGCTTAGCCTCAACATGGCTACTGAAATCACCATGCAGCCGGCCATGGTAAGCTGTCTCATGTGTGTGAGATGCTTCTCTGAATGTTTGTGTGAACATGAAAGCCATCCAGTCACTTTTAGGTGCAGAATGTGATCTTGTACGGAAATCATAGCAGGCCTGTGAATACTGTGGTTCACCGTTACATAGTACTCCCATTGTGCTGCAAGAATTTATCTGTCTTATAACCTTGTCCCTTTCTTTGCCCACAGCAGCTGCCCATTTATCTCAGAATCCCGTCCTGCCCCTCACGCCATCTATTGCAGATACAAAAGCGTAAAAAGAAAACGTGTGATGACATGTTTAACGAACTAATGCAGAACTCTCATGCTGAGGCCGCTTGGCAGAGTGAATGGAGAGAAAGATTGCTAGAGTCAAGGCAAGAGTCCAGGGCTGCAGCAGAGAGGTGGATGGAGCGCGGAGAAAAGCGGCATGAGCGCGAAGAAAAGCGGATGGATGCGATGCTGCAGATAATGGAGGACCAAAGCGACATGCTCCGGTGTCTGGTGCAGCTTCAGCAGGAACAAAGATTGCCTCTACAGCCTCTGTCTAACTACCTCCCCCCCTCTCCAAGTCCCATACCTTCCCCACCCAGACGTGGGGTGAGAACCCGGGGGGGGGGGGAAGCTTCGGGGACTGAGCCACTCAGCCTGCTGCTGCTTGTGCTGGCCTGTGGGGTAGAGTTTCTCTAAAAAGTTTTAAAAGGTGCTGTGTCTTGGCCCCTCCTCTCCCCCCTCCTCCACCACTCCGACTGCTGGCTTCCCTCCTCACCCACCCCTTCTGGACTACCTTTCCAGTGATCCCCTGAGTTTGTGAAGAAGCAATAAATTCACTGTTTTAAAAATCATGATTTCTTTATTTCCTCAGCAAGCGCTGGGAGGGGGGAAGGAAAGAGGGTGCAAGGAAGCAAGGCTTAGGGCTGAGCAGAGCAAGGGAGTAGGTTTTCAAACGCCACCTTGGGCACTCATAAAACTGGTTTTCAATGCGTCTCTGAGGCGCAGCGCCTCCTGGTGCGCTCTTCTACTTTCCCTGCTGTCTGGCTGCTGGTAAGCAGCGGACAGGAAATTTGCCTTTGCCTCCCACCCCGCCATAAACGTTTCCTCCTTGCTCTCACAGAGATCGTGGAGCACAGAGCAAGCAGCAATAACAATGGGCACATTTCTGTTGCTGATGTCTGAGCGAATGAGTAATGAATGCCATCACCAGTTGAGGCGGCCAAATGCACACTCTACTGCCATTCTGCACTTACTCAGCCTGTAGTTGAACAGCTCCTGACCCCTGTGTAGGGCTTCATAAGCCAGGGGATTAAGGGGTAGGCTGGGTCCCCAAGGATAACGATCAGCCTTTCCACACACTCCCCCCCCCCCCCACACACAGTAATTTTCTGGTCTGGGAAGAAAATCCCTTGCTGCAGCTCTCTAAATATCCTAGAGTTCCTGAAAACAAGAGCATCATGGACCTTTCCCGGCCATCCCATGTACAGGTCGGTGAAACGTCCCTTGTGGTGCTTGCATGACCATAGAATACCACCCCTTCCGGTTTCTGTACTCTGTGCCCTCGTTGTCCGGTGCCAAGATAGGGATATGAGTCCCATCTATAGCCCCACCACAGTGAGGGAATCCCATCGCGCCAAAGCCATCTATTATAGCTTGCAGGTTTCCAAGGTTTATAACCCTGGGTAGCAGCAGCTCGACGATTGCCCTGCTTACTTGCATCACAGCAGACCACCACTGTAGATTTACCCACCCCAAACTGATGTGCGACTGACTGGTAGCTGTCTGGCATTGCAAGCTTCCAGAGGGCTATCGCCACTTGCTTCTCAACTGTGAGGGCTGCTCTCATTCTGGTATTCTTGCGCCGGAGGGCCGGGGAAAGCAAGTCACAAAGTTCCATGAACGTGCCCTTACGCATGCGAAAGTTTCTGAGCCACTGGGAGTCATCCCAGACCCGCAGCACTATGCGATCCCACCAGTCAGTGCTTGTTTCCCTGGCCCAGAATCGGCGTTCCATGGCATGAGCCTGCCCCATTGCCACCAAATTTTCCAGATTGCCGGTCCCCCTACTTCCAGAAACGTCAGTGTCCCTGTCCCTGCTGTGCGCGTCCATGTCCACTTCCTCATCACTGTCATCAGTTTCAGGAAAGCGCAGTTGTGTCCGGATCTCATTCCTCTGCAGACGATGCAGCAGAAAGTCCACAACAATGTGCAAGGTCTTCACAATGGCCAGTACTGCAGCAGTGGCCTCAGAGGGCACCATGCTTGCAGTGCTATGGCGTTAGCGCAGCGCGGAGAAAGGGTGCGAATAATGGGATGCCCACTCAGTGCACCGCTCAAAATGGTGTCGGCGGCATGAAAAAAAGGGCGCGAAATAATGAAATGCCTACCCATAGTGCAGCACTCGAAATGGTGCCTTCTGGGGCCTCCAGGAACTGTGGGATAGCTACCCAGAGTGCACCACTCGCTATGTCGACGCTTGCCACGGTTCTGTGGACAGACAATGCCGACTTGCTGTGCTTTGTGGGGGCCTCATAAAATCGATTCTATATAGGGTATGTCTTCACTACCCGCCGATTGATCTTCTGGCAATTGATTTCTCGCTTCTTATGAAGACGCGAGAAATCGATCGCTCGCGGCACCCCCGTCGACTCCAGAACTCCAGCTTGCTGGGAGGCACAAGCTGGAGTCGACGGGGGAGCTCGCCACCGACCGCCGCCGCCATGAGGACAGACGGTAAGTCGGCTGCAGATACATACAAGTAGCTGAAGTTACATATCTGCAGTTGATCCCCCGTAGTGGAGACCAGCCCACAGTCTGCTTTCAAAAATTGACTGCAAGGAAATCGACCTACTGCTGTAGTGAAGACATACCCTAAGAAAGGGCTGGGGAAAAGACATTGTGGTTATCCACCACTGACGGAACAAAGAGATCAGCAGTGCCTTTTGTAACCATGAATGGAGGATGCCCAGCCATGTGGGTTGGTGACTTTAGGTGAGAAACTGCCTTATAGAGGGATTATAGCCTGTTAAATTCTGGTTACTAGAATGCATGTTATAGTTTTGTTTTATTTGTAACCATTTTCTGTTTTATGATCTTTGCTAGGTATCACTTAAACCTCTGTTCTGTTTAATAAACTTATTCTTGGTTTTACCATAAATTATTCTCAATGCAGTACATGAAAGTGTGAATCCTCAGCTGATCTAATAGGCTGATTGAGAGACAGTGGATTTGGAGACAGTGGATTTGGCTATATCTGTGTGTGTCCAGTGACAGGGGCTGCATACTGCAGGGGAACCCTTTTCAAGAAGGTTCAGGGATTGGATAGCACTTGAAGTTAACTTGCAAGACAAAGTGAAGGCTGGTAGAGGTTTTCAGGAGATTGTTTGGGGAGCTAACAGCCTGGAGCATTGGGGATCAGATATTAGCTCCAGCATCTCTCTCTCTCTCGCTAAGGCAGGGGGTAACAAATTGACTCATAGCCTTGAACTCCCCATGGAAGCATTGCAGGAAGCACCACCACATGGAAAATGAGTGGTCTTGTGAAAACTTTAGTTTGGTCATGGAAGAGCACCCAACGTACACAATTTGGAATGGATGTAATGAGACCCTGTTGGAGAGGCAGGGAATATTTTTGCAATATCTGACACAAGGTGCATTGCAAAGGCAAAGCTATTTGCACTTCTGAATTATTTTTATAACCTCCATGTATAAAAGCGCTCTCTGTCCAAGATAATATAGCAGTTTGCAGACAAGAACTAATCTCCATGAAAATAAATTATGCCCATCCCCTACTATAGAAGTGCACATTTCTGGCTAAAGCCTCATATTTGCTCTAACCTTGTCCTATATTGTTCAGCCCAATGTATTATCTCTGTACATTGCATCATATTCCATTTCTAAAAAACTCCAGTCTCAATACCAAATAATAAAAAATTATGTTAGCTAACAGTAATTGTTGATTATTACTGACTGCAGCATACAAATAGTCACATTTTAGACTATAAGATTTTTTAAAAACTGCATTGTGTGCTATGAGGATTATACAATTATACCCTCTGAGGTATAGACTGGGCATACACTGGAGTAGTCTTAAGAGTGATCTAATCTACACTGGTCCTAGAATCAGGGAGTAAGAATGATACCCTCTCCAAGGAGCAATCAGACCAAAGAATAGTGTTCATAGATGGCATTATTTGTTGGCTTTAGCATCTCTTTCCCTCATTCAGTGGCTCAAAGCATCCAAGAATAGGGCCCAATGTTTCTAACAGCTGTGTTGCAAACTCCATACTAAAAATCATGCACTGTTCTTTCTGCGTCATATAACCACAGCATAGCTACAATTCTGCTGATGATTTAAAATCAGAAGTGAATTGAGTATTAAAGGCACAAGAATTATCACTATGTTCATAATTATTTATATCATGATAGCCCCCAAAAGCCTCAACTGGAATTCTGGCCCTGTGCTTCTGATAGCAGACGGATTTAGCTGAGATTTACTCCTTTCCCTACTGAGATGCTGTAGTTGTGGGCCTGATGTCAGGGTGGAAGCCAGGAGAGTCTATCATTTCATATACCCGCATCTCAGTGATGTTTGCCCTAGGATAACACACTAGTTTACCTAGATTACTATTGGAACTTGCTTGTTTTATGATAAACTAGCATAAGTGCTCGGCGCTGCTCGGGTCAGTCGGAGGTGGGGAGGGGGCAGACAGCTGACACCCCCTGACCAACCCCAACACCCCCCGGCTCACTTACCCCCCGACCAAACCGGACACCCACCCCTCACCCCTCACCCACCCCGACACCTTCCCACCCCCCCAGACCAAACCCGACACCCCCCGGCTCACTTACCCCCCGACCAAACCCAACACCCCCACCTGACCCCCCAACCAAACCCAACACCCCCACCTCACCCCCCGACCGAACCCGACACCCCCACCTCACTTACGGTCCCACCAAACCCAACTCGGATCCGTCGCAGGCGGGGAGGGGCCCCAGAGCTGAGGGATTCCGGGGACCTTCGCAGGTGGGGGGGGGGGGGGGCACAGGGCTGATGGATTCCGGGGTTCCGTTGGAGGAGGGAGGGGTAAGCTGAGCGAGTGCGGTGTCTGTTAGAGGGGGTATTATGACGTCATCACCACCTAGCTGCCCAGCTGATGTGATTGGCCCTTAAAGACTTTCACCCCCAGGGAGGTGGGGAGGGGGTAGACAGCTGACACCCCCTGACCAACCCCAACACCCCCCGGCTCACTTACCCCCCGACCAAACCCGACACCCCCACCTCACCCCCCCCTAGCAAACCTAACACCCCCACCTCACCCCCCGACCGAACCCGACACCCTCACCTCACTTACCGTCCGACCAAACCCAACTTGGATCCTTCGCAGGCGGGGAGGGGGCCCAGAACTGAGGGATTTCCGGGGTTCCGTTGGAGGAGGGAGGGGCAGTGAGCTGAGCGAGTGCGGTGTCTGTTGGAGGGGGTATTATGACATCATCACCACCCAGCTGCCCAGCCGATGTGATTGGCCCTGAAAGACTTTCACCCCTGGGAGGGCGTCAGAGGTGAGATCAGAAAATTTTTCAACCCTTATGACCATCTAGACCCCAAGACCCCTCACTGTACCAAATTTCAAGTCTCTGGCTCAAACGGTGCGGGAGGAGTTCTCACTCATACATACATACATACACCACTTGACTTTTATATATATAGACTAGTCTAAAAGCCCGTGTACACGGGCCAACGGTAATGGCTCGTGGCCCCCCCACTCGCTCAGCTCTCTCCCCACTCCAAGGGCCCCCCTCCACTCGCTCAGCCTCCCCCCCACTCCAAGGGCCCCCCCGCTCACTCAGCCTCCCTCCCCCCACTCCAAGGGTCCCCCCGCTCGCTCAGGCCCCCTCCCCCCCACTCCAAGGGCCCCCCCGCTCACTCAAACCCCCCCTCACTCCAAGGGTCCCCCCTGCTTGCTCAGTCCCCCTTCCCCCCACTCCAAGGCCCCTCCGCTCGCTCAGCCCCCCTTCCCCCGCTTGTTCAGCTCCCCTCCCCCACACTCCAAGGCCCCCCTGCCTGCACCTCCTGCGCCCAGCCACCCTCCTGCCCGTGCTCCCGAGTCTCTGATCCAGACCCTGCTTCCCTCTCGGCGGCACACGCGCGGCAGCCATGTTGTGCTGCCGAACTACACCTCCCAGCATGCCGTTCGCCTGGGCCGTCTCTACTGCGCATGACGGATTCACACACACTTCTCTAGCCGATTATTATATAGGATTCCTGACATTTCAATGTTAAATTGGAAATTTCAAGGTACAGAACATAACTGTGGCCATGACAACAAATTTTCAGCTCTACTAATATAAGCGGATTGAAAAAAAATGCACTACATAAATTCTCTCCTAGGATATTTGTGACATTTGCTTCCCATCAAAAGCATGCCTTTTACATGGACATATTATTTGGAATACGGATATATGTAGTCTGATGATGGATCTACTGTGATGAAGAATAATAGCTATTATTGAGCAAGTGTAATTTCTTGTATTGTACTTTGTAGATGATGGTTCATCATCAATTATTTGGTGCAGTGACGACACTGAACTGCTCTAGTGAAATTGTTCAAGCTCACTCATCCATACATGTATTATCTCTGCAAGTGCTAACAGTTGTCAAAACTCGTTTCTGTCAATATATTGAGATGACATGGCTTGAAGATACATTGGGAAATGATATGTTTGCTAAGAACATATCACTTTTGCAAAGTAACTTTTCTGACTATAACCATAACTTTATGATTAAATCTAATTCAGCAGTTAAAACTTTCAACTTTATGCTTGATCACACATGGGAGTAAATGACAGGTACTATACAGTGGGCCAAATTCTGGTTTCCATTACACATATCAATGGAGTTTCAGCAGTGCAAATGAATGCAAAATTTGCTCAGTTATACTAAGATGAAGAGAAAAGCATAACACTTAAGCCTGTAATATAATGTTTACTAATAAAGTAAACAGGAGACCTTATATTGCTAAATTCACACTATTTTGGTTTCCATTATGCTAATTTTTCCCATCTTCACTGAACATTAATCACAGAAATTCATGTAGTTCATTAAAACAATAGAGTGACTTTAAAATGTGAAGGTAGATATAATTTCAGAGTTTCCTAATATCTTTATGTGTTGGGTTTCTTAGCATCTGTCATGCAGTTCAAATGACTTTTTACATTTAAAAAGTGGATGCAAAAATGTATCTGCATCAGGTCCCTAATTGTTTTTCTTACATGGGATCCACTGTCTGGCTATACTGAAAGAAGGACAGGAGTCATTTGGCATGGATTTAATTAGGCCACACCTTTATTATTAAATATCTGGGACTACCTGGCAGATACAAGTGTACAGTGCAGGTAACCCATGTTTATTCCATAATTATCCATTGGGGCTTTTACCAACTCCCCTTCTTTTTCAGTTCAAGTCCCTCCAACAAAATGTATTGCTGGCACCTTACCATCCACCCTCCTCATAGGAGGGTTTAAATGGGGGGGGGGGGGGTTTGGCTCCCTGCGTATCAATGTCTCTTGGTACGGCACCTCCTGTTTAAAAAGGACTTAAAGGAACAAAGTCCTTTTCCAAGCCATTTATTCAATCACTGTATACCTTTCCTATGGAGTACCTTCACTGGACATCCGCCACAGGGAGGTTCCAGCAATTTGCTTGGCTGCCTCCTCCCTAGACCCAGTCAGGTTCCCAGTTATCTTTTACTGCCCTCCTTTTATATTGGCCAAACCAAATGGGCTCTAGTTTAAAGCTTTCCAGGGAATCCTATTGCCAAATATCCCTCCGCCCCCAGCTTAAGAGTGTAGGGCAATCAATCACCAATGTAGTAGAAACCAAAGTGGTAAATGACAATAACAAAAAAAGCCATACTATATTCTTAAGGTAGTGAAAATTAACTGACAACAATAAAATATTTGCCATGGTATCAAGCACAATAACATTATATTGAAAACACTTTCCCAACAAGCAATTTTTGAATTTATTGTAGGGGTATAGGCTATCACTTACCGTATTTTTCGTCATATTGGACGCTCCGGCGTATAAGATGCCCCCGACTTTTAAAGTAAAAAAGCCGGAAAAAAAAAAACAAAAAAAAACCAAAAAAACCCCACCACACACAAAAAGCGCCCCGGTTCCCCCCTCCCCGCCGCGGGCGGGCTGCCAGCGGCGCCCCGGTTCCCCCCTCCCCGCCGCGGCGGGGAGGGGGGGAACCGGGGCGCACGCACTGTTTTTTTTTTTTGTTTGTTTGTTTTGTGATGGGGCGAATATACCTATAAGACGCAGCAACTTTTTCCCCCCCGTTTTGGGGAAGAAAAAGTGCGTCTTATAGGGCGAAAAATACGGTATACGTCTAAATACTAACATAGAGTTTAAAAATGTACACCAACATAATCTCTGTAAAGCTTTAAACTACACATATTCACATCTGTATCAGTTATTACTTATAGCACCTACTGTGTTAACTGGAGAGAAAAATGGATAGCTAAATGTATGTTAGCTTGAGTGTTTTATTACAATAATGACAAATGCAAGTGGAGACATTTGTCTTTTAAAATAGGGATTTCTAATGTTTCTGAATTTCACTGTCCATATTCCTATTATTTGATACAACTATAAGGCTAAAATTTAGAGATGGTCTGGATCTGCAAAATTCAGTGTGTTAGGAGAAATTTCAGGAGTGTTTGAATTTGGAGTTTTGGAATGGCCTGTTTGAGAAAAAGGGCACAATGTAAAATTTAGCAATTTAGAAACCAAAGCTTTTCACTGGGCTTTTGGCTCATGCTTAATCTAACTCATACTGTACTAAAATGTAAATTACCACCAGAAATCAAATGGTAAGGATGGCTGCCATAAAACCCACATTACTCTTGGAAATCTAGGTTGGATGGATGATGGAGGCCATATAAATAAATGCAGACATTGTTTTCCTGCAGATGTTTCTATTTTTTTTATAATTTAAGCTTTCATGTCAAAGCCTAATTACTTGTAAAGATAGCTGGAGCCCAGGAATGTAAAAGGCATCATGGAGTTAGTCTGGCTGAATGGAATTGGATTTTTGCTAGGGCAAATGTAAAATTATTATCCAGTGCCTGACGGGATAAGTTTGCTCCAGCATCTTGATTATCTCTCTAACCAGTTGCAGTCCCACCCTCGGAGTTTCAGAATTGACTGGACCAAGGCAAGACCTCTGGAGATTTGGCATGGACTTTAGTGGGGTAAGGATTTCACTCTTTATCTTCACACCATGCATATTGTTGCCACTATACAAATAATTATACACACATATGTGTGTTGGTGTGTATAAAATACACAGCTCTAAATAGCTATTTTAATTATGTATGATGAGTACACGTACCCAGTGTCAAATTAAATAATTATACACATGTGTGTATGTATCGATATAGCAAGTTATAATTAAGATTACAGTAAAATTTCACTTTGGTTTAAGTGAAAAATGTAAAAAAAAATAAACACTTTTACAGCATGTCGTTGACATAACTCAAACATAATTGAAAAAAAAGTAAATCCCAAATTTAATCTACATAGCCCTAATCTAGCTAATCATCCATCCCACATTCAAAACATATGTTAAGACTACAGAACATGTCAATGCTTTGAGGGCATATTTCCTTTCAAGACTTGGGGAATTAAAAAAACAAACCAAAACAAATAAGAAAAGTCATTACGTTTTAGAAAACTGGGGAATTCCAAGCAAAGGCTGCACTTCTCAAACAAGCCAGCCAAACCACCTTAAACTCTACCTTCAGAGATATGTAAGCCTTTATGGTTCCTCCTCTGCAGAGAGAGTCTTGGAAAGTGTGCACCACAAGATAGTTTTAAACATTTGTTTCATACATGGTGTTCATAGCTCCAATACCAAATTTGCTTTGTCACCATAATAACACTTGGGATTTTACCCCAAGTCTTTGGGGGGCACCAAGCCTATTAAGTAATGGGGAGAGGGCAAGTGTCTTAGTTGGGGGCAGGGGAGCTGTGGTATCCAGCAGCATCCAGGTAGAAAGGAGAGCGCTCAGGAACAGTTTAAATGTGAAACACAAGAGAAGCACCCATGCTTCCTTGCCTTTTCCACAAGACAAACTCCCTGTGGTTCGTCAGAGGGAAGTCATCCTCTTGTGGTTCATAACAGGATGTCAGGAGTAGGGTTGGCCAGAAAATAAGAATTCAATTTCACACACAAATTTGAGGTTTCAGGAGTTCTGCATGGACAAAAGATTAGGTAAGAGCTGGGCTTGGAGGAGAGGTTCAGAAAGGCACCCGTTCCCTTCCCGTCCTGCTGCCACTCTCAGGTCTGTGGGAGAGAACCTCCAGTGAGCCTCAGGAGATCCATTCACACATTCTCCACATGATCCTTGGGGTGGTAATGCTATTCTTCCTTATTCGCATGTCACCTTAATATCAGGTTACATTGTGAGATCTATTTACACAAAGAAAATGGCTAGAGACATGTTTTTCTTTAATTAAATTTTAGGTTTCCAGCAGACCTTGGCGCTATAGTAAGCTGACTACAGCCTACTTTGCTTACATTCAATAGTGCTGTTACAAATTTAAAAATTCATAACTTTTCAGGTTAGTCTCTAATCAAATAACTTTAGGTTCTGGGCACAAGAAATAATTAAGGGGAATCCAATAAGGTTTTTCCTCTCTCTATCTCATTGTCTGCTACAAAATATACTGAAAATTGAACTGGCTTTTGGACTCTTAAGGCTCCATTTTTAGCAATGGTATAATTACAAATAATGTCATAATTCTGGAATATTCAGATTTTGTGGTAAAACTGTACCTAAATGTTGAAGCTGATGGGAGTTTTGTGAATTTAAAGTGAGTGTGTGTGTGTGTGTATGTCTGTGTACACATGTCTGTGAAATGAGGGTGTAAACAGGGGAAGAAAATAGGGTTTTAATGGAGTATCTGAGGTTTATAATTTACCAAATTGCCTATTTTTAAATGTGTGTAGGGAAGTAGATAGTCACATATCACAGAAATGTCCGATTGAATTCTTCCTCTGAGAAGCGGATCAGTTTAAAATTTAAAGCAGATCTAGTTTAAAGGCTCTGTTGAGAATTGATTTCAAAATGAGGAAAAATTATACATGTCAATTCAACAATGATTTTGACATGGCCAAAGTTACTTTTTACAGAAGGAAAAAGAAACAGGAGCGCTTCACAAATCTTTGGCCTCTTCCAATATAGATAGGTTTTTTTAATACTTAGCGTATGATTCAAAATATCAGATGGTTCTAGTATAGGGTCATTTTACAATCGTTTTCTGAATGGATACAATATTTGTTACAATGAATATCCGATAAAACCCTATTTACATTGATCAACATTGACTGATTTCAGTCAATCTTTCCCCCCGACTTGTTCTTTTTAAAGTTTTTTGGCTACCTTTGCCTGCAGTTTGTGACGTGCTCTAGTCCACAGGGAAAGTCATGGTAAGAGTTGGTAATACAAACAAGGAGTTACTGATTCCGAATATTGTACTCAGACTGCACCTCTTTTTTGAATTTTTTTTCCTTCATGGGTATCTGCCTAAGCTGTTGGATGCAAAAAATAAATTAATTAAAGAAAACCTCCATTCCCATCTCAAAAGCTTGAGAAAGCAAGGGGGTTTTGTCTCTCTTTCATTTCAGTATATCTGATGGTCTCTGTTGAAGTTGCTTATTTTCTTTTAGGCATGTTGATCACCTAGTGGTATTTTTACTTCAACACATTTTCTCTGTAGGCCCTGTAATTCTTCCAAGCCCTATTAGCACACACTGCTGCTCAAACATAATGGAGCCAGTCAACCCCTATGGGCACATCAACCCGTGTGAGAAGGGCATGCTGCTGTTGATGCTCTCTCTGCTACTGTGTGTGGGTAGGGGCTCACCAAAAATAAAATGTAAAGAAAATACATGCTGTTAAGTTTTGTCTATCAAACACATGTCTACTGTCTTGCCTTTCATCACTAACCTCCAGTCATGCTCCCCTGCTGATACCAGAAAACACTGAATTATTTAATGTTACATAAAAAGTTAAAAACAACAAATCAAAACAGCCAAACCTAGAATAAACAAGAATGCCTAAATGAAACAACCCATCTCTACTTTGCACTTGTGTAAGGTCTAAATCAAAGTGTAAGTTCTTCAGAGCCAGGTAGCATGTCTTTAGAGGTTTCGGTAGACCTATGACACTGTATACATTACATATAAAAACAATTAGACTAATTCTGGACCCACTGAATTCAAAAACAAAATTTCCATTAATGGCAATAAGATCAAATCAAGTAAAATAAGAATAATCAGATACCCAGAAATATGACAACAGCATGCTCTATTCTTCCTATTGCTTTAAAGAAGCTGTTTTATAAAGGTGTAGAAATTTATTTCAGTTTTGGTTTGCAAGAATACTGAGCTCTGGAAAATGCTTGATTTAGAATACTGAGCTCTGGAAAACGTTGATTTGCAAATGCAGGTTGAGCTTTGGTTTGAGTTCAGTTTGCATACACAAATCTGCAGTGGTTCATTGGATTTTTATTTTTTTATTTTTTGGGGTGTTTTTTGCATCTGTGATTTGTTCATCAAAGGCTGGGTTTTTTTTTAATGAACATTAGCTGTAAACATTTTGAGGTGGCTGCTCACCAATGAAATTCAAAGATTTAAACCATATTTTGCTTTAAAAATCAGTATGGTCAAATCACATGGCTTTTTCCAATATTACCATTAGTTCAAATTCTGGTTTTTGCAAGGCAATATTTGTCTCTGCTTCCTAGTGACATTTGATCGTTGGAAACTTAGTTAATCAAATAACACCTTTGGATAAAAATTTCACCTCTTTCAGAAGGTTTGCACTGAACTTATTACAGTTCAATGGCAGTTCTACAGGCAAATAGCAGGTATTATCATTCATTTCCAACACTGGAGAACAGACCAAAAGGACAGATAACTGGATTAAAGTATTTTGATCACCTATGGATATTTAATGGATTGAATGGACAGTTCTTGATGTGGCACTAACCAAGTTAGTTTCTCTTCAGCCTTCCAAACTAAAGACAAGTATGTTACACTGTACTTTCCTAAAACAATTGCCCCAATGGATATAAATAACCATTTATTAAACAAACAATATGTGCCAAAGTAAGGAAAGATACCAAAATTATGCTTATGAGCCTCATAAGGTACTGCACGTAACTATCTTGTAATCCTCTAATATATTATCTATGTTTCATTTTCTTGAAGTTATCTTCATAATCAAGATGTTATCACTACCATCATGGGCATTGGAACTATTTTTAATTTTAATTTAAAGAGCAATTAAAGAAAGACAATGGATACACAGGATAATAAAGTAAGTGATTAGCAGCATGCAAATGACATAGGCTTAATGATAATACCGTTCTATTCTCCAAAGGGCCTGTCAAGAGAAACTCTTCCTACATGTGGTTGTTCAGCTAATGTGCCTCAACCTACAATTACAACATTGCTGACACCATTAACCACTGAAACAACATCACTTCATGAAATCCTTCTTGTCTCATTAAAATGTAAGGGGTCAGGTAATTTACCAGCTTTGTATGTCTAGTTTTGTTGTTGGTAATTAGCAAGCATTACCCAGCAAGGCCTCCCACTGGGAACTAGAGAAACTTTGTGAAATATTAAAGAGAGAAACTCTTTATATTTCACTGGAAATTGAAAATATTCACAGGTATGCCCAGAGCATACCTTTGTATTTATCGAGCAGAACAATATTGTCTTTAAAGGATTTTAATGTCACCAAAAAGACTGGTGATAAAGGACTATTTTGGAAAGTTAATTGCCAGTTTAAACAGAAATGCTCCTACCTAATTGGATCTAAATATGGCTCTTCCCCTGAAAATAAGCAAATATAGAGACAGTGCAAAAACAACAAAAACTACCTAATACAAAACTTCGAGTTTTGAAACTATTTAAAATTTAAACAACAAAATTGTTTATTCAAAAAATATATTTATTTTTTGTTGAAGCATGGGAAAAGCAAATACACCCTAATGCCAATACTCCCTTTCTTCCTGCTAATTGAAGCCTCATAATCTACATTTAAAGCAGCCCCAATGATATTTATTGTTAGTTCATATGTTGTCCAGGAGCAGAGTGGTATCTTATTCTTTAAATGGAACTTTTAGAACATAAAACACATTCCAATAAAAGTGAACAGAAAATTATGAATTCATTAAACTACTTTGGTATCTTGTGCTATATATAATATTTATATTCCAGCTACTCTAAAATATGCTTTAATATCTTTAGGCAACTATAAGGACTTAAATATTTATAAAATGGCTAAAGATAAAGTATAGCCCTCTTATTCCTACATACAGATGATGTAAAGCATGCAATCAAAGACAATAACACTTTCAACCCATTTGTCATCTTAAAGGAGCCTTTCAACTTCAGATCCCTTGTGTGCAATCTACATAAGAGTTGTTGCCTACATAGGCAACTCCAGAGGAGTTTGCTCCTTAAAAACTACCAAGAGTGCTATACTTCACATAAAACAGGGTTTTCTGAAAATGGACACAAAACTATAAATTTGCAGGCAAAACAGCTCCAAGTGGGGCTTCAAAATACTGCTGTATTTATCTCTAGGACATCTGGGAGCAGGAAGCATTTTGATTTAATATTTCATAACATAGAGGCAATTGCTTCCTTGCCTGGTGTATAATTAATGCTCATAAAAAGAGAGGTTTTTATTTTCATTTTTTTATTTCTCAGCATCAGTAATGCGCCTGCGCAACCACACAAACACACCTACCCCTGCATAATATGGGGCTTGCTTTGGAGACTTTGAACAAGAAATAATAATAGTAAATGAGCCACAGTAAATTTATAATGGTCCTGGGACTATTAATCGCATTTATGGTTTAAGTGTGAGATCACATTTGACGTAGTGTATTATTTACTTCCTTTGTTCAGTTTTATCTTCCTATAGACCTAGGAGAAGGAGTTTAACTTTCATTGCCACTACATCTCTTCCCCTAGCTTTAAAGGGCATCTGGGCTAGGATTTAGCTGCATCCCTCAAATACAGGGAATGAAAGGGTGTCAATGTACCATATCCCTCCTTCCTTCTCCCAACACAGCAGCAGGATCGAAAACTTCCTGACCTAAGTTTTTTTCCCCCTCTCTCTCCAAGGAAATATTTACAGAAGGCATGAAACGGTTCTCAGGGTACCTGAGTTCAGGCACCAGAGAGTCTACCCAGTATACCAGAGTGCAAACTGCAGGGAAAGTACAAAGAAGGGATAAGGATCCTAGATGGAAACTTCCCTCCTCCCTGGGGTTCCTTGTAAGGGCTGGAGGACCAGGACATTCTGTTTGAAAAATGAAAATAGCTATAATGGGTATAAAGCAGGAACTGAGCCTGGCTGAATGTATAGCCTCCTTCCACCCTTTGTCTGTCTTATCTGTTTAGGCCCCAAATCTTGCAAAGGCTTGCATACATTTGACTAGTTCCAGTGAAGTCAATGGGAGTACTCGTGTGTAAATTTAAACCCCAGACCTACGTCTTGGTAGGACTGGGGCCTTAGATTGTAAATGCTTCAGGGTAAAAGCTATCTCTTACTCTGTGTGTGTGTGTGTGTGTGCGCGCGTGCGTGTGCGTGTGTAGTGCCTAGCACAATGAGGTGCTGATGCCAGCTGCAGTCTTTACTATAAATAAATAAAATATTAATAGCCAACCAACCGACCATCTAGAATAAGGATGATACCAAAACTGTCTGAACTTATTTTTACATTGGTCCTGTAGGCAGTTAAGGCTATTTAGAAGACCTGGAACCTGAATAGTATTATATATGAGCAAAGTGCTGAAGTGAGGCAGGTGCTGAGAAATTTTGAGCAGCCCTAATGTTTTATTTCATTGAGGATGCCCAGCTCAAGACTTTTGATATGTTTATGGCAAAAAAAGAACTACCAATTGACTATTGAAATAAAAAAATAACCTCAGCCCAAATTCAGCTGGCCAGTGTGGGATTAATCAGTAAACTCATCAGGAGATCCCTGTCAAAGTGTTTTGGGATGCCTTCAGGAAAAGGGAGGACATCCCTGGCAGCAAAAGTTCCAGGATCACCCATGAAATCTGCAGTGCAAGAGTGTTCTTAACTAAACATGATCCTCGAATTAAAGATCCTAGCATCATTTGATACCAACATTGTTACCAGTAAGGGTATAGGGACATTCTGGTTTTGGTTATAGATAAAATTTTCAAAATGGCCTGCGTCATTTAGGAGCCTAACTCACATTTTTCAAGAGACTTAAGCACTTATGACTTTCAATTAGACCAAGCTCTTAAGTGCTTAAGTCACCTTTGAAAATGGGTTGAAGGTTCCTAACTCACTTAGGCCCTTTCGAAAATTGATCTCAGGTATTTCAGTCTTTGGCTACTTTGTTCATTTGATTTTTAATATTCCATCTACCTGGGATAAGTGCACTTTTCTATAATGTGGTATAAATCTGAATACATAAATAGTTGACATTTTAATGTGAGATTCAGAAGTTTTCAGCTTTGGCCTAACTCTTCTCCCACTGAGGTCAATGGTACAACTCCAGTTGGCTTGAATGGAAACATGGTTGGGCTAGAGATGAGCACTTCTGAATATTCCACTCTTACATTTTAGATGTATTAGTATATGTACCATCCAAGAGAGACATTCATTTATACACAACCCTTTCTATGATTATTAGACATAGGAAAGGATGATAGATATCTAAAGTCTTGGAAATTAAAATATCTTTGCCCAGTAGGAAATCGCAAGCCCTTCTAAGAGTAACCATTTCCCTCACCACCAAGTAAAGGTCAATTCTAGGTTTAGGATGGATCAGATCTGTAGCCAGTGGTTTATGGTAGTTCTGCACAATAAACATCATTGATCTTTTTATATCATGAACTTTCACACTAACTTCATCATGTTTATGACTGCAGATTCTACTCAGCAGACATTATAAGAACCAGCTGCATCCAGCAAGCCTTGGCAAAAATTACAGAATTATTTTAAAAACTGTCCAGAGATTACTTTTCTCATCTTTAGAATTGAGTAATAAATTGCTTTATTAATATTGAAACCCAGGTATTTAAAAATAGATTCTCAGGGCTGATCAAATGTCATGTTCTCAGATTATTTTTTTTTTAAACTTTCACCTTTGACTGCATGTGGAAACCACAGAGAGGCTATCTAGAATTAATCCATATTCCTGCATGCCCTGAAACACTTGCTTTACTTCATAGTTGCTCTCTGCACAGCACCATAGGGTGGGTATGTCTTTCTTTGGGGCATACTGATGAGTGGACATAGCTGGTGGATATGTGAACAATCAAGGTCCATAGAGGGCTGCAGCTTCTATTATAGATAAAATTCAGCTGCTGTATACACTGGCTATTGGTTAAGGGGAAAATTCCATTCCCCGATTAGTTGCTCAGGTGACCCCTTGCTTTGTGTGGGGAATGGAATGTGGTTGTTATATACACATTTCTCATGGCAAACCTGATATGCTGATTATCAATGTTATAGCTTCTGAAGGATGTCTTGTGTTTGTCTTATGGGTTTGGCTATTCTGTACTTCACATTAAACTAAGACACAATACAAGAAAGTAGTAATATTTAACATGCAGCAAAAAAGGATCTTCTATAAATATTGATACAAATTAATTCCCAACCGCTTGGTTTTCTGAACTTCTTAGAAACAGATCCAACACACCACAATTCAACATTGCATGCAAGTGTTACATATTCACCATTGCAATTCTTGGAACTGACAGAGAACCTTTACTGACCAAGTGTTTTTAGACAACACTGAAGGGATAAGTAAAGACATTTTTTCACTTCTAATACCAGTAATGCCATAGATGATTTTCATTTAACAATTCTGGGATAAAAAAAGATCAACAATCATTGATGTGTAGCAGAAAAAAAGAAACCACTAACTACCAATGGGATTTAACTTAAACCTGATATTAGTTTTAATGGGAGTTTTCCTGCATATAGGGTGCAATATCAGGCCCCAAAAGGGTCCAGTAACTTTACAACTACTGTATTCTGTCATTGTGAAACAAATCTAATGAAATCTAACTTAGAGAGGACTGAAATACACCTTGAAGTTGTTTGTTAGTCACTGTCACATCCTACTCCTGCTTCCATCGAAATTGATGTTGAAAACACCACTAACTTCAAAAAGAACTAGATCAAAACCTTAAGCTTTTCCTATTCAAAGTTATGGAACCTGCGTACTCTGCTACACTGTAAAGCACACGTAAATTTTTGGAATATATTTACCCAATTTTGTATGATTTCCTCCCAACACCCTTTCCATGATGAATGAGAAACATATTACTCAGGAGAGGAGTTCCCTCTTCTTTATTTTTTTTACTTGATTTTTTTTTGTTTGAGGATCCATTACCAGGATTGTAAATGGAGGCCTTACAAAGATCTTTCATGTGGTGAAATTCTGTTCCTAGGGAAAATTCCCATAAATTGAAGTCATTCAGAAAACAGCTGCAATGATTGCTATGCTGAAATACATCTGCACTGCTATAGTTATCTGTCTTGTAATATCTATGGAAGAAATGCTATTGTACAGCCTTCCTTTCAGTACTTTAGACCTGCTTGGAGCCATAAGCTGGCTTTTCTTTATTGTTTAGTAAGCGGTTTTAATGAAATGTGCTGCTCTTATTATATAGGAGTCAAAATAAGACCTAAATCACTAACCAATAAAAGAAAATTATTGGGCCAAGCATCTAAAGTTACTACCCAGAGGCTACTCTAGTACAGCATTTATAAATCTCTAAACAGTTAAGTATAATTGTCTTCCTGGCTTTTGGGAAGGAAGCCAAATAACAGTTACAACTGAAGACAAATATTTTGTGTTGAGCTTGGTTTGTCTGGTGGGTAAAACAACAAGTGAAACTCCCACCATGTGAAATTTCAAAAGGAAAATATTGTGAAAGTGAAATGCTGTGTGGGATCACCCAATAAATATTCCTTAAGGGAGGGAGAGAGGGAGCGTGGGGAACAGAGCAAGGAGAAACAAGAGTTACTGGAATTATTGCAATACACTGCCAGTGTAGATCCACACTTAGTCAAATGGCTTCCGAATCTCCAAAGTGCATGACTCCTATTTGGGGTGCATGCACATGCATCATGGATCACATTTTTCATGTTTTTTTCTACAAAATTTTTATCTATAAAATAAAGACACTGTGAATAAAAAGGGATGGAGTGAGAGTCAGCAGGAATCTGCAAATGCAATGCATATGAGGAACTTACTTCTCCATCATGGAAGTATCTCTGCACAGCTCCATTTATGGAGACTAGCAAGCAATCAATAGGAGGAGTTAGTCAGATAACGACTAACCTCCAGGATGCATGACTCTTAAGTGTAGATCTGAATTGGCAATGTATTGCAATAACTCCAGTAACTCTTGTTTCTCCTCCCTGCTGCCCCAAATGAGGCATAAGATGAGTCTGTGTGCTGAGAGAATAATGCTTTCTAAACGCATGGATTGAACTCACAGCTTTATTCTTTTTAGCCACTGAGACATTTTTATGGGAAGCCATAGAGGCAGCTGCTCCTCTAGTGGGATATACTTTAAGCCCTCCTGGCCTTGGCATTTGGGCTCATTTATAACAAGTTTTCATATAGGTTTTGGGTCATTTGGAAAGTTTCTGGGCCATCTGGATTAACGTGGATAACCAGAGATTGCTATTCCCTTGGGATTTTTCTGAAGGGCCAGGAACAGCTATGGTGATTTCTTCAAAGGATATCTGAATAGTACGGGAAGGCATCTTTGACAGTCATTCAATGCAGTGTAGCCTCCTCTGCATAATGTGAGGCTTAGATGAAAACTGGCAATGATGTAGACTAGATTAGCTGTAAATCCAATAGCATGTGCCGTATTTAGGATCTGGGTGTAGCACAATATTACCTTTGTGAAATAACCTAGGAGACACATCTACAAACAGAGCTTGGAGATCACTTACTGTCCTCACTGAGGAAATGGCAATTTAAAATGCTGCACTGGGTACAAGGAAAAGCAAAGGACAATCTTTCAGTTGCTCAGAAGAAGCATGCAATCTGGTAAAGCCAGATTGAGAGCACTCAATGTCACAGGAAGATAAGTAGGAGGATAAATATGCAGCAGCCCAAAATTGGCTAGAGCCCTAAGTATTAAAGTGATGGGCCAATATACAGTAGCAAATTGCACGTTTGCAGTTGTTACACAGAGAGAAGAGGAGGAAGAAGCAAGAGGGGAGATGATGCCCCAGGAAGCTCCTCCATTACTTGACCCTCTTCTTCCCCACCTCAGAGTTCAAAAGACCAAACCCTTCGTGGGAATGGTGAATTTTAGTCTGCCTCTGTTTAAGGGGAAGTCCTAGGAAGCTCACAAACATCCTTGGTTCTTGAAGGTGGCCCTGCAATAAAAACCAATATGCACAAGTGGGCCATATTACCCCAGCATCTATAGCAGTGAGGACTGGGCAAAAGAACACTGAAATAAGCACACTAGGAACTCAAAGCCCAGTGACATGTGGTCAGACTCTTTAAGGAAGCAGACTAGGACCACTCAGGCAAATCAGAGCAGTGCTTCATTTGTGATGAAAGGGGTGCTGGAGCTGAAACAATTAGGTGCTGCAGTTCAAACAATTTTTTCTGTTCATAACTGATGCAGCAAGCCTAGAGTTGCCAGGGCTATGAGCTGTCAAGCCTAGAGTTGCTGGGGCTCGGGTCTGGCAAGTCCTGGCATAAATTAAGCACTGAATCAGAGGAAGAATGGAATCTTCAATTACCCTATCAGACCTTCATGGCCTCTACTGAAATCATCTGTTTATAACCCCTCTTTCTCCCCCCCCCAAAACCCCCCCCCCAAAGATCTAGCTTGAAGACTTTAGTGATGGAGAACCACCAGATTCCTAGATAAGCTGCGACAGAAAAATGACACCAAAGAGTGATGGTAATGTTGTCTTAAATGGTAGCTAGTTGAGTTGTCTCACTGTGGGAGAATCCCTGGCTGGCACAGCTATTGTAGCTGGCTCTGCAACACCCGTTTCCTAGGTCTCTTTGTGGGGGTGCACCCAGAAATTGAGACCACAGAAGAAACAGGCTCCCAGCGCCCCCTGTTCAAAGCAGCCAGAAGCAGGGATTACAGGGAAGGCCTGGCTTTGCCCCTCTAGCCCTGAGTTGAAGGGTGCTCAGTCAATGGGTGGGTATGGGGCATATGCAGTGCTGTCACACACAGGAGAGATGAAGGGAACTGACCTCAGTTGCTCTGTGGGGATAGCACATGTAGAGTTTGGCAGTGAGGATGGAATCCTCAGTGAGTGTAGCATATGTAGGAACTATGAGGGGATGCTGCATGCTCAGTGAGGATGGAAGCTTTAGATATTTTAGCTGCTAAACTCTAAGAACTCTCTACTGAATGTGCGTAAACTAACATTTCTAAAAGGCTTATAACTTGGCCAAAGTTGGGCAGATTTTCACAAGATCCATCAATGCCCTACCAATTTATATTCTTGCTTCAAAGCATGAAGGTGCTAGATAGAGCTCAACAAAAATGTCATCAGCATATGTTTTTCCTCGCCTTGTTGCAGTTAAACAGTTTTCCTCGCCTTGGAGCAAACAGTTTTCCTCGCCTTGAAGCAGTTAAACAGTTTTCACTGAAACTTTCCAAAGCTGATCTGCCTCAGGTAGTCACCTGATATAGGTAATTTCTGCCCAAATGATTAAAGTTTGGCAAAGTTATAAGCAGCTCAGAACAGGGTCTTTGTAATGAGAAGAGTTGGGCAACCTTACTTATTGATGATGCTACAAAAGTTAAGGCCAAATATAAACTCTGGATCCAAAATAACCAGAAACTCTGTGAAGTCTGTGCCTGAGTCCAGATCTGAATTTTAGGGCCAAGGACCATTACATATATAATATTCAGATTATAAAGTGTGTGTTTACATTTATTTATACATGTTATATGCACAAACATTTATTTATACATGTTATATGCACAAATGATTATTAAATATCTTATGCCCCCTTTTAAGTTGATTTTTAGTCACACTATTTAAAGACTTCCTGGTGAAGTTCAAAGCCTGGGAACATTTAACTGTAAGCTTTGTCAATTAAAAAAAAAATCGAAAGTCCACTCATTCTAGTGACAACTGCTGTCAGAAAAAAGACTTCTTGCAATGGTAGTGGGTACCTCAGCATTCACACCACACTAAACTTGAGCAGTATTTGCATACAAATAGGTCTTAAATAATGTATTGAAGACATGAGAGATACATGCATACCACATTCAGTTTTCTTTCTAGGTCACAAAAGCTCCTTCACCCTAGACAGAACATATTTGCTCCAATAAATCTCTGGGAGGCCAAGTACTTAAAAAGAAAAGGTCATTGTGTGAAGGGGGAGAGACAGGGGTCAGAGGTGGTGGGAAAACCTCATATGAACAAACAAGTGGCATTCCTTGCTCATAGAAAAACCTATCAATGAAATTATTGCTATATTATTTTCTTTTTAGATGAGACAAGCATAAATTATACATCAGTTTTGCATGTGAGATTGCATTTACCATTAACCACAGAATTGTACTGATTACATGGCAACACCCCAAATGCTATTTAAACAGCATTGCAAAAACTAATAATTAAATTCCCCGGTCAAAAATTGGGAAGCCTAATCCATATGCAGCTACCTCTTCCCTCTTCGATACCATATCAAAGGTCATCTTTATTTGGGTATGAATTCAAACACCACATATTCCGAACTAGAAAAGCCCAGTTTGGCAATGGTGAGGGGTTGTACAGGCTGATGTGAATTGAAATGTTTTCCTGGATGAATGTGTGTGTTAAATAATACACGAATGTTTAAGCAAAACTAGTGACAACTCACTGTAAATAAAGGCACTTTGTTGCCAACAAGGAGCCACAAAGTGTTTGCTGACCAGAGGAAGCCAGATCACCTGATTTATATAATTGTCACCGTAGTTGTGCCTACTCTACATTAAAACTGCATCTCATAGACAAAATGTCACATTGGATACAACTGCCTGCAAAGTTTATGCCACCTATTGATCTAATTGTGTCTGACAACCTAGCCATAGTATTCAAGATCTTTCAACAAAACCTCCTGTGTTGAAAGGAATGTAACCAATTCAGAAGTTGTAGATACGTAAATGGTGCAACCCACTGAGACAGTAACTGTTTTCCGACCCAGTAGTTTGCTTTTAAAATACCCACTCTCACCCTCCCTAAAATATGTTGCCAGTGGAACAAGTCATTGGCCAAATTCTGCAGTCAGCACGCATGGAAAAGTCCTCTTCCATGGAAAAGTTGTATAAACCTGACACATGTTTAAAATGCACATTGATCTTTGTCTGAAGAATGTGTCCAGGGACACTGAGGAGGGTGTGCTGCAGTGGGAGCTCCCCCAAGCTGTTTATAAAAGGTAACAAATCCACTCTTCCTCTATTGAATAATAACTAGGAGGGTTAGACTATGACCCCACTCCACCATTTCTGACTTGAGGTCATGGCACTGCAGCTGAAGTTCTGTTCTGCAAAAGCCAACGTTCTATCCCCTTATTTGGGGGTTTTGCGGTACCTGTATGCTGCTGGGAGGGAAAATTCCTCTACATTGGCAGAGTCTTTCCATGCAAAGAGTACAAGGACTGGGTTTGTTGCTAACCTCAGTGCTGGGGTACAAGGGGGAGGCTTCTGCTCTTTAGCCATCCTAAATAGGGTTAGCTGAAATGGAGGGGGTCTCTTACAGCAGGGAGGAGATAGAATTTAAAATAAAAATAAAACAAACCCAAGCATGATTAAAGAAGGATAAGGACGTGAGTCTTCTTAGCTTATGTAATAATATACACATAAGCACAATAAACACAGCAACATGGAGCTTAATTCACATGGATAGAAAACAAGTATTTAGATTGTGGGTGCAATCAGAGGAGGCCTGATTTTAAACATGGAGCTTCAACATGTCCAAATAATCTATATGAGCCACAAATGAAAAAAAAAACACAAAAACATTTAGTGGGATAGGAAGGAAAGCTTCTCTGACAGCCCCAGATGCTGAGAAGTAATGCTACAACGGCAGCATCATGCTCAGATGTTGGTAATGATGGATTCACGGACGAGTTTAAAGGGCTGTAGAATGATAAAAGCTGGTTAATGTGATGTTTGGGGTCCTTGGACCATTGTTGTCTTCTACTGCCTGCAAGGAATACTTGGCAGGGCATAGGCCTTTGTTCCATGTCACTGGTATGCCAGTTTTCTACTGTTTTCACTGGGTGGTATGGGTTATTTCTGGACAGCTGGCACTGTGAGTGGCCAGTGATGTTGCTAAGTGATTGGAAGTTGGCTGTGCTAGCAGTGATGGAAATTCGAGGAAGCTGTGGCTGTGTGTTGATTTGATTTATCCTCTGCAGCTATCCTTAGTTGATTTGCCTTTGTGAACATTGTTTTATCTAGTTTGCCTGGCCCCTCTTGCCCAGATTGTCCCCTCTGGTTATCCTTTTCCTGTCTTGGTGTCATGTGACGTTATGTGTCTGTGATTGCACCAGACTGATCAGATACTTTCTGCTCCTTTGGATCCTGCCACTCGGGTGCTACGTGACCCAGGGAACATTTTATGGGAATGCTGACCGATTCATCCACACAGCAAACAAAGATTTGTGACAGTTCAGAGCTAAGATAAGATTCCTTAAGTCTGCACTTTAAGTCCCAGATTGTGAACCCCCAGTCTCATGCACAAGGCTGGGAAGAAATTTCCCCTGCTTTCTCCTTTTTATCACATTGTTGGGGAGGGCCATATGTTATAACCAAACTGTTCCCTTCTGCGCCAGTCTATGAAAGGAGGCCAGATCATTGTGGGACAACTATCTGCTCTATGACCATTAACAAACAAACAAATAAATCAAAGCAAACACTGGTCCCCTCCATTACCACTTGCACACCTTCTGGAAGGAACTGCCATACCAGGTTACACCCGTGGTCCCGCTAGTCCAATATCCCTGCCAGTAGCAGATGTTTTGGACGAAGGTGTAAGAAACCCCACAGCAGGCAGCCTTGCTAGGGAGGTCTTATCCTAATGACTAATAGTTTGAGATTGGCTTAAACGGTGGAGCATGAAATTTTATGTCACTGCTTGACACACATAGCAAGATTCAGAGGGTTTGGCTATTTATAAGTTCTGCACCTTTGTGATATCCTGTGGCAATCAGTTCCACGGTCTAATTAATTTTTCACACAAGGTATATTTGCTATCCCATGTACAAGGAGTTACAAAGGTTTGGATCTGATTCAGAATGCCTCCCTCCACTGCTGCTGCTGATGACATTTAAGGTAATCAAGTGGTTCTTGTGCCAGCATTCCCAATCCCACCATTTGAGATCATGGTTCTAAATCTATCAATTTACCAATGTGCTTTAGGTTTTCATTCCGTCATTAGGCTCTTGAGGGGAACTCCTACAGGGCCTAATCCTGCACACCTTGCTCAGGCTTAACTGCATTAACTTCAGTGACAGTTCAGCCCAAGTACGGATTTTGTGCTAACCTGTACAGAGCAGCAAGGAGAGGTCACAAGAGGCCTTCCTTCCAGCCATGCCCTCTATGCACGGACGAGTCTTAATCTCAGTTCTCGTGTACCTCGAGGATAAGTACTACAAAAGGTTGGTGCTTACAGGAGGGAAGGGAGAGCATGGGCCGTAGCACCACCAATAGAGTTGGGCTAGTTCTGGTGGGATAACTCACTGCATCATTTTCAAAGGTTTAACAGAGGCTACTCTTGCCTGCCCTTCTGCAGGGACTAAAGATGGCTGGATTTACACTGAGGGTATTAGATAGGGTGTCTTAGGGCTGCTTACAAGCATAGCTGGTGTAAAATGGCCACGGGGTACTTATGAATCAGGTCTGTAGGCTTCAGTGAAGACTGTTCCATGCCATTATAGGAGCTGTGCTTGCCAATCCAAGTGCAGAAATCAGTTTTGAGTTAATTCTGGTGGGCTTTTAGAGCAAGAAAGCACAGAAAATGTAAAACACCCCCTGTTTAAATTGTCTTCCTTTTCCTTTTCTTTTTCGCTACCTGGCATTTGGCTGTTTTTTGCCTGGCGTACACAGCAAACAACCCTGTCAGCCAGCATTTGCCATCATGCCACTTTGCATCCAGAGTGAAGATAAGCCATCTCTGGTTATGTCATGTGTAAAAATGCAACTTTATTTGGTGGAACTAGAACACACAGAATCCTTTGGCTTTAGCAATCGACGATGAAAGTGGAAAAAAAGAAAAAAGGAAAGAGCAACACATTTAAAAATTAAAATCTTGGTTCATTCATTCCCCACTGCTCCAGATTTCCTTTGTGATACAGCAGGGAAACTCTGTGACTGTCCCTTTAAAAGCCATCATACCAATCAGCAGGTTTAACTGTCAAGCTAGCTGATGTAAGGTTCTTTGAATTACTGAGTGAGGGATATTCTTCCTGCCAGGTCCTGTCCCCTGTAGGCATGGCAGAGAAGTATTATAGGGCAGTCCTTACCTTGGGAATTAGCCTGCAAGACCCCAATGCTGTCATCAAACTGCATAGATTTGATGTTGAGTGACGCCAAGATGCATTCCTTGTCCTGCAGCGAAGCATCATCAATATTATTCTGATTGGCTGACAGGATAACGCACATGTCGCAGAGGTTGATGTTGACAGCCCTTAAATCAGCCCGACTTAATGGCGTACCCTTCGGCACAGTGGGAAAAAAAAGAGGGGGGGGGGAGAAAGGAAAAAAGAAAAACAAATTAAAGATTGAGAAGGAGCTTTGGGAAATTATTTAACAAGTATCTTTTTTATGCTCTGACATTAAGCTGGTCTAACTATGTGCCAGGGAATAGGAGATGTGTGCTAATCTAAAGGGTAGTTGGTGCTGATGGCAGCATTTTAGGTTCAGTCTCAATACTCAGTCAAGCTATTACTAACAAACAAGAAATAGGAATAATGCCAGCATTCTACATCTCATCTGTGACTCGAAATTGTCTTGATTTAAGTCACTATCATGTGGCAACCTCTGGCTTTCTGAACATAACGAGGGATGTGTTCTAAATGTCTATGTATCTAATGCCAGGTCACACAGGTCTTTGGCAAAAAAATAACAATTTAAACAGGAAAGCTTTGTGTGTCCTACACAGTCTAACTGCAATCAAGATGAAGCTATTTTTCTAAAATGCGTACTACCTGGAGCAATACACAAGAAAGGTTAATCCTTTCCAATACATATTTTTAGTGCTTCTACCAACAAAACACACTGATATTTAAAGTTCTGTGATTAAAGCCTTTGAAACAGAAACAGGATGTTAAGTTAATGGGCACAATTCATATAATATTTCCTGGAGCTACAATTACCTATCAGAGAATGCAGTATTTAAAATGAAATGTTGTGGTAGTTAGTGGGTTTTTTCCCCCCAGAACTAAGGCAACCAAGATACAACACTTAACCTGCTACATTTTATACACAAGACAATATTTACTCTGAAACTTATAATATCTTTTGTCTTAAATAGTCCATATCTTGTCTAGTTACCAAGGACAGTACTCAAGAGCCCTGTGCAATAAAAAGTGGGTTTATATGTGTTCCAGACACATCTCAGTCAGCTCCCACAGATCCTAATGCTGATGGAGACACTAAACATTCCCTTTGTCTGAGTTGTGTCCCTGGGTCCCCAGAGCCCAGCCCCAACTTCCTTAAACACTGAATGACAAGACCCCAACCTCTCATCTCATGTTCCTTCATGGAGAACAATCAGGAAGGATGATATCCGCTGATCTCCATGGAGCATTTTCAAGAAGAAGATTATGAAAGGCACAAAGGGCAGTTAGGAGCCCCAACTCCATTCAAAATTAATATCTGTTTGTGCCCTTGAAAATCTCCCCCCAAATCCCTCACCATCATCCCTCAAAGGGAGGTGGTTCTCCAAGGCTGATCAGCAGCAACCTGCTGCAAAGCATAGCCGCAGCATCTTCTAGGAGAAACAAGATGACTGAATTTTAAGCCTGGTGGAAAGCATGGTGCCCTAGTTTTCAGAGCCCAAGTCACAGCCCAGTGTACAACCCCAAGTAGCTTGTAAAGGAAAACCAAGTCAATATTTGTGTCTGTACTAGTTGCAGGCACAAGGCCGACTATCTGAGCTTTCACACAAGAACATGAGCCTACTGCTGCAGTCCTTTATTCATACCACACACCTTCTCTCCCCTCCCACACATACATTGGAAGAACATTATTTAGGTTGCAAAGTCAGGCACTCAAAAGTTAGGAAATGCCAGTATTAAAGTTTCCATGCAATGTTAATTCTGCCCAATGTGTGTCCATCCTTCATACTACATGAGGCAGTGGTCCCATAGAAAAAAAAGTAGTGTGTAATTGCATAATTCAAAACCGAATCATAAAGCATATGTACAAAGGAGCCAAATTTGAACCTTTTGATCTAAAGATCAAAACCTTATAGTATCTCCTTATTTTATTAACAAAAATAACATTTCACATTGGATAGGTATGTTGCAACAGCTGGATTCTGCTCTCACACATCATCAAGAATATTATCAGCTAAGTTTTGATTGTTGAATCTTTAGTACTGGTAAGAGGCTTGACTTCAGATGTCAGGCTGAATTTGCAGGGCTGGCAGTTATGGGGGAAAAAAATCTTTCACAGGAAAAAATTGATCTTGAAGTCATTTGTGAGGCACCAAATACAAAGGTATGCCATGTCGTTGTACAGCAATCGCAGAACAGAAACAAAGATTAACAACAAATCTTGGCTTTGGAGTAACCATGGACTGCAGCATATATTGGGCAAAACTGCCTTTCTATTCAATAAATGCTGTCATCCCTACCCACATTAGGCTTAATTTATCACTCTGTGAGCTTCTGGGCTTTGCATTTTTGTTAGTTAAAAAAATGCTAAGAAATGGTAAACCTCTATTCTACTTTTTTATTCTGGTAAGGATTAAAGAATTCCAAAAGCTGAAACAATAGAACAGCCAAGCTTGCTTTACTGAACTTTTGTAAAGCAGAAAATATTACTTCTGCTATCTGACCAAGGGCTTAAGTCCCCATTGCTTGTACTTTGTGAAGTCATTTACACCCATGTGTGTGAAACCATACCAAACTGGAATTAAGCATTCACTTACACTGGAGGTAGCATTCTGCACTCACTGCACAAGTGTGAATGACGATGAGAGAGAGTGGAGAATCTTGGACTTAGAGGATGAAATCTTGAAGTCAATGATTGTTTTGCCATTTTTATTAAAGGGACCAGGATTTCACCCACTGTATTCAGTAAATGCTTACCACAAAACTGTGAACCCTTTTAGAAAGGAAGGGCTCTTAATGGAAATGCTATGATCATTCTCTTCTATACAAGAGAGCTAGCAGGCCAGCATGTACCAAGCCTTTACAGTTATAGATAGATAGACAAATAATAAAAATTGTTTTCAAAGGTTTTCCAGGCATAAATAATGTCATAAGTAAGTACTGTCATTCTGTCAGAAAAATCACAACATCAGAACTGGCTACACGCAGGGCACTAGAGTGAGTGTTCAATAGATAACACAGCTAATACATTTGATAGCAGCTGAAATTCATCCTTCACAAGGGACTGAACACTGCTGCAAATTTCTTCTAATAAGGTCTCTCAGGGCTCAGTTTTCATAGATATAGTAAAGGGGAAGGGCTAAGTCCTGAGGCCTATAAACAGACAAAGTAAAAGCCTATGATCAAAGTCAATATGAATCTGTCCAGTTGGCGTCTTTAAGTAAAAAAAAAAAAAAAAGCATCAATATCATGGCTTTGGACTTACAGGCAAGATTGAAACCTTGGGGAAGTTATGCAGCGTTTCCCATTCCCTTTTCAGATATTCAAGTGAACCCACAAACACAATGTGCTTGAGTTCATGGTAGTGAAAGTTGCTGGCTCGTAATGGCATCACTAGATTTCTTACTCCAATCAATGCAGACTTAGCATCTCCGAATATGCAAACAACCACATGACCACTTAAAACTGTCATCGCTGCTTCACTCCGGGTCTGGGGAAAAAACAATAAGGGAAGGGGAAGATAAAGCAAAAAGAAGCATAAATCATAAACTGAATTCTAAACAAAGAAAAAATGTACTTTCCTGTCAATATCATTCATGCACAGTGAAACAGGATGACATTAGTAATTCATTATTATATTCATTATTTATCTTGTGTGGAGTGTGGTCAGTCCTGTATAGACAGAAGAAGACATGGTCTTTGCCACCAAGAGCTTGTGGTTCACAGATAGAGGCCTGGTCTACACTAGAAAATTAGGTTGGTTTAAGTACATCAATCAAAGATGTGACCAGTGTAAAGTATGCCATACCCCTAAGCAGCATAGTTAAGCTGACCTAAGTCCCCAAGTAAAAAGCGCTAGGTCAATGGAAGAATTCTTCTGTCAACCTAGAAACTGCAGCTCACAGAAGTGGATTACTTATGCCAACAAGAGAACCTCTCTAATTGGCATAGACAGTGCTTACACTGAAGTGCTACAACTATGCTGCTGTAGCATTTTAAGGGTAGACAAAGCCCAGACAGTACAATGAAGACATATATGATCAAATTTTGGGCTTTTATATGTTGGTATAAACCTGTAGCACTCTACTGATTGGAGTTACTCTAGATTTACTCTAGATTTAATGGAGGGCTGAATTTCCCCCAAACATTTGGTGATTTGATGGTGGATTTATTTCAGAGTTCAGGACTCTACACTGTAAAGTTAACTAGCAATTAAAAACTAAGAGAAAAGGCAGACTGGGGAGGGGGTGGAGGTGAGGATGAGGAAGGTTCTAACCTAATGAGAAGCGTGGAAGAATGTATCTTTCGGTCACTCTCATTATGGTGCGAAGGGACCTGTCTGGGATACCAGTGGCTTAACTTTGCTATTCAAATCTGCACTGCTCTAGCACACAAAGCTTTATGTTCTAGTATGAGGACTAAAAATAATAGTTGTGAACTGTAAAATACAACCAGTTAAGAAGAAAACAGTAGTCAACCTGAAGAAGAAAAAAGTGACTATATTCGGGATAATGTGTCCACAACTGGAGACTGAGGGTATAAATGGAGGGAGTGTGGGAAACAAACCACAACTCAAACACAATAAGGCCTGGAGGCTAAAGTCTCCTCTCTCATTGGTTATACTTACGTCACTCTGATTCCACTGACTTTACTGCAGTAACTCAGATCCCCCTAGATGTGAGGAAACACTTCCAACAACTCTGTCTACAAAAGCATACAGAAAAGGATTCTACTTGTCCACAGCCAGAGTTTTCAGTTTGCTTCCAAAGCTTATAGTTGGCATAAGTAAAATATTCCCTGGTCCAAAGTGTTTTTCTTGGACTGCCAGGGGTGGTTCTAAAGCTTCTGTGGCAAAATGAGCATGTCAAATCCCAGAATGCTTTTCCAGCTCACTGCCATTTCATAGCAGTGTGGTGGGTTTGAGCTAATGGAATTTTCAGCCTCTTGCATATCCCTTTACCCAGCAATGAAGGATCCTTATTATAAATGAGAATCAGGCCCCAAAAGTTTTGAGCTGTCCTTGTAGATTTATAGATTTTGTGTGTGTGTGTAAATGTTTTAAGACTATAGTCCAGGATCTGAGACTGACTGAGTTGAGCTCAGGGGAGAACTCAAAGAGCTCCCCTATGTCCTTGGGCAAACTGCCACCAGCACCATCCTTAGTGTAAATTGGAGTAGCTTCTGTTTTAGTTTACACTGGATACCAAAAGCCCCAGAGGGTTCTTCTGGAAGTCAGAAGTAGCCACAGTGCATGAACTTGACTAATGGTGACTTTTCATTGACAAGAGCAACTGAGGGGATGAAAGGAAGAAACTGATGAAGCACATCTAAATGGTGTTCAGAATTATCTCCTTATTTCAATGACGGGTTAAATTTGTGCTGTAATCCCAGTGAGTCTTGAAGGCAGCTCACACATTGAGATGACCATTAAGTAAAGTCATTAGCTGATGCTGACTTTCGTATCTGGATCCAGTCTTGGTGCTGTTGCATTCCACTAATGGATATCGTCCTATGTGCATCAAAATTATGATGCCGTCAGGTGGATATTCAACAAAACTTAGCTACTGGCTATAAAGAATCAATGAAAAAAATATTTAATGGAGGATTGGGCCATCAATGGTTATTAGCCAAGATGGTCAGGGATGCAACCCCATACTCTGGGTATCCTTAACCTCTGTCAGAAGCTGGGACTGGACGACGGGATGGATCACTCAATAAACTGTCCTGGTCTGTTCTATTCATTCCTTCTGAAGTCTCTGTTGGAAGATAGGATGGACTAGATAGATGATGAATCTGACTCAGAATGGTCATTCTTATGTTCCAAGTAGCACATTGATTGAAGCCAGCAAACAGTACATTTTTCTTTTTGTTAATCCAACGAGCAAATGTTTTCCTTAGGCTGTGGCTCCCTGCTGCTTATTCTTTGCACAGACTGTATAGAACACAAATGTACAATATGCTGTAGAGGTACTCACTATGGAACAGTTTGGGCCAAAAAGTTTCTCGTCAGTTTTAAAAACAAATATATTCTGCTTTCAGTTGCACTGCTGCAACTCCAATAATTTTTATGTAATTGAGAGCAGAATGGAGCTTTCACATCCTATATTAAAAAAGACTAGAGAAGTTTGTGTGAAGCCGTCACGCGCAGTAGAGACGGCCCAGATAACGGCATGCTGGGAGGTGTAGTTCGGCAGCACAACATGGCTGCCGCGCGTGTGCTGCCACAAGGGAAGCAGGGTCTGGCTCAGGGAGCGCGGGCAGGAGGGTGGCTGAGCACAGGAGGTGCGGGCAGGGAGCTCTGGCCGGGCGGGGCACGGGAAGGGGGCGCTGGGCCGGCGGGGTGGAGGCGCCCGGGCACGGCACAGCCAGCTGTGCCCAGCAGAGAGCCGAGCGAGGGGGAGGCGGGGGAGGAGGCAGCGAGCCGAGCGAGGGGGCGGGGGGGGGGAGGCAGCGAGCCGAGCGAGGGGGCGGGGGGAGGGGGCAGCGAGCCGAGCGAGGGGGAGAGGGGGCAGCAAGCCGAGCGAGGGGGAGAGTGGGAGAGGGGGCAGAGAGCCGAGCGAGGGGGAGGGGGGGAGAGGGGGCAGAGAGCCGAGCGAGGGGGAGGGGAGAGAGGGGGCTTGGAGTGGGGGGGTTAAGCGGGGGAGCCCTTGGAGTGGGGGGGCTAAACGGGGGGCGTTACTGTTGGCCCGTGTCCACTGGCTTTTACACTAGTTAAAAATATTTAAGGACTTGATCCTGAAAGATGCTGAGCACGTTGGCTTTGATACTGCAAAACATTTTAGCATGCACTTAACGTGAAGCACTTAAATTGTCCCAGACACCTACTTAAGTGCTTTCCTGAATCAGGACCTTACAGGACTGAACCCAAACTATGGCTCTTGTCTGAAAGGTAAGTATGTAAAAATGGCACCTTCCGCTTGACAAACCTAATCCCCAGATAGGTTCAAAGTCATGTCTGCTTGTTTGCGTGACACACTGCTTTATACTGCTGTCTGCCCTGCACAGCCAACACACCTCTGGGGCAGAAAAGTGAATTATTTTCTGGTTCGGGCATTATCAATACAAATGTTTAAACAATTTCCAATTATAGGACAATCTGACCAACCACATCATGTTCAAATTATGCCCTCATTTGCACTCATGCAGTAAAGTTGCACTGATGTACTTATAGACATAATTTGTGGACAGGTGTAGGTGAGGGCAGCCTTTTGCTCACAGGATCTTTATCACTGGTGATGATGCAGGGAACATGAAAGAACTCAGCCAAACTCGAAGATCCCAGGTTGAGTTAACAGAGCAGACAGTTAAGAGGAAAAAAAATCACATCCTTTTCTTGCAAACGGAGAAAAAATTGTATGAAATCAAGAGGAGATAATAAATGAAGAAACCCCACAATGCCATTTGTATAGAAACACTTTTCACAGTAGAAGAACATGTTAAGGTCATCCCTGACTGATCTGTTAAAGTATTTAAAATATTACAGCTGATTTCTGTCTCCCTCAGTTACAAAGCAATGTATAGTGATCCCTCTCTGTTATGAAGTAATGGACAGCAAGGTTGCCCCTCATGGCCTACTGAACACCCTGGAATGAATATTAATTTAAAATGTTCAGACCAAACTCTGGCTAACAATTTAGTCACTGGAATTGACTCGTTTATTGATTGTTTAAATGCCAATATTGCAGTTCCAAACAATGTCACGGTTATTTTAGCAACCCCTGAGGAGCATGGGAAACAACCTTTTATGCCCTGATCGTTAGAATAAACCAGGGCTGTCACCATTATTGGTTACACCATGCAATAGCACAGGGAAAACGAAGACAGCGATCTCAAGAAAAGCTTTATAAACTGCGACAAAGTGACGATCCACCAGGGAGCTCATTTCATATATCATCAGTTTTGTGTTTGAGATCTGGAGTTAGTTACGTGTTACTCTTAGGTATGAGTACATGAACACAAACAGCACAAACTTTCACTGGATGTAACAGATTGTGATGGGCCTTCTAATTATTTTTAATTACTTGAGTCAGTTTGGTGGTCCTCCCATTTTAACAAATGAAATGAATACACACTAGACCCAATACGCTACATTAGATGGGTAGAATAGCAGTACCATTCACTTATTCTTGTTTGAGTGCTTTAACATGTTGAAAACCAAAAGATAAATTTAAATAGGGGAAAATTCTCATTGACTAATAAGGAATAATGCAATAGCACCTTGTTTCAAAGAGACGAATGGTACATGGTGAATGGTCACCATAGCTTTGATCCTACAAAGATCTGAAGCACACATATACTTTTAAGCTTCTGAGTCATCCCATTAATTCATATGAAAATGCAGTCTTTGGACTTGGGGCCACTTTTCAGTGAAGTATGTAGGGTTATAGGCTTGTATACCCACAGGCTTTGCCAGAATGATGTCTCAAAATCCATCCATATTGCATTTCTGATTTCAGTACAATGGTTTTTAAAATGATATAGATAATGATAATACCCCATTAAACATCTCACATTTCTATGGTCTAAATGGGTTCTCTTTGGATAGAACTTTGTTAGACATTCTTTTAAGGCACCCACCAAAATGACCTTTTCAATGTCCTTTCCTGGACACCAATGAAACATCCCCGTGGAGTCATATTTTTTCACACTGGCATCCATGTTGTCAATCTGCTCATTGCCGGGAATTAACAAGGGGTCATGCCTGGGGAAAAAAAGAAAAAAGAAAAACAAGTCACAGATAATGTAAGTGGAAAACGTTATGAATTATGGATTGGAAAATATCCCAAGAGCTATATCCAAACAAGGATAAAAAGTCAAAAACGAAATGTATTTAAGTTTAAACAGATGTTTTCAACACACCTGCCTTAGGAAAAAAAATCTAATAAAATAAGAAAAAAAAGTTTTTAAATGTTGGGTTGGAGCCTGGAAGATTTTCAATACGCTTTTCAGTTGATTTTAAAATGGTCTGTCACATTCATGTCCATAAATATTCTTTCTTCCCATTCCCATCCCTCCAAAAAATAATATCAAAAGAGTTGCTATTAGCATCTGCAATGAAGTAGAAGGGATCAGAACAGAGCCCCATGCTGACTGACTGGCAGAAGTATGGAAAGCCAATTACTTGCTTTTACCACATACAACTTCTGACGTGATGCTCTTCACAGTAAAAGCTTTAACAGGCTGCACTTTAAATATTTTAGCAATTTGCCCAATCATATTTTGCTTTCCCAAACTGAAGCCCTTTAAAGATTCAGCAGTATGTCATTTTAGAGTAGACTGACTAACAAATGGCCACATCTGGAATACATGATTTTAATACTAAACAACAGTGTCCATTTTCTGTGACAACTGTATCTGTGGCAACCTTCTAAGTGTTTCTGCTGCAGGATTTAAAAATCCAGAGCTTCTCAAAGGAGACACAAATAAGAGACATTTTAATTAACTACCTTCCAACAAATATAATTGTGTATGCACTTGCATATTCAAACTCACACACACACACTTCATTAATTTATTTGTTGAAAAAATTTTTTTTTGAGGGAAAAGGGTAAATGAGCTAGCAAGGACACTGCAAGATGCTAAATAAAAGAGTCTTAGTCATAGCATCATATGGCATCATTAGAATCAGTATAGCCACTACAATATGCAGGGGAAACTGAACTTGTATTCAAATAGAGTATTCAAAAGAGTTTTGTTGACAAAGCCCACATATTCCCCAAGATTTTGCACAGAACTTTCTGTCATGAAGCTCATGGATGAGTTTTCATTTCACAGAGGAAGAAATTCGTAACGTCAAAAAAGACACCCACTCAAAGGACAGATATTCAAATGTAGTTGTCCAAGGTGTGCCATTCGGGGGGGAAAAAGTGCCTGCATATTTGTTGCACACACGAAGCCTTCACTGACATGCCAATGAAATGAGCTACATGTGCTCAGAAATATTGTTCCATGCACATGACTGAATGTTTTGTGCTGGACACAGATGCACACACATTATTATTATTTGGCAGCTTCTACATAAGAGACCATATTTGAAAATTTAATTTCTTTGAAACAACAGAATATGGTAAGGCTCTGCCTCTAGAATAGTCAATACAGGCTAAATTCTGCCAGTGTATATGCACAGGTTAACTCTCCCTGAATTGCACAACCAGCATAATGTGATACAGTAAACACTCGATTTAACGGACTTCGAATGCAACGGACAAAATTTCTGAGCAAGTCTGATGCATCCGAAGTCCATTTCTCGCGGGCTGGCTGCTAGCTCCCGGCTGCTGCCCGGGTCCAGGCAGCGGGTGGGCTGGCTGCCGGCTCCCGCCTGCGGGCGTGCTGGCTGGCTGCCGGGTCCCGCCCGAGTCCCGCCAGCGGGCGGGATGGCTGACGGTTCCCGGCTGCCGCCCAGGTCCCAGCAGCCGGGACCCGGGCAGGCTGGCTGACGGCTCCTGGCAGCCGGGACCCGGGCGGGCTGGCTGATGGCTCCCGGCTGCCGCCTGGGCCCCAGCAGCAGGGACCCGGGCGGGCTGGCTGACGGCTCCCGGCTGCCGCCTGGGTCCCAGCAACGGGCGGGCTGCGTAGCTGCCGCCCCGACCCTGTGGCGGGAGGGCTGCTGCTCTGACAGCTTGTTGTTTTTTTATTATTAAATAACGGACTTTTTGATTTAACGGACACCCCCTCGCCCGAATTAGTCCGTTAAATGGAGGTTTTACTGTACTGTGCTAAACATGCTCACAAACAGGTGCTTGAAGGTGGCTTCTATAAAACTTACCCACTTTAGCAGCGATCAGTACAACATAACAGGGATAACACATAATGCTTACAGTGCCTGATCATGCTCCCACTGAAGTCCATTGCAATATTCCTATTCACTTCACAGGCACATAGCGTGTGAGTGGGACTGGAGAACTTACTCAAGTGGTTACCCATTTAAAACAAAGTACTTCCATGCTCTCACCCAAGGAGGGAAGTACTTTAACATGTGGCAAATACATGTGTAGTGTGGCAGGGTGCTGGCCAGGAGTGCTTGAGCCAGCCCTGCGGGCCCTTTAAGACGGAGCACCAGCCTGCAAACCTCCCTTGCAGGAAAGGCTAATTAGCCACCTGGGCTGCAGAGGGCTCAGGCTTGATGAGTGGCACCTGGCAGCCTCCTCAGGGGGGTAAAAGGCCTGCCAGGAAGCAAGCCCAGTGTTGTGGGGATGGTATAGAGTGTGGTGGTGGTTGGAGCTATTCAGAGCTGTGTGTTTAGAGCTGGACTATATAGAGTCTGTAGAGCTGCAAGCTGTAGAGCTGAACTACATAGAGTTGTATGCTGTAAACTGTAGAGTTGTAATTGCAAAGAAGGACTGTACAAAGCTGCATATATTGGTGGTGGGGCCTGCACTGTGAATAAAAGAGCACTGTTTGGAGCAAAGAAGGGTTTTCCTGCCTGTTCCTGAGAAGGGGTGAGAGAGCGGTGTGTCACAGTAGTTAGTGAACTTCACCTGAAAAGACATTAATCACGTGCATGGTTTTGTACTGTCACGCAGCACCATAATATCTGAGGCATGCCTTCCATGTTAATCAAATTGGCAGCAGGGATGTCCCTACTGGTCTTCATGGAGGCTGGCTCTGCTCCCTTTCAGGTTATAGGAAGCTCTGCTTAGGGTAGGGTCTCACTTTTGGGATAGGGGAGAGAGAAGGAATGTGGGGTTAGAAAAGGGTGGTCGATGCTGTGAGTGCCATTCTTGTTATAGTATAAAAGCTGAATCAAGTAGGAATGTTGTGCAGAATTTCCTCAAGGTGGACAGACTGTAATTCATGGTGATTTGTCCCCAGCCATCTTGCACCTCATTCCGGGCTTTGTAGCCTGTACTTTGTCCAAGAGGAGCACAACAATCCTGAGATTTTGTAGATGGAAATACTAAATATATTAATAGCGCCAGCACTTGTACAGTTGGTAAGAGGGTGGGTGGAGTGAATAGCAGCCCAGGAAGAACCCTGGTTGGCACAGAATTTTTTAATACCTGCCTTTTAGTTCCAAAGGACTGGGTCTTCAGAAGTATTTTTATGAATTCCAATGATAAGTCATCTCTACTGCAGATGGTTTAACAGTGTCCATAGTGGGAGAGTCTTTATTATTGGCTAGAAAATTTCTCATGCCTTCCTTCACATTCGTTGTGGAATTTTAACAAGTGATTTTCCATGAGCCCTTCCTAGCAATCACTGACCTGAAAGCAGAAGTCACTAATCTAATCCCCCACCCCTCAATATGCTTTCTTTCAAATAATTAGGTAAATTAAGGATGTGATGTATAATTTTCCCTTCATACTCACTAAGAAACAATAGTAGAATGGTTGTTAAAAATTAGTCCATTTTATTTTCCAATTAATTTTTCTTGTCTACTTTCAGGTCTGGTGCGAGCTTTTATTAAAAAATTATAGGAATGTCCCTGCCTCATTTTCAGCAATGCCCAAAGTCAGGAGGTATCCCTTAATAAAATCAGGTGACTGCACTATAAAACTTTGGTCTGTGGTTTAACTGTTTTCAGCCTTGATTCAGTAAACCATTTAAGCAGGTGCTTTCAGTTCAGCGCTTACTTAAGTGCTTCATACAAGAGCATTCATATGAGTTGGTGACAGACACTTACAACTAGAGCTTAATGAATTACTCATGGTAAACAATTTAATTGAGGAATGTATCCCCTTTTTCTGTTTGTGAATTATCTGCTAAAAGACTTGGATTTTTATGGATGTATTTGTTATTGATAATTGTTTGATTAAAACCTTATGTAAATATATTTCAGCCAATAGGCTGTTGACTTAGAGTAGGTCTTTTGCTATTTGCAGTGTGTAACTGGGAAATTAAGGCATGTGGTTTTATTTTTGCTCTCTGATTGGGTATTATACCATTATTTATATTACTGTAGCACTTAGGGGGCCCTAGCTGTGGTGAAGGACCCCTTAGTTGTAATCAGATACAGCCTTCTCCCCAAATAAAGACCTGCTTTTAATATTCAAATTGCTCTAAAAGCCATATGCATAGTGAAATTTACTTGAAAACTAGTAATTCACAACAGTGGGAAGAACACCCTTTGAGATGAATGGGTCAGTTCACAACTCACAGAGTGATTGTGCCATGTTGAATTAATCCTCAGGGGGTGTTCCAATGGAGACGAATGAGCCACTTAATTCCTTTGCGAATCTCTCATGATGGGGAGGGTTGTGGAGAGCTTCTTCCCTTACCCTAGCCCTGAAATGGAGTATGGATCCCCCTTCCACACTGAGGGCCTGGAGGAGTCAGGAGAAAGGCAAAGCTAGTAGTTGAGTGGCAGTGAGGTATTCCCAGGAAGCCTCCATCTGCCCCTCCATAGGTGCCCCTTGACTACAACCACCTCCTCAAAAAACAAGGGAAATGCATAACCCAAAAACTTGGTTACTGCAGAGCTGACCACCAATTCCTGCTTCCAGAACATCAAATGCACCTATCCTCAAACCTCTTAAAACCAAGATATATAGAGTTAAAGTATATATCCGCGTCATCCTGCAACCTTAACTCTCCTCTCTTTGAATGGTAACAAAGTCCTGTGGCACCTTAAAGACTAACTATAAAGTTTTGAAGCATAAGCTTTCGTGGGATAATACCCACTTCGTCGGATGCAAGCAGTGGACCAGAATTGGCAAATTGGCGCCTTTTTGACTCACCGGCGCTGGGGGCAGCTGGAGCAGGCATAGCGCCGTCCACCCCCCCGAGCCCAGAATTGGGGAAGTGGCGCCTTTTTGAGTCACCGATGTGGCGCCATCCATGATTCAGGGGTGTGGCGCTTCTTCTTTTGGCGGCATTTCGCAGAGGTAATGCCACCGAACTGCCACCGAGGAAGCATTTCTGTCGGTGGCATTTTGGCAGTTATGCCCATGCGCAGAGGTAAGGCCACCGAAACACTGCCGAGAGCATTTCATACAGTGCCTTTTTTGTGGGGGGCTTGCTCCTCCACAGAGACAAACCTGGCTACGCTACTGCTTCTGGGTTCACCTGTACCTCTCCTCATCTGGTGATGTCAGCTGTGGTGACAAGCTCCAAGTAATTCATTCACCAAGTCAATACTGCTATACCTAACAAAACAAAGGGCAATGGGAACTCATGCAGACGAATGAATATGATTCTGTGGCCCACAACCTGCCATATGAAATGGCCCATTTACTTAGTTATTCCTCATGTCTGATTTATTTTAGGGCTGCCCTGGCTGAAACATACTTACAGTATTGCTCTTGTAGATCTTGCCAGCTTCATGGGGCAGATTAAGGTTGTGGGGTGAGGCTGGTGTGCATATTAACTTGCTGTTTTCTGGTTTTCACAGGTTTAAGTACAAGTACATTCAATATTCTGAGAGGTACAAGGCAGTTCTGTTTGACCTTAACTGTGTGTCAATGAAGCTTTTGGGCAGTGTATAATTCTGTAACTATAAATGCACTTATTTACACCACAATCAGGTACTTTGTTTCTCTAATTTAACCTTTTCAAGCTGTGATAATGAGAGGCCCAATAGGAAAAATAATGACAGGATATAATAAATGGAGAGTAATTGTCTTAAAGTCTAATATTACCATTTATTAAAAAATGGCTAACATATGCCAGCCAATACCGTTGTACAACTCTCATGGGAATTGCATGTAACATAGGAGAACTGAAATTGGCAGAAAGGAAAAGTTACCTTGGTAAACTCTAACAACAATGGCTTCTGATATACCTACTGTTTAGAAATCTGTATCTAACTGTGTGTACCGCCATTTTCCTGTCTCTTATAATTTGTTTCTTCGTCCTAAATAAAGCATTCTCTGAAGATTGATATAGTAGGTTAAGAATTGTTTAGAACGAAGGTCGAACTCTGCCCTTGTACATGAGCACATGTATTAAAGGACAGAATAGGGTTCCAACTATTTAGATACATGGGCTAATTTTTCTTTGGACGATGACAATTTTACAAAATAGTGTATTAGTAAAATACTACTACTATTACTTTGGATGTATTCTTTATGCTGGGGATCTTAACTTGCCTTACAAATACTAATTAAGAAAGACATTTTACAGACAAATGCACAAGCTGAGATTTTCAACGCCACCTGTGGGGTCTGAATACCTAATTCCCATTACAATCCATATTACAAAAACATTGCAATTGTTGTTCTTAGTGACTAAGTCAAACATTGAGTGTTACTGCAGACTTTCATTCTGTCACCCTGAAGCATGACTGTGTCAAGGTAAGCTTGGAGTCACAAAATAGGATTAGTGTGGAGAACCTTGCAATAGTGCTGTAGCCATTGCGCTGTCCAAGTCCGTGATATCAGCAGCTACAAAGGCAATAACAGATTCCCATTACTTAAGAGAGGGGGGCGGGGGCGGTAGGGAATCATCTATCAATTTTAAAGGGTCTGTTTTAAACTTGATGTCCAAAGAATTTGGCCTTTTAATGCCAACAGGGACCAAAGAGATTTGGTCAGTCCTGCAATTAGAATACAAGCATCTACAGTACATGTGTTAGACAAGCAACCAAGTCAAGTTTCTCACATCTATATTCTCCAGTTTATAAATAGCTTCTCCAGTTCTTATGGCAAAAATTATGTGCACATGACTTAAAATGAAGAATAAACACAATTTTTTCAAGGTTTTGCGGAGCATATAATGCCACTTATCAATTAAACTAGGGAATGACACTAAATGCCATGCTACAGCAGCAAACCAAAAAAGCCTGCCTGGAAGACAACAGCCTAAAGCAAAACTACAAATCCCTTTTCCAGCAAACCTGCTCTGAGGGATCCAGCATTATATTTTAAATAGCACTGCTTTCATTGTAGATATTTATAACCACTCCAAACATATTCAATTGTTGTTTTTAACTTTGGAACGAATGTGGAAATGGAATAAAAATAATTTTAAAAAAGAAAATGAAAGCCGAAAATTGCTGTCTCTTTAATTAACATTAGTATTTCCTTGGATTTCCTCACCTTCATGTCAAACCTCGTGCTATCTATCATATGCTTCTTTATATCAGGGCCATATACTCCCATGCAATCAAGCAGAGGGAACAAGGGAAATATACAACCTTTGGTGGCCATCATAGGGCTTGAGAGTGAAGCTGTGCTGTGTAAATTTTTGCCTATGGAAGAAGCTCCTTTTTATTCTCACCAAGAGAACAATCCTACCATACTGAATCAATGGCAAAACTCCCTCAACAGAAGTAGACCTTTTAGCCTCACTAGGCATGCTTAAGTCTGGAAATATACCTTTCCCTGGGTACCTGATGGCCTGTATTTTGGTAAGAAGACATGAATAGCAGTCTCCCCCCTAGAGACTGAAAGGTTTGGAAACTACCTTGTGCCCTTTGCCAGTGGTTTTCCGTTTTCATACATGAATGTCCTTTTTTATTTTTTTAAAGGGAGAAGGGAAGGGTTTGTGAAAAATAAGATGCCAAGCAAAGATGCACTGCAAAATGTCTCTTGCCTTTCAAATATCTTTTACAACTACCCTAACAAATGGTGGCAATTAACATGCTGTTAGTGTTAGATGTATGCAGCCAAAGCAGGTGCTAATAACTGAAAAAGCATTTAGAGCTTTTACACCCAGGTTGAATATTTCATGATATGCTGCATGTTTCACTATTTACTCAGTGGGCCTCTGTCACTTCAATCTTCCCTGACTGCTTTGACTGGTGCTATAAAGCTCTACCAAGATAGAGTGACGGCTTGTCACAGGCAAACTCCACTGACTATTGCAGCTCGCTGGGACTAGCTGTGAAGGTTGTCACGCTGCTCTGGTGGAATTCTGCAAATGTTTTGTGACTAATACAACCAACATTTGTCGGCTACCATTAGCCATTCCCTATGACTCTCTGCAGTCTGTGTGGATGGCATTAAGTTGTAATGAGAATTTGTTGCCTATGTGTGTGTTACACTAATGACACTCTTTAGCTGATCTTTACTTTCACAAGTTAATCAGCAATGAAATTTCTACACATTTAGTGCACAGATGAAAGAAGCTTTATAGGGAAAAATGGCACAGTAACAGAAAGAAAACCTATATTTTCAATGAATCTCTTTCTTGTCATATTCAAAGTCATTGCTAATGGAGTGTATAGTCCCAGTCTTCTTGCACTATCCTCCTGAAACTACTATGGCAAGAACTTAACCAATACAGCCAGTGGTAGTCAATGTCTTGTGATCGCCATTGGACAAGTAGTTGGTTATGTAATATATGTTCTGGCTGCAGTTTACCTCTGAGAACTAATAAGAATTTGCTCCACCTCCATATAAAATATTGCTAGTAACTCTGTTCCCTAATGTCACAATTTTCTACTTTAAGAAGCCTTTCCAAAGGGTTAATTTATCATGACTAGTAAGGAACCTGGTGTAAATGCAGATTATCTTATTTTTGGAATCTACTGAGTAAATGTATTTTCCAGTTGGAACACCTTGTGTATGTTAAGAGCTGCTCAAAGTATACTCCTCAAATTCCCACACAGAAGAGTTCTGAAATGGTCACCTGTTCTCATTCTTGCATATAAGCAAATCAAAGAAGAAAGTTTGGGGGCCATAAAGTGTGTCCTTAGCTTTTAGCATTTTTCATTTATATTCTATCAAGCTGCACACCTAGGATTTAAGAATTTTTTGGGGGAGGGAGGGGATTAGGGATGGTGGAAAGTATTTGACAAAATAAATCTATGGAAAGTAAACAAGCAGCTAAGAAGAAGAAGAAGAAGAAGAAGAGGCAGTCTTTTCCACCTAAATAGATTATACGTTTCACATATCATGGTAAAAGTCACAACTTTTAGAGACTTATTTTTCTCTAAGTCATTGGTGAAAGAAAAAATTCTCTTCTGCTCACTTGGTTTAAAGATTTTATCCTTTTCCTTCCAGCATGTTTTGTCTTGACCTTAATGTATTCAGGGTTAGATTATAAAAGAAGTTGCTTGTTTCCTCTGCAGGCAGACTCTCCTAATTCTTCCTGAAAGCCCTTCTCTAAACTCAGATAAATTTGTGCAAGATTTCACAAAACTCTAGGATAAATTTTACACTTTCTTATTCCCATGATTTGTAAACATTATAAGTTCAGGTTCCCCAGTTGTAGCAAAAGTTGGTTGTCTAGAATAGACTGTTTCCTACCATTTAAACTACTGTCATTTAACTTTGCTAAGAGCAAATCTAGACAACATGGAGGTTTTAATGTAATTGGCCAACCTAAAACCTACACTACTACTATTGCTACCACTTAATATAATGGATTCCTAAATGGCTGCATGGAGTTGATTTATGCTGTTAAACAATTGCTGGGTAGCACCTCAGAGATGGCTTGCATATTAATGCAGCGTCAAGTGATCCTTGTACATACACTAGAGTACTTGCAAAGTTTATAAAATGCTTTCGGACTCTTAAAGATGAAAGGTACTATATAAATGTAAGCCATTATTATGGTTAACACAGTAAGCTTTCACCTTTGCAGACCTGGTATTCATATCTGACTTAAGTAACGAGGTAAAGACGAAGTGACAAAGAGTCCTGTGGCACCTTAAAGACTAACTAAAGTATTGAAGCATAAGCTTTTGTGGGCTAATATCCACTTCGTCGGATGCATGCAGTGGAAGTATCCAGGGGCAGGTATAAATAAGTAGGCAAGAACCAGGTTAGAGATAACAAGGTTAGTCCAATCAGGCTTGTTATCTCTAATCAGGGAGGGTGAGGTATTCCTCTAGCAGCTGAACTGGAGGTGTGAACAGCGAGAGAGGTAAAGACGAATATACTCATTTTACTAGTTCTTAATTGACAGGTTTCTCCATAAAACCCCACTACTGCTTTATTTGGTACAGACATGAATAACTAAGCATCTCAACTGGAATGGCTGGGATAATGCAGGTCAACACTGAATAGCACTGGTAGAACAGAATGTGTGTGTGTAGGAGGTAACATTTACACAAGCAGCTCTGGGCGCAAGATACTCACACACGCACACTCATGCTAACTCTCATCGAGTGAATGCAAGTGTAAATAGCACTATAACCCTGGCAGCAGCAGTGGAGGCACAGCTTAGCCATATTGAGACCATACTCACCATGCATATGTATTCAACCCGACGAAGCCATGCTGCCGCTGCAACTACTCATGTTACTGTGGCTACACTGCTATTTATACTTGCATTCACTGGATGAGAGCGAGCAAAAGTATGTGTATGTAAGCAGCCACTCCTCACCTCTAACTTGCTGTGTAGACATAGCTGGGGAAAGCGGGGTGAGGAGTGGCGATGGGGATATTGTACAGCCGCTGCCCATACTATGCCTAGATTAACATACGTCTTATCATTAAAATAGACTCTGGCTGTTTTCCTATTTATCTGTATTAGATAAACAGGCCCACAGGGTTTTTGGAAGCCTGGCAGAAAAGTTGACTTTTTCCATGTCACTTTGCTGGACCTTGACAGTCTGTGAACAATTTTACTGTTTGGCTTAATATTTTTCTGGATTTTGGATCAAGAAAAATCCTCAAGGCTTATGAAATTCTCCTTGGCAACCAACTGAAAACTCAGCATCCCAATGCCTCTGATTCTTATGTGATCAGAGACACTAATGATAATGACCCTTTGCGGAGCATGCTACTTGTCTAGAGGCCTATGTTAAGAATGCCACTCAGTTCAGAGTGGACAGGGACAAACTATTTGTTTGCTTTTCAGGCCCCTTGGGCCCTGTCACATGCCATTTGTTCTTACATTAATAGGTAGCTTGACTCAGCTGGGTTGACATTTTCTGCTACTCAGTGCATTCCACTCATGCAGCAGCAGTTACCAAATCATAAAGTAAGGACTTGGACCCTGTCAACAGTTTAAGTGGCTTGTTGGTTTGGGTCCAGGACTTTTCAAAATGTTTACTGGTCACCCTTGAATCCAGGGGGGGCTACTTTTCGACCAGCTTGGCTACCACATACACTGGGTGAGACAGCCTAGTCACATTTAACATGTCATTCATAAATGACATGAAGAAAAAAAAAAAAAGAATGAGAGAGAGAGAGACCCCGAAATGATGAGCAAGTGAATTTATGTCTCGTGATGATCAGGGGGCACCAAATGTTTCCACATTTCCTTTCTGAAAACATCTCATGAAAAGGAAAACCCAGTATGTCTTATGTGACTGTTACGCTGCTATGTATTGTTTCCTTCCTTTCCTTTTCCTTCCCCTCATTCTCTTTTCATTTTGTGAGGCAGCCTCACAGGAGGTCTTATCCTGTCTAGGATAAGTCTCTATGAGAAGCCTGCTCTTTTCGCTTTTAGACTTTGTTCTTGTGGCGTTTTTGTTTTTTGTTTTGTTTTAAACTGGTGTAGCTCCACTGATATCAAGAGGGCTATGCCAATTTAAAACAGCTTAGGATCTGGCTCAATATGTGTTTTTAATGTTATTATCTAAACGTTTACCCAGTCTATTAGTGTATATGCCCAGTATTATAATGCAGCTATTCTGTCCCTGATTCACCACCACATACCTCCAGTTTTATATCAATGTGACCCACTAACTTTTACTAGCTGTGCACTAGCATAATACTGGCATAATATTCAGTTTCCTGAATCTTGAAATATAAATCTAAAACATTTCTAGTGTCTACAGGACATTTGCAAATTTCACAACTATTTACTTCAGCTAGTAATTTAGTTTGCTTCTTGCATTGTAAAAATAGAGTTTTAGAGCTTTTGTGTTCCACATCATATTAGGTAATATGGATTTGTATAGTGCTGGTGAATCTCAAAAACATTTGAACTTAGGTTTGCTTCAAAAACCAGTAGAACACTTCAATCTCCCTGGTCACTCAATAACAGACCTAAAAGTGGCAATTCTTCAAAAGCAGACTTGAACGTGAAACTGCACAACTGGAATTTATTTGAAAACTGGACACCATCAAATTAGGCCTGAATAAAGACTGGGAGTGGTTGGGTTATTACAAAACCTAATTTCCCCCATATGAATTTCCCCCTACTGTTACTCACACCTTCTTTTTAACTGTTTTAAATGGGACACTGGTTTGTCCTCTATACAGTAGAATTTTGGACCCTATGTTACCGTTAAGACTGAGTAGGAAGTGACTTTATAGAGCTATGTTTAAATTTTCTGGTGGAATTTTGTGCATACTCTTCCCACTCCATATACTCACACCTCCCAACCACTCATCCCCAGCCCAGCAAGACCGAATCTTATGGACTAGTCTGTTAACTGAAAAAGAGCTGGCTTATGCAATGTAGCTGGGTCGTCTAAGTGTCCCACCCGCCCCCTTTTGGACTTAAGGGCATGACTTCCCTGCTGTGGTTTATAGTTGGATGTAACCACTCATAGGACCACAGCCATGGTCTGATTAAGGCTCACTGGAGTCCTACTTTCTGGAGTGTTAAGAGTTCAAAACGAAAAGGAAAACAGAGAATTAAAAATCTGGGTCAGCTGGGGATTTAGTGATTGGAGCATGCCCTTCTGCTCCAGGGTTGTCTCCATGTGGCCCGTCCCTTCTTGCTCATCTTCCTGGGCCTACTCATCCTATTCACAAAATTGGTCATCTATGTGGCAAGCCATCTTAAACTCTTGGCCGGAACCAGACTTCCCTCACCAAGGAAGCAGCACAACTCTGCTCTCCTTTCTGGTCAGTCCTGGGCTGGGTCTTCTCCTTTTAATTCACTTCTCCAGGTGTGACACTGGCTGCAGATGTAGCCGGGCAGGGGCCCACAGGCTCTTTTCAATCCCCTTTTTGACAGGATGGGTCCTATCTGCTCTGTCCCAGTACTTTTTATCAAAACTTAGAGGAGAAAAATATTTTTAAAGTATCAGCTTTGGACATCACAGTTCTTTTACCTCGGAGGAAATATTGTATACTTCTAACGGATATTAACCAAGGACTTCGGGGGTGGGAGGGATGATCAAGAAATTTCAATTTCAATCATGAAAGTATTTAAAAAATAGGCAATGGAGCCTAACCAGCTGTACATAGAGGAGGATCTGACCACTGCACAGCTTGCAAGGAAAATAGATATTTATTCTGATTCATTCCACTGTCTTGGGTTTAAGAGCTCTGAGCTACAATTCAGTCTGCCACTATATTCCTGACATATAAGGCAGACAGGCTATGGAGTATTGGAGAGGGGTGAAGGTGGGGGCATAGGGTGGCTAAGTAAATTCAGCAGCGAGACAGAGGAGAAAGAAAACAAAGTCTGGATTCAGAGGCTTGGCAAGTTCTCCACTCATTGCTCGACCCACGTTTAGCAATTCTGATGTGCTACTGAGCAGACAGCTCGAGCTTGGGATGACTACGCTCCCTCAGTCCCTCTTCGGCAGGCAATGAAAGCAGGCTCCACTTTGAAAATTTCCCCCCATCATGCAAACTGACACAGGCATGCTTTTCAAAAACCCACAGCCAATCTGTTGATCATTACTTATTTACAAAGGCCTTCGGGCAGAAAGTCCTGTAAAAACCATACTTGATACGGTATACACTAGCTTTTTCTGCTTGTGGAAAAAAAGTACCCCTAAGGCTACCTCAAACCATCACTTTCTATTGCACATAAAATGCACCATGTAACACTAAAGTATTTAATATATATGGTATAATATATCTACAGGAAAGGCATTTGTGTAGAAGTATGTTACCCTGTATTTGGTAATTTGATGTTTTGCTGAAGGCTATGACTTGAAAAAGCCTGCACCTAGTACAGAGGACCTGTCATCTCAGTACCCAAGAGCCAGTAGAATAAAGAAGTACCCTTAAGCAGCAAAACTTTGACACAGCTTTGAAGCATATGAAAACAGTATAACTCCCCAGAATTATTATTACTCAAGATCAAAGAAATGAGGCACTTTACATAGCAAACAGGGACAGTGCACTCAGCTACAAATGTTTCAGCTCTCTCTCTCTCTTTTAAAAAAAATGTTTTACTTCCCCAAATTTAGAGGTTGAAGGGGAAAGCTCCCACATTTTTCAAACTTTAAACAGATAAAACTATTAGTGCCAGATAAGAAGATTACCCAAAGGTGAGTAAATTGAAAATGATGCTAGCATGACAACTGGCGTCATAAAAATGAGAAGCTTGGCAGTATGCTCATTTTATTCTTCCTCAGAAACTGTAAACAAGCATGTAAATCAGTGTCACACGGGCAAGGCTAAGCTACCAGGAAGGCAGAGAACTTTCAACGATACATTTAACAGAAATAGATGGTCAATGGGGGGGAAAAAAAGACACAGCTGGGTGCATTTTCTTCAGTGAATCAATCTCACTTTTGGTCTTGCAGTCTAAACACAGATGAAGAAGACTTAAAGAAGTTATGCCCTTGAATATGCCCTAGATTGTAGGAACAATAAATAGAAAAGGGTACTTATTGAATTGGCTAAGGAAATTCCCACTACACTGATTGAAGTAGAGAGGGGAAAATCATCTGGCTATATCCATAACCGTTAAAGAACATGGCTGCTGCCAGTAAGCAGAGAAAGGTGCTAAGTGATGTATGTATGTTACATATATACACAAAAGCATGCATAGTGCCTATCTCTCTATATGTATATAGCCACATACACTAGAGATGGGTTTGAGATGTGTTGTTCAGATCCGGATCCAAACATGAGCAGGACTTCCAGCCTGACCCCTTTCTTATTATATATACACACAAACAGAATAGAACAAGCTGCTTGTAGAGAACTCAGATGTAATATGACTGCATCCATTGACTACAACAGGAGAAGGGTAAGGCAGAGAAAGAAGTAGAATGGAAGTGCTATAATGCTTCAATGTAGTACAATGTCCCAATTGTAATTCCAGTTACAGAGAACCTCTGCTTAAAGGGAAATTGCCCTATGGAAAGAAATGACTTAAATATCTGAGTGTTCCCCTACTATAAAATACTATCTATCCAACATCAGCGGAGAAATTTCATTAACAACCTGAAGATGTTTTTATCATCCACTTTCAAAGTAGGTACTATTCTTAAAAAAATCCCTGTATTTCATAATTAATATTGCTTTTAGCCTGAGTAAAATTGCATTAGTTTGAACTTTGCTTTGGCAAGTACATAGATTATTAGACTTTTTTTAAATCAGTCAAAATCAATTAACAGAAATTTGATTTCAATCGACAGGATAAAAGGAAGGTAATATTCAGGTTCATTTTTGATTGTGATGATACATCTCACATATGGCCTTAAGTACAGAAAACAGTACTCAGAGGGATTCCAACAAAAAGAGAATTGCCTGAGGCAAACTAACCACATGAGTTCCTCTGATTGGTTAGTGCTATCATTAGTGCCACTGCTGTTTAAGAACTACACATGGACAGGACAGGGTGACAGCTAAGACTTTAAAGCCTATGTATTTTTCAAACAGCTTTTCAAACTGTTTTTCATGACAGAATTTTTTTCAGCTCTATCATTAACTGCTGACAAGCTGACAGAATAAATACTTCAGCCTTTCAGAAACCATCTAACAATCTTTTTCTTCACCTCCCCCCTCCCTTTTTGAGGAGGGGGAGGTGTAGAGGAAGGAAAGAAGATAAAGATATGAGTTTGTTACAGTCTTACCTCATCAGTTTGGGCGAGGAGTTCGGTGAATTTCTCATGCCTCCATTTCGCTGCTTTTTTTTGGGTGAAAGTGTCGATGGATGTTCATCTTCAACTGGAAATAGAGGCAACTCATGAGATTAAGGACCCCTATAAGCATTATACAAAATACAAGTGACATAGCAAAGAACACACACTCAACGTCCATTCACACACTGATACTTTATTACTAACTTTTAGGCCCAACAGTAAAAAAAAAAAAAAAAAATCAATTGTGTTAGGCAAAGAGATTGGTTTGGAGGAGGAGGAGCTGGAGAAGGAAAGAAAACCAGGGTTTTGAACAGAGATGTTCAAATTGGTTTCATACTTTTAAAACAAAAAAAAAAGTGTGCGTGTGTGTGGGAAACAGCATTTGTGTTATTTTCTGAGTTATTTTCAATTAATCTGTGCTACTGAAGAGTAGAATTAGTGCTCTGCTATATATACAGAAAGATAAAGTGCTATTTGAAATACAACATAATAGCTGCCAGCCTGCTATTGCTAATGAACCAGATACAGATTGGTTCTTGCTTCTCACATGCCAGACAACAGAATCTTCACGAAGAGAAGTAAAATATTCAATGCCTTGATGTTTCATGTTTCAGTTAGTCAGGATTGTGAACATTGCCTGCAATTGTGCACAGATCTCCAGCACAACTCAGACCTCATCACTCCACCTTTCTCACAAAGGGGAGCTGTTATAACAGGAATGAGCAGAGTATGGTTGAATGGAAGTGGGGGATAGTACCTGTATAACAGAGGATGTGTTATAGCAAAGGATCTTTTAATGAGGATAGAGTGCATTTTAAATGAAAGTTCATTTTCCAAATGTAAAATCACTTAAAATTACTATAAAGTGTACATCACTGGATTACCTATAACATAATACTATTTGCTTTAAACAAGCACAGTTTTCTAATAAGTTATATGTTAATATTAACCTTCATCATTACTGTTTAAAAGACAGCTACTGTACTTGATAATTAGCACACAAGTATTATGTTTGCTATCAAAGGGAATCATCTGTGAATGGTGGTTTCTCAAATTCAGACTAATGCTATAATATCAAGAATGAAAAATAGTCTCATTTCCATCTTATAGTTAATTGAAAAACAGACTAGAAGACAATGTAACTGAGGCCTAAGTAGCTGTTACCTTAAAGATAAAAAGAAAGAGATTAGTAGTAGCAGCTACATTAAAGGAGCTTAATACACATTAGCAGTGCACAAGCAGCAGCTGGAAAAAAAATCTATTTGCAATGAACTATATAGGAAGAAAAAAGCAGATCTGGACACGTCACCTGCTCTAGATTTATCTGAGAATGAATTAAGCAATATTCTCCCGCTACAATCCTCTTTTGACACTATTTTCTTACAGCTTGCATTCTAGCTTGTCATGTCTGTCTCTTGTCCGGAGTATGTTATGGAACTTCATTTTGCCTTTATCAAGATTACAGGACTGGACACTGGAAAGGCAACATTGCTGTCTTCTTAAATGACCTGGTATTGCCTAACAAATCCTGGATTTTTTTTTAAAGCCTCAAAACAGTGATGTAAAAGGAGTTGTAATTAGAACTGAGAGATGATCAACTTACAAAAAATAATTTAATGGACTAATTCAGACTTTTTTTCTTCTCAGACAACCATAAAGAATATGAAATTTCCTCAATATTTGACTATTTCATTTTTTGTTTTATAAATCCATATCATTATTGTGAAATGTTATATATTTGACATTCAAATTTCTAGCTGTGCTGCCTACTTGTGATTCATTAGATAAATCATATATTGCAATTACTGTTCTTTGATTGGCTGAGGCTATAAACATTTCCTCAATGAATATTCAAATGTGCACATTGAAACCTGCTTTCTGAGAGAGTTAGTTGCAATAAAATTTAATCACTTCAATATTCACTTGTTTGTAAACTCTCTGAATTTTTTTTAGCAGTATCTGCCCAGTTCTACTTATAATAAAGTGTGGTTCTTTCTTCGTTCCATAACACTCTCTGGGAAGTCATTCTCTGGAAAATGATATAATCGTGTTTTAAACTTGTCTGTCAAAAACAGTTATTCACATGCTATTCTACACAGGCAATAATTTGCTTTTAATGCATACACAAGACTCCCTTGTTCTTTATTGGATATAAATAGTCAGTCCAAATCTTATGGACTCACCACTTAAGAGATTAAAGGAAATAACCATGCACAATGTTGCTTGCAGAAATCACCTACAAATAATATGTTTCTCTCTGCCAGTAAATAAAAGCTCAAAGTTCATCTAAATTAATATGCCCCCATGGGGCTAGAAAATGTTTATAAGAAATTCAGTAACATAGTACAAGTGGAGCGCATTAATATACCTTTTTCACTCATATAAGGAAGCTCTGTACCCAGAAGGCGCATTTGTAAAGTCTTATTTTGATATAGACCAGCTGTAATGATATTATATACAGAAATATTTCTATTAACAGTGCAAAATGCTGTAAAAAGTATTTTTCCAAGCCTTCGGTTGGTTAAAATGAGTTATGCTTGCTGTTTCAAATATAAAAGGTAAGTCCAATGAAAATCTTTCAGCTTACATGACCTAGCATTTGCTTTTCCCAGCCTTACCAGATGTTACTATCATACTGGCCAATTGTAAAACTAGGCCTTATTATTATTACCTCCTGATAGTGTACAGTTTCTTTTAGTGTTGTACTTACAATAAAGCATCTCTTTTCTTCATTAAGTGCCCATCATCTTTATGCCATATTACTATCTGTGTTTACCTGCAATGTTCTAGGGTAACATGGCTCATAAGTTAATACCTATTAGCAAAGCCCTCGGAGACACCTCATTTCTGTACTAAAGCTGTGCCTTGCTCAAGCAAGGGAGCCATTTATTTTCATTGCAGCAATGAAAGATCACCTATTTTAAACATGTCACATTTGAATCAGGATTTTGTTTTTAAATGAACTGTGTATGCAAAGAGTTTATAATGCATCTGCAGTTTGGAAATGCAGTTTTATTCCTTGAACGTGTATGTGTGTGTGTGGGGGGGGGGGGATGGATATTGGGGGGGTGAGGCGGGAGGGGAGAATTGTCTGAAGTTGAAATATACAAATGGTATGTAATGGATATCATTACTTATGGCTTGGTTCCCAAAAGTGTTGCAATCCTAACTCACAGGTGGGTTCTTAGTCATACTTAGGATATGAACCATATTTAATTATTATCTTTACTATATTCTGCTAATTTCTGTATATATTCTGTATATTTAAAGAAAGTAGATCTAGAAAAACTTGTAGTTAAGCTATAAAATATTATTTTCATTTGATGGTTCCTGTTTCTCCACGAGAGGGATAAAAATTAAAATAAAAGGGAATCTTAAATTTACTCGCTTTCATGAAAGACAATTGTATTTGAGTAACCGGCTGTGATATATGACAACCGAATGCTAATGTTGTACATTTGACCTACTACTTCTGTTAATGGAATGTGCCCCTATTTTTAATACTTTCAATTTATTTAATACCGTGGAAGTTGTATTACAATATAGTCATACTATGTTATGAAGACCTTCTTTACCAGCTTTCATGAAAATACAGACAAGTTCAGGAATTCAACACAGAATTTTATAGAATGTGAACTCAATCCAGCCTTTGAGTTCTCGTAAAATTCAAAAATTGTTTTTGCACATCCCTAAGTATAACACTTAATATACTGTTGTAACAACCCATTGCTCGCTTGTCTAATAGGCACAAAATCTAACAGTTTTACAGTTCGGGAAGACTCAGTGCAAGAAAAATGTCAGGCAAGTCTAATGAGGCTTCAGATACTCTGGTTTATGCTGGAGTTTAATTTGAAGTTACACTGATGTTTTAACATGTTTGCTTATTCTTGAGTAAGAAGGATTCATTATTTAAATGACATAACCTCCAGACAATGTTCCATGAATTGATTTAAGATGTGCTGGTAATTTTAACAGCCTTAATGCAGAGCCGAACATCTGTAACAACATATTACTTGACTTTTATCCTCATTTAGTTTTTAAGCCAAATAAAGGAAATGTCTTCCAGAAACATTGGACAAGTTCATAACTTTTCTGTTATTATTTTGTTACTATTTTTTAAATACATTGGTCTCTTTATTGCCTCTGCAAGATCACTAACAACATAGTTCATGGGTGCTTCCCTTTTGTGGACCTCCAAAAGGAGTTGGATTATCTAACAACCTTTCATCTACCCAATACTATATGAAATGGAACACCTAGTAAACACATTGCCTAGAATGTAAGTGTTTCAAAGCAAATAAAACATAAGAAAGATAAATTCATCAACCACCCAGAATCATTAGTTACTAACTATCTTATTTAAGTTATTAATCACATCTCAAGAAACCCACATCTGTAAACACTTAACAGAGCATTAGTAATGTCATTTTCACATTGAAAACACTCAAAACCATGCACAAACCAATCTGTACTGCCTTATGCATCCAGCTAAGGGACTACCTACGGAGATCTTGATTCAACCCAGGATTTTGAGGGTGATAGCAGTATTTTACAGGCAAACTGAGTGCCCTTTGCAATCTACAGTAGGTAGATTTTCCATGCTCAACAGAACTCAATAAGTTAAGGTGCAGCAGCGAGGGATTGTTGGGTAGAAAGAGGCTCCCTTTACGGTTATTAACAAGTGGAACAGGTTCCGGGATTCCTTCAGTGGGCTTGGCACCAACGAGTGCATTAGTAGTTGCATTCTTGAACTGAAATGAACATTTTGGATAACTTGATCTAGCTTCATTCTTTACTTCTAAATAATAAGAAAAAATGTAAATTAATGTTTTGTGTATTAAAAAGAGGAGTCAAACCACAGGATAAATCAGTGTTAATATTACGTGGAATTATAGCCTTAAAGCTTAAACAATTTCCGTAGCTGAAATATAGGTTTATATCTGCAGCCTTATTAACATTTTCAAAAAATGTCTCTCTCTCTATATATATCTATATCTATCTAAATATGTATAAAATCAACCCTTATAATAGGATTATTCCATAATATCATCATCTTTAAGCAATAATCCTATACCAGAGTAAGTGTATTTGAAGCCAAATCTAATTCCTAGAAGTTGATAAAGATCTCGAGATTTATTAGCTTGTAGATGATATTTATTCCCTTGAACCTGCTGAAAGTGACAGGGAAGGTACAGTACTGTGTTGCTATTAAAGTAAAAAAGGAATCAGAAAAGAGGAAAGGTCAACATTTTCAAACTTGTGTGCCTATAGTTATGGACTTAAATCCATATTTAGGCACCTAAATAAAAGTGGCCTGATTTTCAGAAAAGCTCAGCATGGGCAAATTTCACTACGGTCAATGCACAGCACCTCTAAAAACAAGACCAACCAATTTAAGTGCCTGAATGTGGTTTCAGTTTGAAATGGTCAGACTTAATCTTTATTCTTCTAAGGAGCAGAAGGTAACTTAACAAAAACAACACATTAAATGAAACCTTTAATGAATGTAACCTTCTGCAAAGGACAGGGTAAAACATGCTTCAGCCTTGCAAAAAAAAATATGCAGCTATGATCTCCTACTGCTGGGTTCAATCTGATACAAAAAGTAGAGACACAAGGTGGGAGTCAGATAATATCTTATATTGGATCAGCCTTTGCTGGAGAGAGACAAGCTTTCAAGCTTGCACAGAGCTTCCTGAAGAACTCTGTGTAAGCTCGAAAGTATGTCTCTCTCATCAACAGAAGTTGGTCCAATAAAAGATATGACCTCACTGACTTTGTTTTTCTAATATCCTGGGACCAACATAGCTGCAAGAACACTGCATACATCAAAGAAAAGTAGGTGAGTATACCCTTGAGCTGGTAAAGGTCTACTATGTTGCATTATTACATTGTCATAGGTATAAAAGATCTGAAGAGAGGAATATATGGACTCATCTTGCGGCACTATTTCCACCTGTTTCTACTGGTTTACAAAATTCTCCCATAAAAGTGAATAGGCAGTAGCTCAAAGGCAGTTCCAGAGGTTAACATGTTTTTGACCTCTTTGCTCAGTTTACCATCAGCCGGACATGGGATATATATGAGGCACTCAGATACCTTCCAAGAAATAAGGACTCTGCCTTGATTCCAAAGACCTTATCATACATGACCTATGACAGATTGAGTATGCACTGATTATCAAGATTCAACCACAGTGAATTGAACGACGTACCTTTTAGTTCAAGAAGGGTCTTGACGTTAACGGCTTGATCCAACTCCCTTTGATGCTGATGAAAATATTCATATCAATGAAAGCTGGATCAGAACCTAACTTTCCGTGTTTTTCTGCTGTTTGCTAATACAAATCAAACACAGTCAAGTACTAATAAAGGGATCCTAAATTACTGGAAGGCAATGCGTGACCTCGATTAACTAAAATCACACACAAAACATTGTGTACCACACTGAATGAACAAATTCTCAGGGAATCATCAGGCTTCCATTGAACAGATTGTGCTTTTTGTCAAACCTTATGCTTCTACTTCTGGAATTTCTCCCGTAACAAATTTTCAAATAATAAAAACTATCCACATAGCCTACTTCTCTAGGTCCAGTCAGCCATGCACTTATTTGAACACTTTCTGAAACATAAAAATCTCATTTCAATTTTTGACCACAGTCAATAATGGTGAAAATAATCCATAACAAAATTACCATTTTGCGTCCAAATACTTGAAGTAAAAAGGAGAGAGGAAAAATCTACCAATAGGCTTTTCAGACCCTTCCAATCAACTCATGTGAGGACCAGCCCAGTTTCTTTGCAGGAGATAATTTCAGGCCATAGTAGGCTTTAGGTGCTCAGATACCATGTTACTGGGTAGTATAAATGTGCACATAGCTCTTATCATTAGGATTTATCTCCTGATATTCAGCCTAAATTTTCCTGGGCTCAGATTCACTTCTAGCTCTACTTCATATACTATGATTACCCACTATACCATCAAAATAAATATTACAAACTTAGTAACTGGGGCGATGTGAAAGAGTTCCCATTTTTAATTTAATTCTTCTAGAAACGCAGAAATTAGCAGACCATAAGTCCATGTGTGAGATATTCAGATTTGGTATTTTTAGTCTAGACAGCATGGCAAAATGTACAATCCTATGAGGGGCCAAATTTTCAAAAAATGGGGTAACTAACTTACATATTGAAATACAGGTACAGGCATAAAAAAGCAATTTTGTGAACAAAGTTTATATTTGAGCCTCATGGCTAACTACAACTGCACACATAATTAAGTTTTACAGGTGCAATTCCATAGTTTGCACATCCGAGTACCTTTGTATGTGCATAAAAAGACTTCTGTGTTCATGAATTAAGCACATATGTTTTTAAATGTGCCCTACTGTACAATAAAAGCTGAAATCTCTTATTTCCATACTTCATTTTTTATCTGGCCAGGGTGTTTGACCTATTCCATGGATGTGATACTGATTTTGATGCAACACACATATGGGGAAAATATCACTGTTAATTATGTAGAGCTAAATATGTCATTACAGACCTTCTATGCTTCAGCAGGCTTGGCACCCAACCTATTTGTGTTGGGGCATCATCTTCTCTGAAACACTGCCTAATTTTCAAGCTAATTTCATCTAGTGTAGTGTATACGTGATCAAGGTTTTTTTTCTGGTTAGCCCCAACGACTCCATCATCTGTACTAAAGAACAATCCCCTTTCACTCACAGCCAAATTAGGTCAAATAGTAGAGGCCTGTGCTTTTAGTGCTAAAAGTCAAATGTTCCATCTCTGACGATGACCATCGCATCTGTATTGTCTGTTGCCATTGTTAATTATAAGAGCACAGGGCCTTTGCCATGGATCCATAAATCAGTCTTTTGTAGAGAAGATTAATGGATTATTGAGGATTGCAGACAGAAGGAGAGTGGATGAGAGAAAATGGGAAGATAAAACTGGGATATACAGACTGGTCACCACAAGTCAGTTAACCTTTACCACACTCAGGATTAGACAGTGTGATATTTTTTAATCTAAGCATAAGAAGTTAGCATCTCTAAAACCTCTGTGTGGTAAATGTAAGCAAATGTATATTTAATGGCAACCACTGTACGTCTCTTGGTCAGAAATCCTATTAGCGTTAGCTTAAGTGGTAATAATGCCTATCAAATGTCAAGGGATCAAAACTGATTTATATAGAGGTTTATTTCCAAGATAGTAACATGCATCCCCACAAAAGGTCTCAGCCAAGCTGCACCCTGGGAAGGAAATACAAGGTATTGCCTAAAGATTATATGATCAAATCATATCTGCACATTTACTTGTTCTATTTCTATACATTATATTTGTTATAATCAAATTAATTTGAACAATAACCAGCAAATACTGAACATTTTAAAAAACAACCCATGTGCTTAATTCCACGCCCTTGGCACTTTCTGTTTTATTCTTAGCTTTAATTTAAATGTAACAAGGCAGAGTACCAGTACAGTTCTTTCAAAGAAATGGCTGGATCTGGCTTCAGTGTGATTTGCCTGGAAGGGGAGATAAAGATGTGTTTAAAAGAAAAAGATGACAACAAACCAGAACAATACCAAAAATAAAATAAAATAAAATATAATGATCAATCGGACTTGTGAGACTTTCAATACTATCACTTCATCAGAGTCTAACATAGCTTGCTGTGAGGGAAAATGCTATCAGATACCTTGCAAATACCTTATTTTTGGTTTCATTCTATCCCATACTACATCCTCTTAATCTCTGTAAAGGGTGATACTACATCACTATTCAGATAAACCACATCAGCACTTGAAGTACAAGGAGTTTTTAGCAGTCTACCAATCCCTGGTTTGAATAACTAGTTGATTTCTCCCCCCCCCCCCCCTTCAACTTTCCTTTTCTCTTTCTCTTAAGCAACTTCTCTGTTTATCACCAAAAACAACAATTACTGTTCTTCTGTAATCTGGCATGCTTTATGTACATGCTTTATGTTCCTCAAACTCCTGGGTGGTGGAATACAACAGCATGGAGCTCCCTATTGCTGTATGCAAATAATCAATATGTTGATTGAGCTTCTGGGTACCAAAATTCTTTTGGTCTGAGTGACAGTGAACATGACTTCCCTCTTTCAATTGCAAGCCTGTTTATTTTTCTACCTACCACTTTGTGAATCAGGCAACCGAAGATACCCACTGCAATTCCTCCAAACTGTCAGCTATTGCTGTGATTCCACCCAGCACCCCCTGTACAAGACAACAGATTAACCATTAGACTAGATATGCTGAAAATATACAGCTTCAACCTTTCTCCAGCTAGCTCAGAGCAATGTATAGATGATTATTTCAACCGTCAGCTGCCGCATAGACTTAAACCCCTGCACAATAACTCCTGGATTCATCTGCCCCTTGTCAAACTTGCACAGCTTTAGTTTGAGCGTACGTAGTGTGGCAGTTTCACTGCGGATCTAGAATAATCCAGACGGCTGCTGTCTCTTTGTTAACAGAAAGCTAAACTGATGAGTTTGTAATGTATTTCTTATCAAAGGTAGTTTCAAAAAGGAAAATGTACCCAATCAGTTTGGGTTGGAGTTTAACATACACTGAAACATGGTTTAATCAGAACATTTGTGTTATTTGTCTGGAAAATAAATCTTATTAAATCCCTTTAAAATCATTTTATACCAATGAATTATTTATTTTATGAATTTATAATTATAGTTTGATTTTTTTCCCCGGTAGCGTATGCAATGAAATCATTGACTAGAGACTACAAGGCAATGGTGCCTGACTAGATACAAGAATATTAATTTCAGAAAACTGCAGAGCAGTATTTTGTTTGGTGTCTGAAATGGTAATTCTGAATAAAAGGAAAGGATTGCAGCCTTATTGCCTACGTGCCTTCAAAATTCAAGGAGATGTATTTAATGTTTTGTTTTCTTTGTGTAAAAGGAAACAGATATCACACATATTGGACGGTGCTGCCAATATAAAAGCAGGCGAGGCTCACTGGCAATCAGTTTCAGTTTGTGCCATGTGCAAGAAGATAAGAAAACATAAAGATCCAAGAATGTGAGGCACATAAGGGTTCTATATGTTTTACAAATGGCTGGAAATACTGAATGCACTTTGAACCTTTGCATAAGGTATTCTCTATGAAACAAGAACACCCAAGGAGCCAGTCATTCGGGGTTTTTTGGGAAGCTTTTATCTTTTGACTAAACTCAAATAAAATTGATTGACCTTCAAATGAATCAGTCCTACTTTTTTTTAAAGCAGGTATCAGCTGTTTAAATTTTGTATTAACACTACAGTGGTCTTTCCTCTTCTAATTCTCACAGTACAAATGTGACTGTACGAAAGCTACTTTTCGGGTTTTTTTACTTGAATGCTCTATATAAGCAGTTAACGCAATGTGTGAAATACTGGTAGGTGGAATCCTGTTATGTATTATAAAGGGCTGTTCTGATCTTCTATTAAACCAAGATAAAGTTAAAATATATGGGCCTTTAGGGTAAGGCAGGTACATACTTTGGCACAATGAAGAATATGCTGCAAAGACACTTGGTTTAACCTTAGTCTTTTGATAAAAAGGCCAAGCTGAGATTTTACACTGCATGAAGCCTTTAAGATATTTCTTTAGGGGTACAGTAACCCTCTGAGTGAATTGTAGAGCTTTGATTTTCCTTGCTTTTCCAGTTTAATCCAAGGGCAGCGTGTTATCAATGCTTTCCCACAGATACCTGTTGCTATCACTCCTACTCTCTATTACCATAATGTCAGCAAAGCACAGTGAAGAACTAGGTTAAGGCTGTTCATATTAAAGCCCATGGAAATAAAAGAAAATTTGTATTGACCTTAGTGGGCTTTAGATCTGGAGCATTAAGCATATTTCATGCTTCAAGGAGGGAACTGACGAAACAGGACAGCAAGATAGCTCTACCTACATGCAAAGTATTGCACAAGTGCTTAGGTGCCTATATAGGCTTCAGGTATAGGACAATGCCAGAGGAAGGACACCAGACTTGATGAGCCTGGTATGGCAAATGGTATGTTCTGACACAGTGATATACAACATGGCGCTGCTATATACAGTAACCATGCTCCCTTTCCCCTGACACAGGCACGGTGTGAAAAGTAATAGCTAATTTGTGAGATCCATAATCAAATTTTAATTTATAGTCAGGTTTATTTATAGTTCTCCTGAACCTTGTATGTATTTGTGGTTCAGATTTTAGTTCTCTCCCATTCATTTAGCTCTGTTTTTCAGATACCCCATTCCACACTGCCTCCTCAATTTACTATTCACTCTGTAACTATTTATTCAAGCCATTAAATTGTTATTGGGAAACTGTTGAATGAAAAGTTAAAAAAAACAACAACAGAGGATATTTCCCTTTTTCGATTTAACAGTGTGCTTGTCTTCTCCACACATTGTGGCTATTGGAAATATCACTGGGGTCTGAAAAAGGATCTTTTATTCCAAGATTTTTAAGATAGGGATGGTGAAAGAAGAATGATTAGACAAGGCCAAAGTTCCAGGGTTTAGAACAGACTCCCTCAGCACCTACAGGCATTCCAGGTCCACCTCCTTTGAGAGGACTAGTAAAATGAAGAGAAGCACAGACGGCACTGCAGATAGAAAGTGCTGAAACACAAATTCTCCTATCAGATACATTGGGAGTAGGTATCCTCTCAAGTAGATTTTACACACTGGTGTTGTATAGTGTATATTATCCTGGTACCTTAAATGATAGGAAGGAGCAAAAGTGACAGAGAGAAATCTGCAAGTCGATTGCTCAAAGCCTGACCTGGACAGCATCATAGGTTACCCTTTTGATAAGGGATGCTTGATGGTCTAATGCAGGGTTTCTCAAACTGGGGGTCGCGACCCCTCGGGGGGTCGCCGAGCGCTCCCCGGGGGGGTGCGAGCTCCTACTGCCGCAACTTGCAGCGGCGGGGACTGGGGGCCAGCAAGTACCCGGCAGCCCGCCCACTGCGGGGACTGGGGCCGGCGCGCAGCCAGCAGCCCGGACGCGGCGGGGACTGGGGCCGGCGCGCAGCCGGCAGCCAGCCGCAGCGGGGACGGGGGGCCCGGGCGCAGCTGGCTGCCCGCCCGCAGCGCGGGCCGGGGGGGTCACGCCGCAGGCGGGCGCCTGCCTGCGGCGGGGACTGGGGCCGGCGCGCAGCCGGCTGTGGTGGGGACAGGGGGCCTGGGCGCAGCCGGCCACCCAGCCGCGGCAGGGACGGGGGGGTGTCGCGCCACAGCCCCCCGCCTGCCCGCGGCGGGGACGGGGGGGGGGGGTCACGCTGCAGCCGGCCACCGGACCGGAGGGGTCACAGCGCGCCGACGGCACAGGAAAAGGGGTCGCGGTCTCAATAAGTTTGAGAACTGCTGGTCTAATGGTTACAAGTTGGACTGGAAGTTGAGAGAACTGGGGGTTTAGTTGCAACTACACCACTGATTTATTATGAAAACTTGATCAGGTCCCATATGCCCTGATGTTCAGCTGTGCTGAGTACTCACATCTCTCACGGACGTAAGTGCGCTAGTAATTGCTCTACCTCAATTTCCATATATCTAAGATAGTCATACAAATACCCCTCTTTGTGAAGTACCTTGAGATGAAATTCACATGAAAAGAATGTGTGATAAGGATAAGTTGATATTGGTCAATTTATTTGATGTACTGGATAAATAGAGGTTTCCTCTTATAAAACAATATAAATATGGGGTTTTTTTACTTCTGTGCTTTTCTTCTTAAACATACAATATCTAGAAAGGAAATTGCTATTCCTTTTTGAGCGGTCTTTTGACAGTTCCTTTAAGGTGAAACATATTAAGCCAAAACCCATGTCTTTTTAAGAGTAGTATTATAGGGAAAATTGTAGTGTTAAGCTTTTCAACACCCATAGTTCTGGGCTCGATGCATTAGCACAGATTCTCCTTGCCTATAATATGTTGCAAGCCAAAGCATAGCACCCTTTGACCTACTTCCCAAGAGAGGGTTTTGACACCAGTTACAGAGGATACGGAGGAAGAAGTAGCAGCAGTAGGAAGAATAAACTACAATTATGTCATTCTGTCAAACTGTACTAGGAATCTGTCCTGTTGTTTTTGTGAACTACACACTAATGGAGTTGCCCCTGTGTGGCTGAATACACGGCAGAGTGATCAATCACTGTTAAGACCAGTGCAGTTTCTTCATGGTCAGAAACCAAAGAGTAGCCTATATTTAAAATGAGACTCCTAAACCACACCCACAACAGTGCCTAAGGTGTAGTTAACTGTTTGCATGCTTCCAACTGCATTAAAATTCAGTGGGGAAAATATAATGTACTTGTATGCCGAGTACTATACTAAAAATGAGAACAGGGCCCTTGGTGATTGCTTTCCTCACCTGGATTGAGAAATCTTGTGTTTATTGTGTATAGCAAATTTGACAGGAAAAAAGGTTAAGTAGTACATAGGAAAGGGATTCTGCAATATTCACATGCTTACTTCTTCATAGCAGAGCCCTATAAATCTAATCTAGACTCTGGATGAAATTGTTTCCTTTCTAAGAGCAATGGGAAGTGTAGATTTCACCCCAGAGGAACCTAATTAGAGTCATTACTTTGTTTTCCGGTGCCAAGTGCCAATTTTTATCTATTTTTTAAAATATACATTTCCAGTAAAATTCTAATCAATATCTTCTGGAATTTATAAACTGAGGAAATAACCTTTACTCTGATTATTTCAGTCCTCATTTAAAGCACGCTTTAACATGTTTGTGCTGAGGGGGGTTTTCTTAACAAATTTAATGGATAAGTCCTATTAAACTATCTTACCTCTTGCCAGTACAAGACTGTTCAATATGAGGAGTTTCTAGAAAACTGAAGGGAATTATGGGTTTTTGCTCCCATGTCCCTTAGGCACTTATGAAAATTTCCCTCTTTTTCAGGGAAATTTGTCTAGTTGGTTTTCAAACATCTCTATTTAGAGAACTCTGCCTCAAAGTTTCCTAATGTCCCTTTCTGTGTCTCTGATTTTGCCTTTGTTTTAACTTGTTTCCCATCCCAAATTTTCCCTTCCTGCAGCTCCTTGTTACCATACTGAAGGGCAGATAAATGTCTGCATCTCACAGAGACTCCCATGCTATGGCTCATATAAGCAACAAGAGGTAAGGAAATCTTCCTGACACTACACTCTGGCTTTCTCATTAGGATCCTGTTCTCATTCAAGTCAATGGAAAAACTCCCTTTGAGTGGAATAAGGCAAGATCAAACTCAATGACCCCAGAAATCTCTCAGGCTGAGCTGCAATACTCTTTTGGGATGTAGGACTTAATAATATTTTTCTTAATCATGTGTGAATAATATGTGTTTTTCATAAACATATATTAGCCAAGTGTAAGCTTCTGTACACACGTTTATATAGTACATATAGGCTTGTTGTTTTATGTACATATACCAAACATATATTCAACTTGTGTTTACTTTTATACAGTTGCCAGGTAGCATCTGAAATATTAGAAATTTTTTTTTCTCTAAACAAAATGTATTCCTTAAACAATTTTTTAAAAAAACTTACAGGATCTTGGGTCTTTCAGTTGCTGTTTTATTTGTAATCTAGCAGCACCATCTGCTGGTTGTACTGAGTTTCAAGCCCCTCTGTGGTTTTACTCCCCAGCTATCCTGGGATCTATGCATAAACATATAGCAGTATTTCTCATATATATCAAAAGACAGATTTCTAGCACATTGATTGCAGTTTAATAATACACCATTACCTGAAGTATGGCTATCACAGGGGTCGGCAACCTTTCAGAAGTGGTGTGCCGAGTCTTCATTTATTCACTCTAATTTAAGGTTTTGCATGCCAAATAAATTTCAACATTTTTAGAAGGTCTCTTTCTATAAGTCTATACTATGTAACTAAACTATTGTTGTATATAAAGTAAATAAGGTTTTTAAAATGTTTAAGAAGCTTCATTTAAAATTAAATTAAAATGCAGAGGCCCCCAGAACGATGCCCAGGACCTGGGCAGTGTGAGTGCCACTGAAAATCAGCTTGCGTGCCACCTTTGGCATGCGTGCAATAGGTTGCCTACCCCCCTGGGCTCTCATAAGTAGTGAATGTTAATTGTTGACAGACCAATTCTAATATGTAAAACACCATAAGTCATTGAGTAAACATCCGAGTAAATCAAAATCATGTTGCATCAATAGCCTATTATATATGTTTACTGATTGCTTACAAAAATAATGTTAAATACAGTTCATGAATGAAGAAATCAGTAAAATATACTGCTAAGAAAGAACACTCTGTTAGTGATTCCAGTGATATGTTACAGACCTCAGTATTATGAAATTATGTTGTCTTCAAAACAAACACATAAAATAGAAGCATCATTTAGTAAATGTAGTAATATAACAAACACCCAAGATACACATAACTAAGATTAAATCTATAAAATCATAGTAAAAAATGGCAATCAACAAAGTAGAGCTGGAACATAATTCACTGATATGGAGTATTAGAGAAGTTCTGCATGTCATTTTTAGGTAAACGATGGCAAAAAAGAGGAGACAAAGTAACACAATAATAAGAAGAAATGGATATGTGATAACTCCGATTATAGCTGCAAAAGCAACTACACAAAGAATTAATGTTAAAACATCTGCCAAGGCATATAGTAGTTTGGCTACAATTGATTGTTGCAGGGGAGCAAAGGCTCACAATTTCTTCAGAGTGGAAAATAAAGGGTAAGGTAAGAAATCTAGTGGTGATAACTAATGACAATGTTACTTAACGGTGATTTGATCTCTAACAGAAATATGCTCTAAAGGATGGATGTGTGTAGCAGGGATCATATTTTTCTTACAAAAACAAAATAGAATCAAGATGCCTCTGTGAAATAGCAAATTATTGTTATATATCCCCACTGATTAGATCTCCAACAAAAATATTACACTGATAACACTCAAGTACCTACAGAGGGTAGGACCAGACCACTTTGTGTTGTTACAAGAAGAAAATGGATCATTTCACATATAAGCTAACTATAATTTTATAATATGGAGATTATCTCTCTATGTGGCAAACAGAAAAAAACAATATAATACTGAAACCACTGCCAAATCACAGTATTAGAATGGATTATTATTTTTCTTTTGTTATTGCAGTTATGCGTGGAACTCAAACCTGCTTATTTGACACTGGCCATGGGCACAAGTGGGACTATCTGGCCAAGTCACCTCTCTTCAAAAGAAGCAGATTCAGGAAGGAAAGTTCATTAAAGTTGTGTGTTACATGGAACAGAGTTTGATTTCATTAATCAGGTTGGGGTGAGAGTTTGGCCAAGAGCATCAGGAAGTGAAGGAGACAAGGTGGTTGTATGGCCAAGCTGAAAACAAGGCATTGAAAGAGCAGAAGAGGAAAGGAGCTGCTAGGGAAGAGGGGGGGAATTGTGGCAGGGCACAGGATTGCCATGGAACTGAATTAGCAGCTCAGGCTGTTTAGACAGATCCTAAGAGAACACCTTGGTTCACATTATTACAGAAAAGGCCCATGTGGTCTGCAAGCCCTGAGAGTTAGGTATCTGAGTATTCAAAATTAGAAATACTCATTTTCAGAGCAGGCAGCACAAGATGGGGAAAAGAAGACTGATCAAACCAATACAACAGAAGTCTATGAGGAATCCCTATAAGATCTTTAGCCACTACATAGGCCCTGATCTTGCTCCCACTGAAATGAATGGGAATTTTGCTACTGATTTCAGTGGAATCAGCAGGCTAGAGTCAACAGGGAGAAGCAGTAGTTGTTTCCAACTCAGAGAAAGGGACTATACTAGCTTTAATGAGATTTGTGGGTAGGATTCCCCACTAAAAGTAAAGTATAGCAAGTGCAAACATCATAGGATGCCAATATGTTCAGAGTGTTATTGCCAGATGTTTTGAGAGTGAGATTCCTAAAGCATCCAGACTCTGATAGCTGTCAAGAAAGACATCTTCCAAGAGCAAGTTGCTTGGAGTTCTAGCTTTGAGGTATTAATTTGCTCCTATTAGAGGAGGTGGAAGAGGGAAGACCAAAGAATCATGTGCTGAAGATAGATAAAAGCTACTTTGTATCCTTATAAACTTTTTAACTCCTCGTGAGCAGAACCTTAAGGATATCAATATTCTCTGACAGATATGTGGGACCTTGGAGTGAGCTGCATAAGCCTAAAGGTTCTGCTAAGACTAGAGATGTAGCGAGTCAAAATCAGTTGCTGACCTATTTGGGAGGAGGAGAGTGCTCAGTACAACTGTGGATCAGTGAACTGTGGTATCAGAAGGAATCAAGCCATCAATCAAAATAAGCTTCAGATCTTGATCTGGTCCTAGAGATGGAAACACTAGAAATCCAGAATTCAAAGACTGAACATTTAATCTTCACCCCATTGGGAGAGAATGTTCTTGGGATTACAACTGGAAAAGTCGTGATAGTATCACCTAGCAAGACAAATCTGGAGGTGTAATACCACTATAATTAGTGGAATGACTTGATATGCAGATTATCTACACCACAGGCAGGGATCTGCAACCATAGGTTATAGGAAAGGTAACAATTTATCACCATGCTATCCAGGCTAGAAATTGATATGCTTCATCTCTTCAGTGATGGTTCTGCTGGACAGGAAAGTCAAAATACAGGGGGAGAAGAGGGCAGTATGGGGTTGTGATAACTGGAAGCACTCAAGGAGTAAAAAGAATTGAGTACCAAAGAAGGTACTGTAATAAAAACCATGGGGGTGGAGGAAGAAAGGAGAAGGGAGCTCTTATGCAAGAATTAAAATGGTAGTTGCTCTTAAGGAAAGCAGAAAATTTATGTTTAGCCCAGCTAAGGGAGTACTAAGGATTGCAGGTGTATTTTGGACCAGGGACAGTAAATCATGGATGCACAGGACTGATAAACACATCAAAAACATGCTGAAGGGGCCAGTGCCAGTTAATCAGAAGAATAACAGTATTTCACTATATAGAATGTCACATGATAGCAGGTATAGAAATATGGAATCATATAAGACCAAGCAAATCTCTTTTAGACCTTGGGCATGATTCACCTTTGTCCTCTGCCTTATGCAGTCATTTATACCAGTTTGAAGCAGTGTAAGTAGTTTGCAACACAAAGTGCTGGGCCATGGTTTATTTGCCAGGAAGGGTATTGTAGAATAGATGTGATTAGACTATTCTAGTCTAGGTAAGTTCTGATATTGCACTTATCACCTTTGTATTTGAGCAAACTTTCAAAGTGCATTTAGCAAAGTGACTAGTAAGTGACATATAATTTGCTCCTCATCCTGTCTCCAGAGAGAGATACTGTTTACATTTGAATGAAGGAAACAATATGGCACATCTTGTTACCAGAGCCAGAAGAATTACTGACTAAAGTTGTGCAAAGTATTTGTAATCAAATGTCTAAAATGCAAAGATTACATATTTTCAAAGAAACTTTTTCACTGGCATGCAAATATTTGGAGTCAAATGGTCCCATTTTCAAGAACCAGTTTTTGAGCAAAAAATAAAATAAAATAAAATAAATCAAAAATAGGTGATTTTTGCAGAGAGTTGGTTTTTGCATCAAAAATCAAACAAAAATTCATGTTTCAGTGCAACAGTAACCAGTCAGTTTAAATAAGAAATAATCTGAAATCACACAATAGGATGAACAATTCTGTGTGGAATATTCAAAAACATCCTGTACCCAAAAATATAAAATCAAATAAAATGTGGATTTAACATAAGTCTGCTCTTTCCCGAATAGTGAAAAACTCATTGATCCACTCTGTCCACAGTCAGAGTGAGAAGACATTAAGTGCAGGACCAGACAAAGATAGCATTTGAGACCAAAGAGGGAATCTTTGGATTTTATAATACAGAAGGTATCACTGGTGGTTTGCTAGCAGATATTAAAGTAAATGTGTACACAGTACATAGGTTCCTGAAAAACACTGTTAATAGCCAGTTCCTTGATTGTAAGCTTTTTAGGGCAAGGACTATACCTTCTTTTGTGTTTGTACAGAGGTTTTGTTTGGACAGTTTTTTATAAGTTTTTAATAAGACAAAGTTTTTAATAAGACAAATGGATACAATATCAATTCCACTAGCTTGTGTAAACTTCACAATTATTACAAGGTCCTTCGAAGATTCTGAGAATTACTTCACACATTTCAAAATACTAACTGGATGTGGAAGCCTGTTCGGCACTGATGTACACTTCGCCCCACCCTTCTGCCCTCTGAAAATGTAAGTTTATTCTTTGTATGCCAAATGAGTGCAATTGACACGTTTTATCACTTCCACCAATATTCTCACCAATTCACATCAAATGAGCCTGATCTCTCTCACTCACACATGGGAATATCAGAAATCATTCCCATGGTATAACACCATTATCAATAAAAACAATTAGGGGAGAAATACATTTACCAATAATGTATAGGTTTGTGGGAGTGAATTTTAATGTTACTCACAGATAAGAGGTATCCCTTTTAATGTAGCAGTGCATTTATTCTTTTGATAAAAAAAGAAAATCGTAGTTTTAGTAGCCCATGAGGATTTACCAGCTAGGCTGATATTTTACTTGATTTCTAAGTTGTGATTTACATGTCACAGCTACTATCATTATCAAAAGTCTGAGGAAGATGTCTCCTCATATACATACTATTCAAGGAAGAGGCTAATTATAAAAGGAACTGAAAGCAGAAATAAATGACAAATACTAATCTGTTCTGTAAATGGTTTGCTAAAAACAGTGCAAGACCGATGATCTCATGGTATATTAACAGGAGATAACTAACTTCTGGTTGCCATTGTTTCCTCTAGTAGCATAGCTACTGTAAAGCAAAATGCCTCTCCATATTGTACCAACTATGTCAGACAATACATATCACCACTGAAGTTTAGAGAATAAAGATAATGCCATGCACAATGCAATGCAAATAGTGATACATTTAATGCAAACAAAATCTTTTGGACAAGACCAAACAAAGGAAATTGCATGACAAAGCTCAGAAAAGCTATAAGGTTTTCTATGATGGCAGTTTTTTCACAGGAAAGGTGTTCCTTACTTCAATTAGAGTACAAAAGGGAGTAAAAACTACAGATGTATTTCAATTATTTTCTTCAGAGCTCTGTACTTTTAATTCCAGTGGCGATGTAGGTTTGATGCGGTCAGTACAATACAGAGAGGCATTTTGCATTATTAGTACTAAATACTTTAGCAAATACGTGCATGTTTGTTTATTATTCTGATTTAGATGGCTTCCCTTATACTTTGTTACACTGCACCATATTCCATTGATTTTGACCATAATGCATTGTACTTCAAGCACAATTTGGAAGACTCAAGGCCAAGAGATGTGTTTTCCTATATTTGAATGAAAATATTCCAAATCTATGCAAATAAATTATTAAAATCTTTCCTAAGAGTCGGAAATACTCAACCAATGACAGCTGCATCATGTGACAAAGTATTATAATATATTAGGAATGCAGCCATTATAAATTAAGTGTTCAATTGGATTGGGAGACAATTGGAAGGGAGGGCAAGATCACACTATAAAGTGTCTCTGTGACCAGTATAAGGTTTTATGGAATAGTTTTCCACTGAATTTGGTCCAATATTAACCTAAGACCATGCCCAATCACATCACAACAAATTAGTTTCAGACACAAAATGGTAATCAAGTTGGGGGCCTATCCCGAAAGTGGAACTAAGAACTTCCCAGCATTGATGTGCTTCTCAATCCTGCAGCTGTTTCTAAAAGCTTCCTCCCAAAGGCACATTTAGAACTAAATTAAATGCAACTTTGACTTAATTAACGTTTTAAATGATAATGAATACAGTGTGGATTCATAGGAGACATTTACATTGTGTTGTAAAACTGATAAAAATTTAATAACTCTTTGTTAATAAGTTATGTCTCTTTAGACCCATAAAGCCTAAGGCATTCAACGCTCTAGTCTAGGGTCTAAGCTGGGTTCCTAATGCAGGTGGAACAAGGAGGCAGAAGACTGACTTGACATTTGCTCTAAGCCTGCTCTGGATCAAGCCTCTGCTTGTTCATAAGTACTTTATTTCATATAGTAAAGGTCAGAATTTGGGCTCAAGGCAGGACTATGACAGAAATGCTCAAGTGGAAACTGAGCTGGCCCTGGCATCTGTCGCTTGAGATAGCTCAGAAGCAGGAGAGACGGAGAGCTAACTGGCTAGCATCTGTCCTACACCAAGAAGGTAACAGGAAGAATCTGCTGCCTGGTGGTAAGAAACTGTCAGGGTGAGTTTCATGACAACCAGCCACACTCAGGAAATAAAAATGCAAACATAATTTCCATGTCACCTTACATAAGGTCCTCTGCTAAACTCACTCCACAGGATGTAGACAGCATCTTTCCTAGCTTGTCCCCATCAAGGCGAGCCCCTCACTAGTCACTTCCCTGTGACCCTGGTAAGAAACACTACCCAGTGGAAAAGCCTAAAGGAATTTAAAAAGACTTCTTGGTCTCTTTTCCTCCCTCTCAACTCTTCAAAAAAGATTTGCTGCTAAACTTAGCAGTGCCTGAGTCCTGTGTTAAAGCTACTATATGTATTTCTTTGCTGCACAGACAGCACGAGACAGGCAGAGCACCCTCACACCAGCCCACTGGTAAACACTGCGTCACAAAACTCATTTGAAAAGGCATCTGCTTCATTATTCATATATTCTGGTCATGTAGAACAACTAGTCAGGTTGTCTTGCTTTTACTATTCTACTGGTTGACAAGGAACAGCTGGGTGGTTGTTTTTTCCTGCTCCTGCATTTCTACAAATCACTATTAATCTATATCCTCATATTATCCCCAAATGAATGGAAAGCCAAATCATTTAGCATTGCTCAGGTTTAAATTAAAATATGCACCTATAAAAAGGATTCATTTTCCATCTTTATGAGAATCCAACACTGATTGTGTACTGGAAGTCAGCTATTTGAAAAATATTGTTTGATCTTACTTTTTTTCTATTATAAGTAGTCTGAAGTAATGAGTAATATTTAATTGCTTTGTTAATATCCTTTACACGCAGATGGATGAGAGCAAGGTGTGGTGAGAGGGCTAAGCTCTGTAGCTAAACTTTAGAGACAGGATGCTATATGGTATTAAACTTCTAATTCTTTTTTTATCTGAACATATTCACTGCATGCACATGTCCACACTCCCACTTTCAACATCCCCCCCCCCCCACACACACACTGCACATAGTGTGCTAGGAACAAAGGTCACACTGGTCCAAGGTTTACATCATACAATATATATCCAGGATTGGTCCAGTGATGAAAAAACACTGCAAGACTGAGGGACCAGTGATAATTTTAAGGTCAGCTAACCCATGAGCTAGAAATCAATGCTCCAGGCCACACAAATGCTGAGGTTCTTGTACATGTGCATCAACAGACTCGCTCGCATGTCCTTCTTTCAAACATGCACATATATGGACAGCAACTATTTGCTCTTAAAAGAGGGACAAAAACTTCAGAGCAGCAGTGATTTTTCCTTTTTGCACTCACTCTCTCATAAACAAATCCACACAATATAGAGTACAAAGCGCTGGAATTATTTTCCCTTCTGATCACTGATACTAAATAATTCTTTATAACCACTGGTTTGGTCTGAAAGCAATCACACTGCTCTAGATAAACATAGCTAACCTTGAGAAAGCAGGCCCTACACAATCACTTCATTCTGAGCACTATCCTACTTTTACTTCCTACTTTAATTCTGGTATGACTTTTGTATTGAATATCTCATATCTCCAACGTTTCAGACTATGTAGATTCAAGATTTTAGCACCAGATTTTGTTTTCAGTGGCCACTAAAATTTTGTGAATGAAGAGGGACAGAAGATGGCAGACTGATTGATATGATTCCAAAGCCTCGTCATCATTGCAGAGTTAGATGCACTTCCAAGCACTGGACCAGTGACCAGAAAGAAAATATTTCAAAGTCTGTATGTACCTCTATCTATATATTAGGAAGTTAGTGAGGGAGGAAATATACTGAGGCAGTGGTGAGAGGATTACTCATAAGCAGTAAGTTCAAATATCTAGCATCTGATAGAGGTGCAGACAACGAGGCTGAGAACTGGTTCAGAGAAATCATTGTTCCAACATTCAGTTCTGGAATGATGGTTAAAACTATCAATCGGGGAAGCTGCAGACAGTACTGCATGGCAGCTGACAAAAATATACAAATGGAGCTGGAGGAAATCCTCTCCCCCCCCCCAAAAAAAAAAACATACCAAAAAACTTGAGCATAAACCCAAAGAGTAATTATGGGGTTCTTATTTGTCTGAAAAATACATCACATGGAAACTGGTTTTCTGGTGTGTGAGCACTCCAGGGGCCTGGGACTACTATCAAGAATGCCCTGCCTCCAGCACCTACCAACTCAGATGCCACAGCGAGGAGCATAGTGTAAGAACCTACATAGAACAGAATAGCACTGGGACCTACACATGTATTTTCCCTCTGTGTCATTTCATTCCATTGTCTTGTTTTGCATACTTAAAAGGGCATTTAGGTGATATCAGCTTTGTTGACAGTAGCTTAGTCTGTGCACAGAGCTAATGAAAATAAATTGATATTGTTTATTATTCAGTAACACTAAAGGCTACATTTAAGATGCTGTGCTGTATGGTGCCTTTATTTTTATTGTGCTGGGCTTTTTAACATAACTGTGATTTAAAATTAATTATTTCCTTGGTAAAACTGAATGCTTATTATAACATATATAAGTATTTTTTTAAATTATTTCTAAGATTTTTGAAGATGATGCATACAATCCTGTAGATTTATCTAGGGGAAACATCACACACATTTTGGCCCTTAGTTACACAAGAAGAGATCTAGAGTAATTCTATCAATTTCAATAGTAACTGAAGGAAAAATTTGTCCCACTGGAGGAAGGAATACTTTTTTTGGAAATAGCTTTATTTAAGTCAATTTCCTCCCCACAGAGTGGCTCACTGGGTTAGTTCACAAATGTTGGATGTTCGTGACAAACACTGCATGATTTGTCTTCTCCCTGGGTTTGAATTAATAAGCTTTTTATTGTGTCACTATGCCCTCATTTTAATTGTCCTTTTATATTAGTTTCATTAAAGGAATGTCAGGATAGAACAGGCTAACACTAACATTCTCCAACACAGAGGGGATGGGTCAGTTCATAAAGCTGAGTTAGAAAAACATACTCATCTTATCATAATCACTAGCTTAACACCTAACAAGCGTATCCTGGGGGATCTAAATCAAATCCATCTTTCCTACCTCAACAGATCCCATCAATTTCCCCCCTCAACCTCTCCTTCCCCAATGCACTGATGGCATACAGTCTGCTTTTTGTGCAATACAGAGAGGAGACCATCATCAGCAGAGAGAGGGTCACTGGGCCATGTGGAGGGGAAAGGTGTCTATGGGGTAACAATAATAGTAATACTAGTATCCCCAACAGCACATGCACCTCCATCCCTTCTGTGGCTGTAGTGAAGCTCACTCAGCTGGGGAAGGAGTTTGAAGAACAGCACAGTATCCGGCATATTCCCCTTCATAGCAGTGTAAGTTACATGAAATCTGGATCATAAGTTATAGCTGCCTTGAGCAGCATTAACAACTCCTCACACCATAGCTTTTCTATGCTACAGGGTGACTATACATTAGTATCTGGCAAGGGAATCCATTGCCATTATAGAATTAAATAACCATGCCACTACTATAGCATGCTCCATGTCACAGCAAGCACAGGCCAGCCTGGCTCCTAGCCCTCCACAAGAGCAGGTATTTCTGTCCTTAAGTTGTTTCATGGGTGAAATGGCAGCAGACTAGGAACTGGGGATTTTAGGCATGAAGTCCCACTTTTTAACATGGAAAGCAGAAGATCTGGACCTCAGACAGCAGCCGCTTCCATGCAATGATATGTGCACTCATTTAGAAGTCACTGAATCATTAAGATTCCAAATAAGAGGAACAAAAACCTATGCCTCCTTCTTACTGCCCACAACTTTTAATCTAACCGGTCAGTTAGGAACCCAGGATTTCAAAGTTTAACCAGTTTGGTAAACCTAGGCAAAGGCATGCATCTTCTAACTATAACCCACTGGTCAATACGTGTTAAGAGTTCCGCTTTTTGCCTGATCCACAGAAGATGTTAATTTGTTACAACCCCAGTTACAGAGCCTGGCTCTATAGTTCAAGACCCATGCTTTTTTCTGTAGGTTCCCCATCCATGATGGTGGCCAAGATTACTGTGATCACCCAAATATTTTTAAACATAGCCAGGTGCATGCTGAAGTGTATTTCCCGAGGAAGGGAATTACACAGAAATCGACCCACTTCCATGATTGCCCTTCCTTGAGCACCTGCAAGCTTAGATACCATGGAGATGGGTGGGGTAAAATAATCTTCATAGATTAGAGCAGAGCAGTAAACCTTTTCTCTTGGACCATCGATTTCTAGGAATATCAGTCATACTGTGATTTGGAGGTAGTGAGATGGTCCTTAAGTTAACCTGTGCCTCTTCCACTTAGGACTTTGTATATAGTAGCTAATTCTGTGAACATCACCCAGCAGTCTGTTGCCACAGTCTGTTAAGCACAGGTCTCATGTTGTCTTATTCCATCAAGGAAGTGGTTTCTTCCTTTTGAATTAGCCCAGGTGTCCAGGTGCCACTCTTCACCTCAGTGCTGCTGCATTTCCAAAACAAGATCTGAAAGCAACACTAAATTGCTGTGTATTGTGTCCACCCAAAAAATGCAGTTAAAACACAAAGCCAAAAAACTGCTGCTCACCTTATCTCTCCCTACATTTACCCCCAAACCACCTCTTTCATTTAGATGGTTGCGAACAATGCCAAAAGAGATGTTAGTGTATTTATAGCTAATCAAAATGTGATTTTCATAAACTGAAAGTTCACTAAAATTCAATCTAGTAAACAAACAGAGAAATAACCTCTTTCACTTACAGTGTAAACTCCACTTTCTTTACAGGGGCACACAATTAGCACACAAAACTCCTATGTACGTCAATGAATATGTAACTTGATACAGTCATAAGCTTCTACTTAGCACCAGATTCCGATAAACAGGGTTAATTCTTATAGCTGTTATTCACTGCTTGAAGATGCGACAGACAGTGGTCTCTGATTTTATTTACCTTGAAAATGGAAAGCCTGCTTTTAAATAATAAAATATTAAAAAAATGAAAAAAAAATGAAAAACACATTAAGCAATCTTAGAAGCACACCAGCTCAACTGGGGAACCATGACCAAAGCAAGCCCTGTAATAGTATAATGACCTTTAATGAGTGTCTTGGGAAACAATACAGTTCTAGCATAAAAGACAAAGGGCAAAACTCATCATGGCTCCACTGACACTAATTCAAAATGATTTTCTGAACAACTAAAGAATGTAAGAGAGGTAATCTGATCTACCAATCTGACCTCACTTTGATTCCAGGGCCCTGCTGCTGCCATTTCTAATTGTCAAACACTCTAAATTTCACATCTGCTCATATTTAATGAAAAGCCGACTCTCACCACCATTCTTTGAGTTAACTAGCTCTGTCAAGATGGGCATCATCCGACCCCTTTGCACAGCAAAGAAAACATGGTGATTTCTATTGAAGCCCAGCCAGTGGAATTTTGTGTGTGTGTGAGTGCGAGTAAGTGTGTGTATATATGTATATATAAAAGAAAGGCCTATGCTGGTTTGTTAAGGGCTTGAATTGATATTGATTTTTCTTACTGATTATTAACGGTCAAAGGTGAGTGGTCTCACATGGGGAAGAATGAGATCTCTTGATTTGACGGAGTGACAATGGGGGGAGGGAGAAAGGCCAATGAAACAGAGGATGCTAAAAATCCCTAAAGCTGTCAATATCCCTTAGATTTCAGAATGCAATATGGGTCTAACAAAAGTGGTGCTGTTGAGGGCAATGATATCATACACGGGATGTTTTTGGTTGAATAGGCAATGAAATCAAAACCAGGGTTTTTCCCCTTACAGCCTTAAGTGAACTGGAAAGCTACACTAACTGTTCAAATTAGGGTCCTCTTTGCTTGCCAGATGATACTAATGGTAGACATGTCACCCATTTGTAGGGGACATATTCATTTAGTGCTGTCTGTTTGCTGTTAACAGCAGTGCCAGGACTCAACCACATAATCTCTTTGCACGAGACTGAATTAATGTAAAAAATATTGTGTCCCGTGTTGTCGAGACTAAGAGATTACATAAGTCAATGTGTGTCTGCAGTAACTCTCAGTACTGGAATAGTCTCATTCACTGTTCTAAGCACAGGGAAGTTAGTTTTACTGTACACCGTAGTGACACAGGGCTCAATAAAGGGTGCGACTTCTTAGTAGAGAGCAAAGAAGATACTATTGGAAATGCTCATCCGTTGGAGATGATGCATTAGAGATGACTAACTGGAAAAAGAAAGACAACAGCTATGCTGCATACTCCTTATGGAAGTATGTAGAGTACATACAGGTCACATCCCCCCAGCATGCATATGAATAGCAGTGTAGCTGGTGAGAAACTGCTTAGGAGAGTTAGGGTATACACCCTGCACAGCTCTCTATATGCCCAAGCCTTAGGGCATAACACCCTATACAGCTCTCTACATGCCCAAACAGCACCTCCCCCATCTATACTGCTATTTGAGCAGTGTAGTGTCCTGCTGCCTCCCTACTGCTTAAGTCTTTCCCCATTACAGGGAAAGACTCTAGCAGCGGGGAAAGGCTCTGGTGGGGAAGGGGGGGGAGGTGGGGAAGGGGGAAGCAGCCATGAAGGGCTCCAGCATTACTCCACTGCCAGAGCTTTTCCCTGCCACAGAGAGCTTCTGGAGCCTTTCTCTGCTGCCTCCTCCTGCCAGAGCCTTTCACTGACATGAACACACACTGCAGTGTGAACACAACCTCTGTTTCACTGTGGCACGTAGCCTACATGTGGCTGCCAGTGGTGTGCAGTATAGACACAGCCTCAGAGTGCTTATACGTACACACTGGTACACAGAGAGGGGTTGCATCACCAAGAAACTCCACTAGATAAAGCTTCAAATGACAAGGCTTTTATGTCTATGTGCCAATAATCTCTGGATCAATGGATCACAGACCAAAATAGCTGGAGCCAACGCATTCAGCAGGTGTGACTAAACACTGTATTTATGTTGTATCAAAAAGCTACTGGATGCAACATCTACTAATCCCACTGTACTCAGCACTTAGTAGATTTCCTGTGTGCCATGCCATACAAATCAGGTGATTGCTCTTCCTGATCAAAACCCTCTCTTTCCGACCAGATCACTCTGATTTTGCCCATTCATTTGGATAATGGGAGAAAGAAAACAATCCCTGTCTAAGACATAGTTTTGTCTGTAACGGATACTTAAGCAGAGTGGCAGTTATTGTTATTAATATTCTTCCTTGATTGCTGACAAAACACTGAAGGAGCAGGTGTGCTTAGGCTCCCAATAATGTGGTTAAGTCACTTGCATTGCTCCTCCCTCTTTGCTCTATGTCTTCAGAAGAGCATTTGTGGTTTGTTCATGACAGGTGCTAGTCACTGTCACCTACTAGTAGGGTGACTATAGAGCAAGTGTGAAAAATCAGGACAGAGGGTGGGAAGTAATAGGAACCTATACAAGAAAAAGCCCCAAATATCAGGACTGTCCCTCTAAAGTGGAGATATCTGGTCACCCTACCTGCTAGAGAGGCATTTTTAAAGAGTGCCATGCTCCTCCTCTATTCAGGGGTACTTTGCGATGGACTACATCACAGAAACTTGCACCATGGTAGACTCATTAAAGAGCAGCTTATGATGAAATAGCTCTACACTGGTTACATCCAACTCTACTAAACCTTCTGGGGTGTTGGTCTTGATTGAGGACTTCCTTCCTTCCAGCAAATGAAGGCTTATTAAGAGCAAGACTAATGGGAGGGCGAGGGGAACAATAACAACCCCAGTTTTAGCTACAAATTGTATCATCTATAGGAGACTTCCACTGCTTACTGGATGCCATTCAACCACATTGCTATCATAACTTCCCATTGAATTTATAGGGTTTTATTTTACTGTTTTGAAGTCAGAGATTTAGACACAGACTTCTCCTCCCCACACCTCCAACCATTAATAAGGCATTTACTTTACTGTTTAATTAATGACAATTTATACTGTATGCATGAAATAAAAACAAAAACATCACCAAGCTACACTATTAAGGTCCCACATGCTGCCGGAAAGACGCACTATTTAAGAAGCACATTAAGCAAATTAATGAATAAATTAAATGTTGGTATTAAAAAACCCCAAACCATGTCGTACATAAATATAGAGCTATATTAAAACTAATTCTGAAAAAAAGCATCAGCCCAGTAAAACTCACAGAACTACAATGTACGACACAAGACAGGGATGATACCACAGACACCACAGACATGGAACAGCATGTGTTGGTGTTAAAACTTACAGGCACGTAAACTGGTGGAGCAATCATTAACAGAGACAGAAGAAAGTGGGAAGGCTCTCTCAAGGGTGTCCATGTTACTATGTACACTGCCTGACATGCAAGAGCAGTCACGCTCAGAGCGTCCGCAATCAAAACAACATGCCAGTTTCATTCTCTTGTAGATGGACATCTTGGCTATAACCATATGTTGGATGGGAGGAGAGGAAGAGCAGCAGGTTAATGGCAAGGTTATATATATATAACAAGGCAGCTTGAAGGTAACTTAAGGGATTCAATACAGGCCTTAGTTTATGTTTAACAGTCTTGACCCAGGAAAAAAATGCAACGTGATTATTGATAACAGCTTGGCCGCACATCAGAAGTAGGGAAAAGATAAATTACTCTTTATATTCTCCCTAGGTCTTATAGGGTGACCACAGACATAGGGAAGAATTGCTAATTACAATCAGATTTTTGGATTAAAAAAGAACAAAAATAAAACCAGAAAATCCTAAGGACATTTTTTTCCTGTGGCACAATTAACACTGCTGGGCCAAAAAGAGAGAGAAAAATTTAAAGATGTTAATCAATCACATAATTTGGACCTACATTGTTTGTGGCAAACATCAAAGTTATTTAAAAACAAACAAACAGAGAGCCTCTCAAAAGTATTAATAATTTCTCAGTATTAAACAGTGCCTGAGAAGTTTCTTCATTGCATTAAATTACATGTTATGGAGAATTACAAGACATCTTCACAAAACTTCCTGAAAGATTTAGTGACTTTACATTATGCCTTCAGGAACTGAAATTGACTCTCGACAGAATACCAAAGTTTGTCCATATGAGAGATTCAGCTAATAATGGCAAATATGCTTGACATTAAAGTCAATTCACAAATAAGGCATCACCAAACGCACACAGAACATTGGTTCACTGGAACATGCTGAACCAATCATCGGCATATTTTCTGCTGCAAGTGGAACTGTGACTGAACATCACAATGGTCTTCAGATGTCAATCCAGAAAGCAAATTAATAAATGCTTACTTAGAAACCAACTCAAAAAGATGTGCTAGCATCAGCAAAATCCATTTGTATCATTTGAGCAGGGCAACGGACACAAAAGAGTGATCTTATCTTCGATGTGTATTCACTATAAATGTAACATGTTTAATTTAAAAATTACTCGACAGTATCATTGCCCAATTTTATCTTATTCACAATTTGGATCTGAAGATGAAAATAAATGCCACTTGAAAATAGTTACAGATGTTGCACTGAACCGTCATTGTTGGTAATGCCTTAGCATGAACGTGCTTATACTGCCACGTAAACAGAGCATTGACAGCCAAAAGCAAAATGTTCAAATATAAAAATAGCCAAAAAGGTTGTTTCTTTGGCCTGTAGCATCCATTAGGAAATCTTTTTTACGTGACAATGGTGGTGTTACTTAAATTATTTCCCCTCAATTTTGCCATTTTTGAATGCTACAGTCACCAGGAAAGAGGGATTTATCTCTCTCAAATGGGTCAAGTCCTGTTCTAAGACCTTTGTGACTTGCCATACAGTATATTTGTCAAGCAAGGGTAACGTTATGATTGTGGAAAACAGGCATTGAGGGAGATGAATGAGTGATCTCTTCAGCAGTGACTCCATTCCTCTAAAACGTTAATTGCATTTCTAGTGGCATGTTCTGTTAGCATCTAGTCAAGTTATCTTGCAGCTGTTCAGAAAGTCATCATGCAGCATCAGGCCCATTCAGTGCATGGTACATCATTCCTCAGAGCTTGGCTTTTAGTATAAAGGGTTCCACTGCAGCTTTTGATGCATACAAATTTAGACAACACAGAAAATTCAAAACAGCATTTGGTTCATCCATGTTTCCCTTCTCCTAATTCTCCCCAGGGTGTACTTTTAAAACTAAAAGTTGGGGACAAAGGAGAGGAGACATTTGCTCAGAAACTGATTATATATTTCCATTAAACCTCTTTTTATTTTTATTACTTTGTTTTTTCATTCTAACAACATGTGGAGTTCCATAGAAAAAAGATAAAGTGTTCTTGCCAGGAAAACACTAATACTAGGTGAGGGGAAAAGGAAGACTTGTTTTGGGTTTAAAATACTGCTGTTTTGAAGGATTTTTTTCTAATCAAATGCTGTAGCAAAAAACAGTATCTGAAAATTCTGTAATATTATGTTGTTGGTTAGTAACAGTCCCTGGTTTTCAGTTATTTATAGCCATATTTTGTCAACAGAAAATAATAACTATGACACATTTATTAAAATAAAAACTCATTGTTAAGGGCAGGAAAGGATGGGCAGAAAAACTTTTGGAACCATTTTAATGAGACAAACCAATGATGTGGACAATTTAAATCCTTCTATTCAATAAGGGAAAGTTTGTCAGGTACATCTTAAAATCCACATCTTTCAGGGACTGTTTTTAACTATTATTATTGGTTGTTCTGGAGACCATGCATCATTGTTTGATATTTCACATTGTTAACATGCAAGAAACAGGCTATAACCTGGCAATAAATGTAACAAAAAAGACTTGCTATAAGGGTTTAAATCAGTATATAAGCAACCAGATATTAAAGCAATACATTTTGTAAAGAAAACATGCTGTAACTCTTCATTCCTGTTACACAGTCATTTTACATTCATACCAAATACAATATTGAAATAAATTTAAATTAAAACATGGAATATTAGTAAGGATGATTAGTGAGAAGATCAAAGACAAGACAGAAATGATTAAAGATGGTTCAGCCACACACATACTATTTTCTGTTAAACCTCCATAAATATTAATAAAAAATGGTAATCAGCAGGGGATAAGGGGCTCTTTTTGTACAGCCTTTTGGGTGGATGCTAAATTCATGATACCTGTAGCAGTTGCATAAAAATCCAATCATTCTCTACCATACCCTTGTAGAAATGATCAGGATGCAGAATGGAACTGTTATTTGCAGTTCCGGTGAAAATAAAAACAGAACATAAAACAACTTAATTTCCAATTTTAGGTTCTTAGAAAGCAAATGGATAGAAGGGAATAGCAGCTCCCTCTCCTTGGCATAGCCCGCATGCCCCCCAAATAAAACAAAAAACAAACAGAGGACATTCCTTTGTATCTGAAATCAACCTAGTGAAATTTGGTTTTTGCTAATGAAACAAAATGAAGCTGTTCCACTGACACAAACTATTTGATAAGAGCAGCCCACTAAGGCAAGATTTTTAAGCTACTTGGAAAAAAATGTTTCCAAAACTATCAATATTTTAGACTTCAAATCTCAGTTTTCATATATTTTATAATGTTAAAATTGGCACAAATGTTTTTGTTGCAGTTTTTAAAACAGACCGACATTCTTCATTTTTACTTTGGAGGAGAAAGCTGAGTGTCTAGCACTCTGGCAACACCTCATTTTCTGATCACAAAGTCCCCCAAGCCCTGTCAAAATGTCTAGAAGAAAGTACCTAGGATTGTCTGAGTGAGGTGTCATTTAAAATTCACAAAGAGTAATGGGGAATATTTCCAGGCACAAAAGAATGCAAGGGAAATTGCTGATTGTTCTTTAAATAAGTTGTCAAATAACAGTTCCTTGTCTAGAGCAAACAGGACAAAGCACCCCTTCTTCTCTGCTGATTGCTTTTTTTTTTGTTTGTATGTTTTATGTTACCATACAGTCTCCCTGATCTCATTGCTCCACCCATTACTAACAGTAGCTTTACTCATGGACCTCAATGGTAACAAAAAGTAGATCTACGAGGACATCTAGTGGATCTCTATTAAACAACAGCTGGTTAAGTAGAAACTGGACTAAAGGTCACTTGATTGGCAGTGAGTAAAAAAGCGCACAACTACCATTAAGAATTGAAATGGATATGATGCCATTTCAATTCATCAAGTTCTCATGATCCACAGCAAGTAAAATGACAACAAAGGGGAACTTTACAAAGAAATTATGGTATAAAGCAACTAGCAGTAGTAAAGGAAGACCATATTGATTTGATTGCCTCTTGGCGACGTTGGTTAACATCATCAGTCTAAAAAATTGAAAGGGCTTCCCACAGCACAATTTCAGTTTTCTTAAAAATACAGCAGCATGTCAAACTGGTGACAATTGATTTTCTTTTAACACAACAGGCAAAGCTAGCTCTCCGTCGTTTCACTGTGTTCCAGGGAAATTTTCAAGACGACCAAATGCAGCCCGCAAGCTATTTTGCAAATTTTGCAAATTTCTGATTTTAAGTGATGTCAGTAATAGGCAATGTGTTAGCTGTTTCCTGAAATTCACAGGGTGTTCTTGTTTTTCAGCCAAAACTGCAGGAGCAGCAGGTGAAGTGAGTGGACAATCTGCACATTCTACTTGTATTTCAGTACCTTTAGAAAAGACTTGCATGTTTTTAATTAATGATGTTTTTATAGACCAATTCATTTTTATTCTCATACATCGTCATGACCTTTCCTTCGTTATATTTCAGTGTGTTCTTAAATTTTTCTCCATTTATTTCTAAGGGGGCTGAAACTACTAGAAGAACTAAGGCAAAGTTGCATATTTATATTTAAAAAAATATTCTTGTTTGAATCTTCTCTTTCAGCTTGAGGTGAATTATATTCAGAAAAGTGGCGAAGTAAAAAATGGATTCTTCAATATCTCTGTTCTCTGTGGCTTTGGTCTTCCAACCTGGACTAAACCTAGCACCCTTTTCTTGGAACAATTTTGTGTCTGTGAATAATTATGCCCAGTATGAACTGTGGGCAGTAATATTAGTAGTTCAATGGAAATCAAAATAATTTGCAATTGCAAAAATGAAGGATCATATTGTGCCTTTCGCATCATTAGCTAAACAACCACCTAAGTTCTGACTGCAGACTCTTTATTAGTACACTACAGAAAGAACACAGATTGAATCCTAGATCCTATATGGCATTTGCAAGGTGCAAAGAATGAAAAATAGTCTTATCTTGTAAAATAAGGACAAATTTGATATGGAAATAATTGAGAAACAATAAACAAATCCCCCATTTTGTCATTTTTACAGTCTCACTCTTCTGATTATAATCTCACTTTTAAACCTATTTATTTTTGCCTTAATAGTCCTGATACTGCTAATTGATCTCTAGTGGACCAAAGATTATTGCAGTAGGAACTGGACATTTGTTTCCAAATCCTGATTTACTGAGGATAGGAACTGAAATTAAAAACAAAACAGAGACTGGGGAACGAGGCAGGACTATCAGATCACTGCGTTTAGCTGACATCAGGGCAAGACCCGGAGGATGTTGGGTTAGGGCCTACGTTACTAATATCAGCAATAAAATCCGTATTCAGAGTACTAAATTTCTGGGTCTTAATCCTGGAAGTGGTGTGCATGTAAAAATCATTTATAAAACCATGTCCAAGAACAAGGCAGAAGATTTTATCTGGCTGAACTGTAAATAGTTAATATACAAGTGGTCAATTCTGCCATTACTAATGGTCTCGAATAGGCAGGTTGGTGAACGTGGCTCCTGAGCTAGTTAGTGCTTTAAACTATGTTGTTAAGCACCTTATGTGGAATGGTAGATTCCCATTCCCTCAATGTACCTCCCAACAATAAATGGCATTGCAGCATTTGGATATGCTGATTGGCTAACACTGTGATGTTATTCCCAGAAGTACTGCCTTTTCTGGATTCTTTAGGTCCTTGTGTTCCTATGTGACTGTACAGCACCTAGCAGAAGAAGGCCAGAAGCTTTTGCTACCATAAAACAAACTAACAACAGTAACATTTGGGGGAATGGTAAAAAAAAAAGGGTAACTTCACAGTTTTGGAGTAGCCACAGTTAAAATGAGTGGTTAGTGGGCTCCCAGTGGTACCACTGTGGCTCATTATACCCTTGAGCTATCTAATCCTGGTCTCCGAAACTGCTGGGAAACAGTTTAGTCCTACTGAGAAGCTCTGAATAGTCCTGTAAGTATGGTAGTAATATCCCACCCCAATGTATTTTCTTTGGAGTGCCTGTACATCGAATCAGTGCAAATGTAAACTATTTTCCACCTCCCAAATGCTGTATTTATTTTAACTACCAGGACCATGTGTACACTAAGAAATGGTCGATGACTGAGGGCCTCCATAGATACTGTAGAATTAACAATGCTGTGGCTCAGATTCAGACGGTGTGGTCTATAAAGTTCTTACTGGGCCTGTAATAAGCCTCAGAGTTATGCTACTGGAAGCATAATTGGGCCATACACATGTATCATTAATTTTACAGCAACGGAAATTTCATAGACTGCGGAAAAATAATTACCACTGTAGAGTCACTTGTCTCCAGTTAAGGATAGGTTTGGGTTTATGCATCAGAAGTTGATCACACAATTAATTCATTGCCTGGCTTATTTTTTATTTTATTTTTTTGGTGCTGGGGATGGAGGGAAGGGACAGTGGGGAATTGCTGCATGCCCCTTCTGTCATGAAATGAAGCTGAGCAGCAGAGGATACAAGCCCAGCCCGACAATGAATTCCACTTAACCAGGCAAACAGTGCTATAGTGGTAATTACTCCAGCCTAACTGGTTTCCCTAAAAAGTAATGAGAAGTCCAAAGTCATTTAGAGGAAATGCCATTGTCATGGCTTCATTTTCCATTGGAGATAAAAATAAGATTGGGGAGAAAGTGGGGAAGAAAGAGGGAGGTGGAGGAAACTGCTGTATTTTCTTCAACGTCGCCCTGATCCATGTGGGTGTAAAGGATGAGAAAGGTGGGAGTATGACATTACTGCTACATGCAACATAAATATTAAATAAAAGAACCAAACTACTATACAAAACAAAACAAAAAAAACTCTCTGCTAGAGAAAGACAGGTTGGACCGCACTCTGGGCTACAGGGAACCCGTTTTTACTCACAATAGATCACTATCAGTGTGCAGTTAAAATATAGTAGGGACCGTGTTCCAAGGCAGCAAGAGGAAAAATAAATCAAAAATTTGTCAATTTTCACAGATTACAACACATTCCTTTAAAAACATCAATGTACACACGATCTGTCCCTCCGGGGTTCAACCCCCACCCTTTGCGGCAAGCAAGTGGCTGGAAAAAATGTATAAAGAATTAGACAAGAGTTGTTATACAGAATGAAAGAAACAGAAAGCGTGAATCATCCAGTTTAGAGATTTCATCCCAGCGTGGCTGCACTTTATATATATATATATATATATATATATATATATATATATACACACACACACATTTGGCCCTTTGCTGAAAAGATACAGTGAAATTAGATAAGAAAAAAATTGAAAACATAAGAAAAATATACCGCAAAATTATCAATGGTTTGTGGATAGAATTTCTATATTTCTCTCTGGACAATGTAATGTGAACATTTACAGATTACTCAGGCAGTAAGGAGAGGAGGGAGAAGGATGGATGGCTGAAAACTGTGAAAGGAAAGCATAGTTACTTTAATTATCCCTAGCCTCATGGAGATGCATAGTTCTTACTTGAATTATTAATACTAGGCCTAACAGGTTTGGACAAATGGCTATGTAGGTCAGGCTCACTTATAGACCCTGACAATACCACAGTTAATATTCAGACAATATCTAAAGGGACATGAAACCTCAGATGCATTATTAAAGAACATGGCTTTCAACTGTCCCAGTAAGCTGCATGTAATTAATGCCATAATAATTAAGATTTCCATGTAAAGAAGACATTCTTTCACATTTCATTCACCTGTACATGCTGATAGTTTTATCTTCATCCCTTCATTTTATCTTGCATGTCATCTGCACTCCACTGTCTCTAATTTTGATTGTGTTGCTCATTAATTAAAAAAAAATATCTGAACTGTTCACAGTATCAATGTAAATTAAGTTGACAAGTCAAGCCTCACAATTTAGAAGGAAATGTTTTGTTGTAATTTCTGCTTTGTTTTAGCTAGATTGTGTTTTTAAGACAAACAATTCAGATGATGGCTAAGATATTCGAAAGTGACTAGTGATTTTGAGGGCCAAAGCTGGGACACCTGATTTGCAGACAGTACTGAGCAACTGCCCTCTAAAAATATGACCCTTTAAAGGTGCCTCAAAGTTGAGCACCCAAACATCGATTGACCAAAAATCACCTGTTACCTTTGAAAATCTTGGTCTATATCATTCACTGACTGACAAGACTTTAAAAACAAAGCTATTGAATTACTGTTAATAGTTATGAACACATGGCTGTCTAAGCTGTTATCAGCTGTTCTGAAAAGTGTGCATGTGTGTGTGATAGAGAGAAACCAAATCAAGAAAATATTCTGAGTACATATTATATATACTTTGCCATCATTGCCTTTTTTCCCTCCACCTGACTCGGAAGATTACCCCTTTGGTGTTCAGTGCTTAGTGTGGTGGCTCTGACAGGCTCCTTCTTCAGCCTCACTAACTCCATCATTTCATTCCACATCTGTCCAACACCCTTTAACGCATTAGACTGATGTGTGTGACCATGTCATTTGGAGCGTTTCCTAGTGCCACATACAGAGGCTGTCATTCTAGCCCTGACACGGCTTTACTGCTGTTTTTATACTGTGTTGGTTGGTCTCTTTCCAAGGAGTTTTCTTCTCCCTGGCTTCCCAAAATTGAACATTTTATTCTGTTTCATGCTTCTGCCCTTTATATTGTAGTTGCTTGTTCATATGTTGCAGTATATTTGAGTTAAATGTAGCACAACTATGTAGGCCTTGAATCCAAATGATATCAAGTCTCTTGGAGAATTTGATAGAAGCCTGCACACCATGGCATTACAGGTATAAAGGGAGAAAATACATAAAGGGCAGGGAGGCAACAACAGTCGTCCCCCCGCTCCCCCCTCCCCCCCCCAATCCAGTTACATGTTTCCCCTTCCCTAGTGTTTTGGGAAATCTTTGAGAAAAAATAGCTTTGTGAGTTTAGGACCCATCCTGACCAGAACTTACTCAGCAGTCTCATAGACTTTGGCAGCAGTTCCAGGGTCACATTCTCACATGGATATTTTTTGATATGTTAGTAAAATGCATGCATTCCTTCCACATCAGGCATGCATATCTTTGATTTCCACGAACTTTACATTCACTGTGGCTATTGTGGTTACCATTCTCCGTTAAAGTGTCTATTCCCCCGTCTCTATTATGCTATGTTAAGGAAGCAATGTAGAAACCTTGTTCTCCTTGATCATGGTGTTTTTTGGGGGAGAGAAGAGGAAGGCTGTCCTTAAGGACTCTAATAGTATTGTTTTTCTCTACAAAGAATTTCATTTTCTAGTATGGTTCAAGTAGAAGTACCCTTTCTCTGGTGTGTGTGAAGGTCCAAGTCTAGCCCTTTCTTCCAAATGCCAAGACTGTAGTGAGACAACAGCAATCGGTAGGCCACAGTGTTTTGGAAATCATAAAAGTAGCAGGAGCAGAAGCATGGACACACTGCTGAGACAGTCCAACCCACCTTTCTTATGTCTCTAAACAGGGTCATTTGCTTTTTAGTGGCAGAATATCACCTAAACCATGTAAAGTGTACCCATGATATTCAAATATCCATTAAGAAAAGGAATCCCCATGCCTCCATTTCAAATCTATACTTCAAATATTTCATTGGTAAAATCCACTAGGTGGGCATTTGGTCTGGGTAACCTGGCTGAAGTCCACCAGAATTAAAAAGCCAGATATATTCCTGCATAAATATAAAGAAAAACAAAAACAAAAGCAGGTGATAAACATTGAAGCCTGATGAACACCCCTGAAAGCAGAATTTTGCCCTATTTAAAGAGACCAGTCCTGCATTTCTTCTGCACACAGAACTCCCATCGACTTTGGGACGTCCTCCGCAGAATGACAGCAGGATGGAGCCTATGGGACTCATCTTATATTTTATTTCAGCATTGTTACAATGCTCAGTGTTGTTTCTTAGTTACTTTACATGTTACATTATATTATACAAAGCCCAAATTCTGTCCTTATGCCTCATGGAAACCCATTGCAAGTAATGGGTTTTTACAGGGTATAAGTCAGGACAGAATTTGGCCCTATGTGGATAAGTTTGTTCATCTAATCAGACTCAGAACCTCCCACTGCCCACAAATAAATATAGTGGGCATAGAGTCATCTTGATTTAATTTTCTGAACTTTGTTAACTTTGGACACAAACAGGCATTTTAATGAAGCTGCAGGTGTGAGTGAGTAGTGTGAAATTTAATTTTAAAAATATCCACAACAGAATTACAAATGACATTTAACTGCATTGCCATGTAGTTATTTCCTACCCTTTCTGCACCACTGTGTAAAACACATAAATGCATTTAAAGAGATTCCTTAAGGCTGAGCAGTTCCTGGAGGGAGGGAGGGAGGGGGAAAGGGAGGGAGAAGAAATATTACTTACGCCGTTTGCAGCCACATTTTTTTATCCTTTTGGGATCCGTGATGTCATCATGACAGGCCTTGCAGTAAAAATATGCCCTGGAGAGACAGAACGGAAAAACTGACACATTTCTTAATCCACACAAATGAAATTAGTTCCACATTTCCTCCTGCTACATTGCAAAATTAATGAAACATGCCAGCACTAATTTCCTTTAATCTTTGGAAAGGTTTAGACATTTAAAGGAGGAAATATTTGCTGCAAGACCATTAATTTCAAACAAGACTATGATTCAAGTTAGTGCTTCTTTTAATAAACTTTCATTTGAAAAATAATTAGGAGAAGGGTTGATAAATATGACACAGTGGATCAGATCATTTGCCTTTCATCTTTGAAAGTAGGATCCAATGAGTCTCATCTTCAAGGCACATATGAAATGAGTTCACTGTTCTTGACCTGAAAGTCACGAATTCAGAGCCACATGATTTCTGAAAAGGACAGCTAAGGTTTTAAGGCCAGTTTTGTAGTCTAGCCACCACCAGATCTCCATACTGGTGAGTGCAATCACCAATTTCAATGTCATTGTGACCTAATTTGTGGTCAATAATATCACGCATGCTATTATTTGCACCTGTAAAAATGGAAGCCAGTGTCTGAAAATCGGGTTCTTAGTAATCCCCGTGTTTATTCACTGCTTTTTGTCCTCTGGGTTCAGACTTCTTTTCGTTGGCCATCAGGGTTCAATTACAGAAGAATCAACTTAGTTTTGACTGCATTATAAACCCTCAGCAAAAATGCCTAAGCAAACAAAACTATGCAATTCACAAGATGACCTACCTAACTCTTTATCTATTTTAGGCTTTTACACATTGCTGGTTACTGTGTATAAAGCTGACTGCTAGGTGAAGTGTGCAGAATGTAGGGTAAGTGAGGAAGGGTAAGTGTGCAATAAAACTTTACATATCATTAAAATAAAATTATGTTTTCACAAACATACATCAAACTTCCCATAGGAGATTTCACAAGCCTGTCAAGTCACTATGTCATTCCCTATTGCTGTGACACGTATATTTCATGAAGATCACACAGCTAGACTCTAACTGAGCCAGTCTGAGCTGCTATAATATACACATATTTTTGCTGGCATGACAACTGGGCCATACCACACTTCAGCATCTGCCAGATTTCCCCCATTGCCTGCCTCCTCTGACCCACACTCCGCTCTACAAATTCAGATTGATGGAAATGAGGGGTGACTTGAGCCCACACCATACATCTTGCAGGTAATACTGCTCCTGCACTTGAGGTGTATTTAAGGTTCCTGAAATAGGAGATGCCATGGGAACAGAAGAACCCACAGTCCTCGGGTACTGGAAAGAAAAATAAGCAACAAATACACAGGGACATGGATGAATATAGTCTTGGTTCCAGTGTGAATGAAAGGGCTATTAATTTATTTAGACAAAAATATCAAGGATTTATGAATGTTTCACACTGTGCAGGGATGTTATAGAAAGGGAGAGGGCACAGGGAGGATGGGTACTTTCCTGGTGTAAGGAAAAACATAATCCAGATCTCAGAAGCACAAGTAAAGAGGGAGTGACTAGCACTATGTGCAGGGGTGACAAGGCCTGCAGAGTTATTTCTGGGTGTGTCATAAGTGTGGAGGGTGCCTTGCCTCGGTGGGGGCTATGTTATCTGAGACAAGTGACGTAAGAGTTTCCCTGCCGTAAGGGAGGGAGGAGCCTCCAGCCCATGAGGAAGGGAGGAGTTAAAAGTTCAGTTCCATCTTGGCTGGCCTCGAGGCAGGAGGCATGGGCTGGGAGGGAGTTCATCTCTGGCTGTAGAGATAACTCAGCTTTTCTTCTCTTAGACTTCTACTATGTGAGTATAATCATTTGATTCTTCTATTAAGGCTGTGCCTTTTGGGGTGTTCTTTCCATTTCAGAAGGGAGCTAGAGAACCCCAAATTGTGAAGTGTATGTATTTCTGTTTTAACCTTTTTCCTTTATTAAATTTTCTAGTCTGGTTTATTTCCCTTAGGGTTTTCTCTGCTTCCAGTTTGGGAACGGAGAAGGGGAGGGAAATAGGGATCAGGGCAGTTAAGTGCATAGTTGGAGTGGGGAGGCTGCCTCTCGGTAGAAGAGAGACAGGGTTGCGGGAAGTCTGCCTTCAGCCGGGAAGGGTGAAGGGAAGCAGCCTCCAGGTGTCTGGCTCTGGCTCCCAGGGAGGGAGACAGAGTGCAGGGGGGGAGGTAGATCAAAGGATCAGCTAAGTGTATAGCTGAAGTGTGGAGACTCTCTCTCCTTACCGTCAGGTTAGACGGGGGGGGGGAGGGGGAAGCAGCCTCCAGGTGCCTGTCTCTTCAACGAGAGGAGAGGAGGCGGGAAGGTGAATAGCCTTCAGGTGTCTGACTTTGGCTCTCAGGGAGGGGGACAAAGTTAGGGTGGGGACGTTCGGGGGTCCCCCAAGGTTCTGGAAGTATACCCGAATGGTGGCAGCAATTGGTAATCCCAAAAACCCCAACTGGTAAAGTGGGGATGTGGGGGGAAAAGGACTTGTTGGTCTGGCATACAAGAGCCCTAATCTCTGAACTCGAAGCATAGGGACAGGGAAACCCCTCTTACAGGGTGTTTTCCTGTGCTCTGTGACAGGGCATTACCTAAAGGTGGGTGTCATGATCCTCTCTATACAAAAGAGGGAACTGGAACCTAGAGAAATCAAGGGACTTGTCCAAGGTCAAAGAGACAGTCTGTCTCACGTGTCCAGCCAGACTGTGATTTAACTGCCAGGCTACATGGAGTCAATGGATATTTTCTAGGTTTGACCTATGGTGGGTGTTTTTAATTAGGAATGGGGAAACTGACAATATCTAAAGATGTGGTTCAGATATTAGCCTCAATATTTGGTTACTTCTTTGTATACCATCGAAACCTCGTGTCTACAAAATGGGGCAGGAAGCCTTGTCAGAAAGCCACATCTGCTACATCCTGCTAATGCCCTGGCTAGAAGTCCATTGAGAACATTTAGATATTTTAGATTGGAACCCCAAGAGCAGATAAAGCTGGGGTAAAAATACAGTGACAGAGAAATGAAACTTTTTTGTTCATTTTGAGTATTGAGTTAAAGTTCAACAGGCTTTTAAATTTTAATTACAAAAATATTTTGCAGTTATATCAGAGCTACAAGTAGCCCCCTCTCAACTTAAATTTATACATTCTTCTTGCTGCTTGATATCCAGGTAGGCCTGGTCTAAACTATAGAATTAGTGTTCCCACTTCCGGCTCTGAGACAGGTTGCCATTTGGGCTCCTGGCTCCCCACTTAACTTGCAGGGTAGACATGTCTGTAAACTCCTTTACCTATCTGTACAGCTGGTCTAACTAGTTTAACTGGAAGCTACATGGATTTAAGCTAGTATAGGAGGGTCTAATTCAAACAATTGTGAATTTAATCTACATAAAACAATTTAAACAAATTTAATTCAAATGTCTGTATTTGGTCCAGGGAGTTTAAGTGACCTGCCAGGAAGGCAGCAAGCTTTAGTGAAGTTAGCATGGCACTAGCCATCAGGAGACTTAATTCTAAACCTGCTATGGGGACTAGGTAAATAATATATTCAAGCCAGTCTCTGTCAGAGATAGGACTGGGACTCAGGAGTGGCAGTCTTTACTCTTCTATGGACCATGTGGACTCCAGGGAGGCACCTCTCTTCTGACTGTGGGATTTTCCTACTATTTCTGTTGGCCAAAATTTCCTCTCCTGTTTTTGCAGTTCTCCCTTCAGACATTTAATCCAGCTCTAGATCCCACTTCCGAAGCAGGATCCTTTAGCTCAATCCCTTCCCTAAATCCCTACGTGTTTAGATGGATACTGCACAGGTGCGGGGTCCCCGCTGCCAATCCCAATGCAGAAGTAGGGCCCTAGTATATACTACGCATGAAACTCTCTGGGTACGTCTACACTGCAATCTGAGGTGTGATTGATATTTGGATAGACATATCCGACTAGATGGCTAAAATCAGAAATGTAGCTATAGAGGCAAGAGCCTTAACAGGGGCTATAAGCATTCCAGGGACCCATGTTGCTAGGCTGCCCTGAAGCCCGCTGCACCTATTTTTAGCTGTGCTAGCAGGTGGAAAGCTATCTTAGGTATGTCTATGCATGCTCCAATCACACTGCAGATTGCAGTACAGGCAGACTCTAGGCGCAAGACCAAGAATAAGTGACTCTGATGCTTTTAAAAAATGAAATGACCATATTGATAAAAGAATTAAAACAAATGGATTTCCATAATGCATAATAAAATGTAAGTGGATAAAGAATGATAAAGACATCACTCATATTGTATCTATGACACATTATTAGCACTCAGCATCTTATATACAGCTATTCTCTTCAATAAATCCTTAACATAAAGGTGTGTAACGTGTACTTATTATTTAAAAAAACATTAAAAAATCATGGTTTTAGCAATATACAAAATTACTCTATTACAAATAATGGTGCATAAACAGTATTCAATATGCATTGCAATATGGTATACTTCAAACCTAAAAGACTTCCCAGCATTTCTTAAAGCACATAACACAAACAAAAACATTTAATTTGAGTTACAAGTATATAACATATGTTTGCTTTTGGTTTATTGTACTTAGGTAAAAATCCTGTTTTTTCTTCTCCTAGAATCTTTTTTATTGCCATTCAGATCCCATTAAAATATCCACCACTTGTTTGAAAACAAAGGCAGAGAATTCACGGAGAAGGATTCAGTTTCTCTCAATTTTGGAACATATTTTCTCACTCTGATTCATCAAATTACAAAGGTGAAATTGGCAATTTTCATAAATGGCTGCATTAGTTAAAGCACATCTGATAAAGATCTGCTTTTTACAGAATGGTGAGGGAATATGGGAAGAGAGGCAGCACCCATGCATACTTCTGGCCAAAGCCTTCTGGAAAAGGCAAGTCGGAGCTTCTGCGTCAACTTGCTTTTTGTCATGGATGGAAACTGATATACAAGGGCTGAGTAATTGACTCTAAATACATCCTCACTATTCAACTTCTGTCATTTCAAAAATACCATGCCAGGTTTCTCCTGGTGTGGTCTCCATTAACTTCCGTGGACCAGGGCTGCGGACATGGAGAACTGCATGACTAAAACACTTTGTAAATATGCAGGTTAGTGTCTTGGTGTTACCATGTGACTAGCCTTGAAAAGGAGAGAGGCAAGAGAACAAGAACTGCCTGCTGGGCTCACCGGCTGCTGGAGGCTAGTGCCCACAGTAATAGCTTTCACAGAGATGGTGCTGGAGATGAGAAAGGGCAGGGCCCAGCTGTAGCAGGGGTAGCTACCTCCCATGTCTCCATTTGGGCCAGAGATTGCTCTGCAGCACCTTGCCTGTGTTTCTGCCTCTTCAGGACCCTTTAAGAAATCCTCCAGTTCAAACGATCTTCCAAAGTCTCACTTATTTAGACTTCTAGGTACACAGGCCCCAGCCCCAGTTCATCACTCATCCAGCAGGCCAAAATTACACTAAGTCTTTAAAAATCAGAAAAACTTATACTTGTCTTTATCCCAATGTCACCTTGACACAGCCTCTTGCTCCCAAAGGGTCTGTCTGTCAGACCCTTCCCTGCTTCTTGGGCATGGTGTCTCCCAGGACCCCTGTCTGGGCAGCTTTCTTCTGCTTAATATCAGGCTCAGTTAGGGAGACCAGAAAGCAAGTTTGAAAAATCAGGATGGGGGTGGAGGTTAATAGGAGCTTATATAAAAAAAAGACACAAAAATAGGGACTGTCCCTATAAAATTGGGACATCTGGTCACCCCAGGCTCAGTTATTCTCTCAGCCCCCTCCTACTGCAGATTCCTGCTGTCTTTTATCCTGGGATTGCTTGATTTCCCTCAAATGTAATCAGGCTTGTCTTAGCCCCAGGCTCTCCAGCCCAAGGCCAGGCCAGCATGTTGCACCAGTGAGAATGCATGCAGTGCCATTTTGAGGGGTAACAAGACCGATGTCACCATTATTCCCTCAGTCTAAAATTGGTGTAAGGGAGATAAGGAAACTGTGAGCACCTGTTGGAGTCATGTGCCTCTTGCAGGGCTCGGGCTTAAATCACCAATTTAGCTTTTAGAATATGAGCATTATTGCAGCATTGAACAAACATTAAGCAATGTGCATGTCAACCCTTTGAAATACTTCAGTATTATTCTGTCCATTTTTTAGATCAGGAAGTGGACTCAAAGGGCCTAATTTTATTCACACTGACACCTGTGCAAATTAGGAGACATTCTATTAGAAGCCATCTACAAGCAGAGGGTGGCCAGAGGAGGTGCTCCTCCTCCTTCTGTGGTTGGCTTGGCTGTTGGGGAATGTTTATTTGGGAAGGAGCAGGTAGGGTCACTTTGCTGGGAGTAGATAGTATTCCCTGGCTTGCAGAGACTGCTAGGTTTGGACTTTGGAAAAGAAAGTTCCTTCTTTGGTGGAGGCTTAGTCCAAGGGAGACTTTCACCTCTCTCAGTGAATCATTTCTGCGCCATTTGACATTGACCACAGGTATCATTTGGCAGAATTGGGTTTCTGTTTGCAGGCAGCTGGAAGTTGGAATGTTTATAAGAACTCTGACATGTTGCAGCTGACTGTAGTTGACCAGGTGCAAAGCTGGCCTGATATCTATGAGTCAGAATTAACAGGTTTACTTGCAAGAACCCAGGAATCTGTGGTAAGAGCAGGAGGAGAAGGAGGTGGCTAGACTTCTGTACTGTATAGAGATATGGGACCTGTCCTTGTGGATTGACTAACACAATATGGCTGAAGAGAGGATGATGGTTCTGGGAGACACTGTTTGCATAGGCACAGCTGCACCTAGAAGAAAGTCTTTAAAAGACGGAATGGTTATGAAGGGAAAAGGTGACCAGTTCTGAGATGATAATCTGATTCCTGATCTCAAATTCAACATGATTTAAAAAATAAAAATTGCAGCCAACTCTATTTCTTGCACATTGGAGTGTCTTCTTTTTCATTTTGTAGTGACACACATTTGGGAGGGATGACCAGGACACAAATTGCTCTTTTAGATTTTTAAAATGTATTTATCTTCCAAATGTTTTAAAAGTTCATTTCGTCATCTTAGAAATTATTTTCTAAAAACTTCATAATCTTGAGACACTGGTGTGCTGGGGTCTAATAACACACCTTGGTGGCTGCTAGGCATGAAAACAACATTTTCTTGTATAACTGTAGAGCGAATTACTCTAAACCCTAATCTCACTGATACAGCCAAATTATTAGTCTGTTAAACAGGTAAAGTAGCCCACACTGAATGGGAAGTACTTCTCTGTTTGATTCATTACTATGTGCCTATACAGTGTATAGTTCTGATCAAGAATAGTAACAAGGGGGTGTCATACTGCCAACATAATGCTGAATGAATACTGCTCAGTTTGCCTACAACAAATATTTGTTGAGGTTGCTGAAACTGTCCCTCTATAAAAGAATTTCCCTGAACGCCTAAACCTTAGGCCAAAACTAGGGACTCCATTTTCTGCTCAAATAATTCCACTAGGGTCAATTACGTTACAACAGTAGATAATCTGGCCCATATCCAAAGTGGGTTTTTTTAGGTTAAAAATCCCCCTTACTTAATGTTTCTTTCTTTGGTTCATTTTCATAGGTGCTGAAAAAATTATTATTACATATATTTCAGTTAAAAAAATTTCGTTATGGGAAAGAGTCCAAAAAGAGAGGCAGGTACATACTGATAGCAGAATTTGGTCCAATTCAACCCCCATTAAAGAAAGAATATATGAATCCTTCTGCTGACTTCTATGGAAGTTGGGGCGAAGCTCTAAATGTAAAAAATAAAACACGGAAGAGGCTGCATTTTTTAATTAAAAAGATGCAATAAACAAATTACCTTTTCACTTCTTTGGCATCACTTGCAATGAAGAATCCTAAAGTACCTTCTTGAATCTTCACATGATTTCCAGGATTGATTAATATACTGCTCAATGAAACACAAACAAACAAAAAGACAAAGCTATGAGTTTATATCACTTTTAATTGAGTGCTCCAAAATGCCATTTTTGTTTTATTCTAGGGGACTCACTAGTCAGGAAAAGCTATGAGGAAATGTGAAGTCATTTTCTTCTTTGACATTTCCAATCAGATCGCCGTGTAAACATCAACAATGGGTATCGTTACAGAACTTAAATTTGTCACAACCATGTATCTTCCCTTAAAATCATATCACCATTTCAGCTCTTAAGTCACCAGTTTCTTATGTTCTAGCCATCAAATAATTAGCATATTTTACCAAAACAAAGCAAAAAAAAAAAAGCATCTCAGAAAAAACACGTGTGAAGCAAAGCAGTTTAGCTTTCTTGCGCTATTATTTAGGCTGATGAAAAAGTTCATGATATGGTGAAAAGGGAAGAGATTCCCCAAGGAATCTACCACTTGCTACTGGTACAAAGAGTCATTTGTCAAATTAAACAATTTTAAACATCTTTGTGCCAATTTCTTTTGAAATGAGAAATAATGGCACCCCTATCTGTATATATTATATTATTTTATATAATATAATAAATACACACATACACTCAAGGGGAATGGTACAAGACAACCAGTCGCTATTGCTGAGGAAAACATAAAATGAATATAACATTTTTAAAACCCTATTGCTATGCAGTCCTTGGAAGAACACAAAATAATCGAGCCACCCTAACAGAGTGACTGCAACTCAGCTTGATGGAGGAAACTGTAAATTAACATGGTGTGTGTTGATCTCTGCTTATGTATAAAATATCTGCTCTATTGTCCTAAAGATCTAGTACCAGAGTATTTTTGGTTCAAGCAATATTATAAGGTACCAGGTAGCCATATTTATTCTTCATCTTGTTTTACTTTGAAATGTAATAAAACTAAGCTCTTAACTTGACAAAACACTTAATAAAGCTTGTCAAATGTTTCACTTTTTTGTTTTGGTCAAGTTCAATCTTTGTAAGTTAAAGAGTAATAAGAGTACACATGCAAGACTTACAGTAAGCAAGGACTAAAAGAAACTGTGATGCTTGTAGGCTTATCAGACACTGACTTTTACGAAAGATGCCAATGTACCAATAGATACGATGTATATATTAATGGACATAAGGTGCTAACATTGCCAGTGCAGGCAATGCTAAAGATTTGTACCCTTATTATTTTGGGGAAAATATAGGATCAAATGTTTAGATAGTCTTAGTTGCTGATAAATTGTTGAGTTGGATAATGCTGGTAGGAATAGAATGTTTTCGTTAGATACAGAACATTTTCATTTACTGAATGCATTATGTACTTGTGTGTGTGCATCTGCACATATACTTATACACACACACACAAACACACATATATATATATGTATACATTAAAACTCCTATGTGACAAGAATATTAAGCTTGCAAAATCAGCATTAAGTTAGGTAATGTCAGATTGAAGGCTGCTTCTGCAGACTTAATTCAGCTCCTTGTGCATATGTTTTATGATACAGTCCTCATTGTCACAATCATATATTATTTGTAGCTCAGGACTCCTCCCTCATTCATCGCATAGGATGGATGATGCTCAGTGAACAAAAAAAGCTATTCAATAGTTTGTTTATCCTTATTGCTTGACCTGTGGCCCTGTGCAGGAAACCCTTCTCTATATACAGAGTTATTCATTGGCTCATGGGTTTTTCAGCACTATAGTATCTGAGTACTTCCTAAACAGCCTAATTTTTAAGCGTACTTAGTATTTTATAGCACTTTGTATGTACAAAGTCTCCCTTGCCTCATTCATGACACAGTTCCTACTTCTGCAATAAACGAGGCTTGGATCCTACAAACAATAGCCTCCATCACTACACAACCCCAATTTGTTCCTAAAATACAGTCCACCGTGTGGAACAAACGAGGGAAGAGGTCCTGAAAAAAGTATGTAATTAAAGACGGTATCATAATACATATGCATAAGGGGACTGAATTAAAGATGTACAAGCAACCTTAAATGTGACATTTCCTAACTTTCAGTGCTTGACTTGGCAACTTCAATTTTTTTTTAACTTGAGAGGTCTGAGGGGTTAATACAATTTCCTAGGTTTTAAAAAAGTAAACTGAAAAAAATCTGAAATTCCATTACATGGAATCATATTGACTCCTGCATGGCTGGAATCTTTAGAACTACCACACAGACCTCTGCTACTCAAGCTAACAGAGAAACTGATAGCAAGAGTGATTTGTCATCCACTAGAGGTGGATGAGACACACACTTTGCCAGTGGTTGGGTTTCACAGATATTGGCTAACAGAGAAAATGTTGAGACTTAGGAATCCTGGGTTCCATTCCAGATTCTGGAGGGGAGTATTCCCTTGTGATAACAGACCTTTCTGTTCCTGTCCCACCCAAACCTGACCCACACTGCTCACCTTCTCAAGCCTGTCGCTGTCCTATCTCTTCCCTATCCGTACAGCTCCTTGTCTTAGTTTTGCCTTTAACTCCTCATTCTAGACCCAGTCTCCTCACCTAGCTGGTCCAAGTCTCCGACCCCCACACTCTTCATCTCAGTCACAGTCTCCTTGCCCAGCCAGTCCCACTTGTTCTTCCCACCTCCCCTACTTTCCAGTCTCAGCCTTCCCACCCGAGGTCCCTTGTCCTAAATAACTCTCCTCCCTGCAACATTGGGTTCTTGGCCCCTCTACACTTGAGTCAGGCTGCTTACTCTCCATACTGCCAGGATGGGGAGAAGGGAAATGGGGGACAAGAAGAACACGAGAGTGACATTTTGCTTGCTCTCAACGATGGCACCCAGTGCCAAGCAGCCACAGAAGTCAAAAGAAGCAATTCAGGAAAAGTCCTACATAGCCCTGACAGTCCTGGGATGGAGCATGCTCAGTGTAGATGGAATAATCTGAGAATTCAGCTGCCAAATGGTAACAAGTCTCTACTGACCATGTACAAATGGATTTTTCAAATGTTAATAAATCTGGGGGGCTTTTTCAAAGAAAGATCAAAATAGTAATTTTGACACAATAGTAATTCCTGTGACAAATGTCAAGCCCTTGTTCCGAAGCATGAAGATGCTAGATGAAATGTCTGTAAAAATGTTTTTAATGAGAAAAAGAGCATATTTTTCCTTAATCTCATTCTTAGAAATTGATCAGACTAAGGCACACACCCAGTATGGAAAATTTTCTCCCAAACAGTAAAAATGTATAAAGGTGACAAGCACCTGAAAAAAGGGTCTTTTAATGGGAAGTGCCTGGCAAACTTAACTTTAGGTGGCATTTCCAGTTTCACCTTTAATATATATATGCATAATATTAACTCACATGAATTGATTTAATATCTGTCAGAATATCTTGTACTGCACTAGGTCATAATCACAAACTAAGGATATGAATGTGATGGGAATAAAAATAAATCTCTCTTATCAGTGCTATTAACAATAAACAACAACAGAGGCTCACGCAGGTTTGATTTTGTTCGCACTCTGGTCTACAGGCAATACAAGCAGCAGATACTCACAAGCAAGTTCTACTCAGTTTGCATGGCTTATAAAAGCAACTAAAAGAAGGTTATACTTCTGTTGGGACTGCTATTTTACAAAGAGCTATCAAAACATAGCTCAGGCTAGTGAAGCTAAGTATTGATTCAAGTAGGTATGGGGTTGAAGGTTTTTTAGTGACTTGGAAAAAAAAAGAACCTGTGAACTTCACAATATCTTAATTATCATCACAGTGACATGTTTCTGAATAACAAGCCCACAAAAATACCAACTTTTTCAATTAATGTCTCCACAGAGGAGAAGATGGTGTTGTATAGTAATCTTGGGGCTCTAGAAGAGGAGGATTTCTACCAGAACTTCATCTAGTCTCCATATCTCCTTAATGTATCCCTTGTCTTCTATACACAGTGAATAGCAGTGAATGGAACAAACTATGAAATGCATTGTATGCCATGCATTGGAACAATGCTATGAAAAATGAACAGCTCCTGATTTTTCCAAATATACACTGATATCATAAAGTCATTTGATCATTTTTTTAATCTAATACCAACCTATGAAATTAGACAAGGAACATCATATAATTTTGAACTTTGAAAGAGAGAATCAAATTTCCCTATTTTATTATATTTGAAGCTTAGGTTAGCTTCGGCTGCCAATGAAGAAGTAGCTAGCTAGAACACTTCTGATATGTAGTTTATTTGGCAGTTCTCACTTGATGGAGTATATTCCTCTGTCACAGGGGAATCTCAATTTTTTTCACCTCTCAATACAACGGTTCTCTCATGGACAAGATGTTCTCCCATTCATAAATGTGTGGGTTATGTGGCAGCTGTCATTGCATCTTTACATAGAAAACAAATTTTAGAAAAGTATTTAATATATTTAGCTATGGTTTAATGTAATTCAGCAGTTGAAAATATGGAGAAGGAGGCAGTACCATGTGACCATGGACCATGGACCACAAGCAATTGCTCTGTGGCCCACAAACCATAGCTTGAAGACTTTTGCTTGAGTATAATCTGGGTCACTTGGTAAAGTGGGTTTATTTCAATAACCTGCATTTTAACACAGCCAAATGCAAGGTCATATATCTAGCAACAGAGATTGTAGGTCATATTTACAAGATGAGGAAGCATATCCTTGGATGCAGTGATTCTCTAAATGATTTAGAGTCACAACTTGGCATGAGCTCCCAATGTGATGCAGCAGTTAAAAGGGCTAGATGTACAAGCAGGAGACTGTCAAGGACGGAGATGGATAGGGTAGTGAGAATATTACCAGAACACTGTGTACAGTTCAGTCTACTTAGTTTTTCCTAGAGAAGGTTATAGCAGACATGACTTTGTTGTGGTCTGCAAGTACCTACATGAGAAAGATATCCAAGAGTAGCTTCTGGAGTGTTAATTGAATTCCCACGGTATTGAGAACCATATAGTTTCTGTTCTGGTATTTTAAATGTATAAACCATCCACTCCCAGTATCTTAGTAGAAACTCACCAGAAAATATCTTAATAGCTCAGAGTCACAGAAACAGACTATGAGCCATACATATATTAGCTCTCACTTTATGTGAGTAGGACTGGTTACACAGTGTATCAATACCGTTTTTGCATAAAATATTAAATGCAGTATATTTTTATGATGTCACTGTTACTTGTATAAATGCCTTCTCTATAGGCATCAAAATCTAGTACTGCTTTTATAACTATTAGTGAGACTTTCTTGGGGTGCTCATCTTTACGACAGTTGCATCGTCTGATGTCTGCACCAGGCGTGGGATGGCCTGCATTTCAGTTTACAAATTATCATTGTGAAAAAGTGACCAGCCACTTTTTGGTGGGAATAGTTTCTTTCAATGACTCGATTTGGTATAAAGTTACTACCAGATAGCTTTTTGTTATGGTATTAGAATATATTCAAAAACTCTCTTTCATATATTTGAGAAGAGAAGGAGGAGAAAACTTTTTCTATCTTCCCATATTGTCCAGCTATCTTCAGTCTCACTCATAGAAAAAATGAACCATAAGATTTGGAATAAGGAATATCTGCATTCCTATTGAGTCCTATATATTAGTTTTCATATAAAAAGTTATTGAAAATCATAAAATCTCAGAGTTGGAAGAGACCCAGGAGATCATCTACTCCAACCCCCTGCTCAAAGCAGGACCAACCCCTATTTTTGCCCCATATCCCTAACTAGCCCCCTCAAGGATTGAACTCACAAGCCTGGGTTTAGCAGGCCAATGCTCAAAGCACTGAGCATATGCTTCCCATTTGGGAATAGAAGTATTTATATACTGATATTAGCTACAAATTAAGACCCAAATCCTGCAATTTACACTGAACAGGTAGAATCCTGCATCCACTAGAGCCTCATTGAAGTACAATAAGAGTTCTCTTTGCACAATCAGGGGTTGAATTTATTAAAAAGAATGTGTCATAGTGCATTCATTTGTTGGCCTTTTGCCCAGTGAAGCCTCTGCTCAGATCACAAATGAATGCAAGTTTGGATCCCTAGACTGGGCAATGGTTCCATATCACAAAGCTACCTCCAAGTGTGGTGTGACTGTCAGATTTGTTCAGGATGCACTGGCAGATGGAAACCAGGATGAAAATAGCAGAGAAGACAGCAGATCAAGGCAAGGCACCTTAACAGGGAACCCTGTGTGGAACACCAAGACTGGAAGATAAAGGGATGATGCTGGTCAGAGTGGAGGTGTATTGGTAGAGCTTTGTTGGGAAACTCCCACAGTATGAGCCAAACTAGGTCTCATTCTACAGTGTTATGAGCACTTTCTGTTTTACTTTCATTAGGATAAATTTGCAAAAGCACTAAGAAACTTAGGCACTTTGGAAAACGGGATTTGCTCTTCTAAGTGATTTATGCACTTCTGAAAATTGAATCCCTAATTACTAATATCTAACCTCACAGTGTAACATGTAATATGTACACATAAATAAATAAATAACACAACTCATGTGGAGATCCATGTCAAGGGACCTGTTCTGACCCAGTGATAGTCTTTCATATTTTTCAGATACACTCCTAACTGCCATTGATCTGGTCTAAAAATACAGGTCCATTTTTTAACTCAACGAAGCAAAAATGGCAAACTTTGAACTAAATCAATGACAAAAGGCCGTGACAACTCTGGTTTAAAACTTGTGGTAGATGTACTGTACCATTCCCCATGCAACTAAAATAGTAACTCTAATATATTCATCAGTCACATATTATAATAGTCATATTATAATACTCATATTCACTGAAACGAGATAATGGGATGTTATTGACTATAGCTATCACACATATAAACACAGCTACCATTTTAGACTGGTTCATGCTGTGCCCAGATGAAATGCACAATATTAGTGCAATGGCCTCCTGAATGGTGCCATGTCATGAAAACAACTATAAATTAGATTTAATTTGAACCATTATGGCTTTTCAGAATATATTTTGAAAGCATGTGTGAGGGTAGGTGCACAAACCAGCGTGTGGGATCTGTGTGAATACCAGCTGCACACCGCTTGTAACTCTTAGGTATTGCTTCTTTCTTCTGGGCTCTATGACTGACATGAGTAAAAATTCCATATAGCTATACATAGAAAATTCTATTATGACACTAAGAAGGATACAAGGCAAAAGACACATTGCAACATTACATGCTACTGTATATGAAAGCTTAGTTACTACAAGCAAACAGAATGACAAAAAGTTGCTCCCAGGAATTAAGTTCTGAATAAGAATGACTAACTGTCCCATGCATGCATAGGTACACTACCAGACATGTGCTAGCCTTAGTTCAATAACTGCACTGAAATTAATACGTTGTAAAATAGTTCAATTAGTGTTTTTGGTTTAAGATGTAAATCGACTAGGAATAAAATGGAAATACATGAACTCAGCAGCATACGTATTTTATTCTGGGAGCAAGCAACTGCACTTTTACCACATTTTTTCACACTGCTCAACATGCCAGAATCAGCATGCCTTCACCACAAGGTAGATATACTCAAAAGCAAGAAGCCAAGTAGAGGTGCAACAACTGCAGATCCTTGAAGATGCTGTGTTGCAGTAACTTCTCTGCAGTTGGATCATATCAATAATGCCAAACTGACAGGAAGCCACCTCTCTTTTCACACATCGACTCAAAAAAACACAGTAGAGTAAGACTATTAAGAAAATAAACACAACACACAGAACACACACAATAGAACAAATGTGGAAATTAAGGTTGGAGTATGTGATTAAGTATGTGAAATATGTCTTGATAATGAGGAGTTTCCAAAGGACACCACAAAGTGTCAGACTGTGATAAGTTGTTAAAAAATAGGGATGTGGTAGGTCCCGTCTTGTTTATTTCATTCAAACCCAAAACAACAAAATGGAACGTAGGCTAGAGATGAGGCCTGTAATGTGGTTATTAAAAGAATATACAAAACATGCCAACACAAAGAAAAAACAAACGAAGCAAACTCTTTCATTTGAGTTGTTTCAATTAATAAGCTCATGTAATAAAATGAATGTGAACATACAGCATAAACTACCTATAGGTACTTCACTAGAACAGTACGGTAGCTTTAATGAGTACTGTATAATAATTAATCTGGATCCGCAATGCAAAAAAATCAGGCATTTGGTCATTGTTAATGGGAGGCGAAATTAAAAGAGCACAAAGTATTGTATTGGAAAACATGTATTTTACAGACAGACTCCATGGGAAGAGAGGCTATCAATAAGGCTGTAAATATGGAGATAAAATGGCAGCACAAAGATTGGTAGACATAGAAGACGTCACAATACAAAACAAATTAACAAAAAGAGAAAAAAGGACGGTGAACAGCAGACCGAGTTTGATTTCCAAATGTAAGAATTGGATATATCAATGGTTCCACGATGAAATAAAAGTCTAATGCTTATATTTAATTTTATAATTCCTGCAAAGAAGTTAGTGCATGAGTCACAAGAACCAATAAAGAAACAAAATGATTCTATTTTCTCTCCTCTTTGAAATTGGGGGCTCATATATAAATATGCATATATATATATATACACACACACATAGACACATGAATATATATATATATGTACATATATAGAGAGAAAGATAGACAAAGGTGTTATCTTCCTGAGTTCTTGGCAAGGAATTAGTCCTGAAGTTAGAAGGAGTGAAGGTAGGGTTGAGGTTGGAAGGAAAGGTAACGAAGAGGGCATACCGCTTTCGGCTTCTGCAAACGACAAGAAAAAAATTGCAAATCAAACACTTTGATAAGAAATCAACTGACACCAAAACAAAAGCAAAAAAACCCTTTATTTAAAATTCTTCAATGACCATAACATTAAAAAAAGGTTTTTCTGCTGAGAATGAAGACAAATAAATGGAGAGACAAAGAGAATATTTAACAGAGGAATAAAACACAGGGTGTATGAGGGAAGAATGTTGGTTGGGCCTTTATTCTTGCTTACTCTTGTAGGAAGAAAAAAAAAGGAGAGGGCAATGGAAAACTCCAAATGGCACTGAGGAATTAGGATGGGGATTTTGTGTGTGTCTTTGCAATTTGAATTGATGTGGTTTCTGAATATTCGATAATTTTTTTTCTGTCATGATCTCAGACAGATTCTTTACATGCCCCTTTGGTCTACTTTTTTTTTTTTTAAACACAGGAGATTATGTGCTTCTTCAACAGGCTTAAGGAATAGTATTTCAGAAATAAACTTTGGGGGTGCATCATAGAAACAACAGTAAATCTAAAGAGGTGTTTCTCAAGAATGTTAACATCAACCGTATCCAGGATTATTAGCCTAAGAGTGGAATATGTTATTTCAAATACACTATCAGCTAACTCAGATTCTTATCTGACCCTGGAATCAGCTATTGTGCATCTGTAGGGAATTCCATTCACTTAAGTGAGATTCTGCATGGATCTATGTAGATTTCAAATCAGGATCAAATTTTTAAATTGAGCAAGCTCTTAAAAACTGAACTTAACTGTAATATATTATGTGACTTTTAAAATGCCATAAGGTAAAATATGATTATGCATTAGATTTAAAAGGAAGAATTTCTAATCAGCATAAAATATGGTCCATATAGCTTCATAATTTTTGTTTAAATAAATTATATTTTACATTCACCATTTGTATATGGCTGTATTATTTATAGTTGGATTTGCATAAACTGTTGTATGGTTTTTTTTAAGAAAAGCTTATTTAAAAATTTACATTTAAAAAAGAGGATTTAATCATATTCTTCATGAAATAAAATACATTTTTAAATTTCACCATGAAAAAATAAAAAACAAAGGTAAAAAAGGATCATGAAATATGTACACAGCAAATGATTGCTAAGGGAAAATGATGTTTACACTATGGCTGAAACTGTGGATGTACTGAAGTCAATGGGAGCTTTGCTATTGATTACAGCGAGGCCAGGATTTCACTATTTATCTCTGTAAAAATGTGTACACTAGTATGTCTCGTCCTATGGCTCTTGCACGGAAAACTATCACTGACTTCAAAGGGAGTTTTCTTGTGCAACTATAGGAACAGGTATATCATTTGCTAATAAAAACAGATAAATAACATGTATTATTAAAAATAATAATGGAAATCAGGGACAAAAAATGTTGTCGTTTGGTTTGTTGTGCACGACCAGTACACAAAGAGAGCTTACTCACTTTGGTCTGTCACTGGAGCTCTTCCACCTGTGTGTCCCTGTGGGTGTTCCACTTCAGATGTGCATGTGCCCATGTGCCTTTAAGCAGAGATTTTTGGTAGCAGTGCTTGTTTGGCCAGCATATGAGCCCTGCACATCCTTGTACCCTGTAACAAGGCTATATAACACTACATGAGTGAACTGCCCTCATTTCCTTCTCTATCGCAAAGTCCCACAGAGGTAGCTCCAAAGCAGAGGGGAGGAGGGTGGGTAGTGGAGCACATGCAGGGACACAAATCTCAAAGAACTTGTGTTACTACACAAGCTGTGTAAATTCTTCTCCTTCAAGTAGCATGCCTGTGACTGCTCCACTTCAGGTGACTCGCTAGCGGTAACCCCTTACAGAGGTGGGAGTTTTGGAACAGGGTCCATTGGTGAAGAAGGAATTGCGTGACCTACTGCAGCATTTGATCTTGCAGTGTGAATCAAGACATAGTGGTCAGAAAACATATGCACCAATGACCACATTGCAGCCTTGCAGATTTCAGCAACTGGAATGTCTGAGTGGGCTGCCAACATAGACTATGATCTAGTAGCGCACACGGTCACTTGTAGTGGAGGTGGAACCTCAGCAAAACAATAAGAGGCATTAGTGCATCCAGAAATCCATATAGAAAGTAAATGAATGGAAACAGAGTTTCCCCCTTGACCTATCTGCAAAAGAAACAAAGAGTCTACAGGTCTTCTTGAATGGCCTAGTTCAGTCAAAGTAAAAGGCTAATGCCCTCTTAACATTTAATGTATGAAAGATAGACTCCTGGGTAGGCAAGTGTGGCTTAGGGAAAAAAACAAAACAAAACAGAATATACTAGTTTGGTTAATTGCAGAAACCTTAGGTAAAACTTTGGATGGGGTCCTACCTTCCCCCTGGAGAACACAGTAAATGGAGGGCCTGCAATTAAAGCCTCCATTTCTGAAAATCTTTGAGCAGAAGTGATGTCCACCAAAAAGGCCCTCTTCATAGACAGATGTAACAGTGAGCACATAGCCAGAGGTTCAAAGGGCTGTTTCATGAGATGGTTAAAAACCAGGTTGAGATCCCAAAGCAGTGTCAGGGCTCTAATCTGAAGAAAAAGACTCATAAAGCCTTTCAGGAATCTTGCTCTGGTTGGCTGAGCGATTATTAATAAACCTACTACTGGCACATGGAAAGCTGTCATTGCCGCTAAATGAACTTGGATGGAACCCATAGAAAGGCCTGAAGTTTTCAATTCCATCAGGTAATTCAAGATTGTGGAACAAGATGACTAGAGAGGAGAAAGATGGCACCGTATGCGCCAAAGATGATATCTTCTCAATTTCTGAAGGAAAGGGTGCCTGGTAAATCCCTTTCTGCTATTTAACAGTATATTTCATACTTCCAATGAAAAGGTTGCCTCTGGTCTGGAGAACATAAGAGTGGCCATACTGAGTCAGACCAAAGTTCCATCGAGCACAGTATCCTGTCCTCTGACAGTGGCCAATGGCAGGTGCCCCAAAGGGAATGAACAGAAAGGTTATCATCAAGTGATCCATGCCGTCACCCAATCCCAGCTTCTGCCAAATGAAGGCTAGGGACAACATTCCTGCCCTTCCTGGCATTGATGGACCTATCTTCCATGAATCTGTCTAGCTCTCTTTTGAATCTTATCATACTGGTCTTCACAATACCCTCTGGCAAGGAGTTCCAGAGGTTGACAGTGCATTGCATGAAAAAATACTTTCTTGTGTTTGTTTTAAACCTGCTACCTATTAATTACACTTGTTCTTGTAGTATGAGAAGGAATAAATAAAGCTTGCTTATTTACTTTCTCTATACCACTTATGATTTTATAGACCTCTATCCTATCCCCCAAGTCGCCTCTTTTCCAAGCTGAAAAGTTCCAGTCTTATTAATCTCTTCTCATACAGAAGCCATTCTATACCCCTAATAATTTTTGTTGCCCTTTTCTGAACCTGGAGTTTGCCACATGGCCTTGGCTGACTCAATTAACTTCATTAATTGGTAGTGATGTCCGTGCTGTGGTAGAACTGTGTTATATGTCTAGAAGCCTGTGCTGGGACCTCTGGACTTCTTCCAGGGGAATTTGCAGGGTGTCAGCGACCTGTTTTCATCAGGTGCTGGAATTGCCTAAAATCTCTCCGGTAATGAAGGCAGTTGTGGCGTTACTGCCTTGTCAGGTGATGACAAAGGAATATTTGTACGGGATGTGTGGGTGTGTGTGGGGGGGGGGAATCCTTCTCTGCCCTTGCCTGTTGCACCTTCAAGGTCTCCTTTGGCTCAGAGTGGAGAGGACGGCTGGCTAGTATCCAGAAACAAGGGATTCTGTGTTCCTTGGAATCATGGTCCCTTGAAATCACTGGTGATACATTGTCTCACATTGGGATCCTTTGTACAGACAAACCAGGTGCCAGGTGTTGTCATGGCTTTAGGCCCCAGCCAAGGACTGAAATTCATTGCTCTAAACCAGTGATCCCCAACCCCCGGTCCGCGGACCAGTACCGGTCCGTGGAGTAATTGGTACCGGGCCGCGGCCGCCTTCCCCTCCGCATCGATCGCCTTCCCTTCCTGGGCGCCTGCATGCGTTCCCTTCCGCATTCCCTTTTCGAATAGTCTTCTGCATGGTCTTAAGTTCCGTTTCCGGCAGCTTTTTGGCGGACACACAAGACGGCGCCGCGGCGAATCCCTCAATATACTGTTTTTTAGGAATATTACTTATATTCAGCGGCTTTTCGGTGGACATACAAGGGTCCGCTGCGCCGAGAGAACAAATTAAAACGACCACCCGGGCCGCAAGCAGTGACCGGTCCGCGTTGACCGGTCCGTGGCGGTAAAAAGGTTGGGGTCCACTGCCCAAACCACTCTTTCCACCTGGGCAGTATGGGTAGTGAACTTATAACAATACAGTAAAACCCCGATTTAACGGACCCCGATTTAATGGACTTCGGATGCAACGGACAAAATTTATGAGCAAGTCCGATGCATCCCAAATCCGTTTTTTGCGGGCTGGCTGCCGGCTCCCGGCTGCCGCCCAGGTCCTGCCAGCAGGAGGGCTCGCTGCCGGCTCCCGGCTGCCGCCCAGGTCACAGCAGCGGAAGGGCTGGCTGGCTGGCGGGCGGGCTGGCTGACGGCTCCCGGCAGCCGGGACCCGGGCGGGCTGGCTGACGGGGCCCGGCTGCCGCCCACGTCCCAGCAGCCGGGACGGGGCGGGCTGGCTGACGGGTCCCGGCTGCTGCCCGGGTCCCAGCAGCCGGAATCCGGGCGGGCTGGCTGACGGGGCCTGGCTGCCGCCCACGTCCCAGCAGCTGGGACTGGGCGGGCTGGCTGACGGTTCCCGGCTGCCACCCAGGTCCCAGCAGCCAGGACCCGGGCGGGCTGGCTGACGGGGCCGGCTGCTGCCTGCGTCCCAGCAGCCGGGACCCAGGCGGGCTGGCTGACGGTTCCCGGCTGCCGCCCAGGTCCCAGCAGCCGGGACCGGGCGGGCTGGCTGCCTGCTCCCGGCTGCCACCCGGGTCCCAGCAGCCAGGACTGGGTGGGCTGGCTGACGGCTCCCGGCTGCCGCCCGCGTCCCAGCAGCCGGGACTGGGTGGGCTGGCTGACGGGTCCCAGCTGCCACCCGAGTCCCGGCAGCGGGCGGGCTGCGGAGCTGCCGCCCCGACCCTGTGGCGGTCGGGCTGCTGCTCCGACAGCTCGGTTTTTTTTATTATTATTAAATAACTGACTTTTTCATTTAACGGACACCCCCTCACCCGAATTAGTTCGTTAAATGGAGGTTTCACTGTATGTTTAATGTTTAGATTTTATGAAATGCTTTTAAATTGCTGCATGCATTAGTCTAATTTATGATATCTTTATCATATGATTTAAGTTTTTGCTTTATAACTATAAAAAATGATTGTCCTGAAATCATTAATCTGTCAGATGAGTTATCTCCTGCTGATTAAGGTGCCCATCAAAACTAAATGGGCCAAAGTGTGATGCCACAATACAAAGACTGTTAATTGCCATTCCACGCCCATGTAGAAGTCTACATGGAAAAAGGCTCATCCCATCAGTTTGGATTATGGAAGGAGGAAATAAAGATAGTGAACAAGAAAATTTATCATCTCTTTTGCTTTTGGACTTTGAGAGGCTGGAGCTAGGGTGACCAGAGAGCAAATGTGAAAAATTGGGACAAGGGGTGGAGGGTAATAGGAGCCTTTGTAAGAAAAAGACCCAAAAATCAGGACTGTCCCTATAAAATTGGGACATCTGGTCGCCCTAGGTGGAGCTATGAAACAGAAGCAGAGAGCCCAGAGTGAACCTATGTTAGCCCTAAAAGAATTCTGTGCTAACAGATCGTTACAATTCTGTTACCTTTCCAAACCACAGACAGTAACTCATTCATGTACATATATTTGTATGCTCTAACCTATATTTGTTTTTCCTTAATTAATAAATCGTTAGTTAGTTTACTATAGAATTGACTACAAGCATTGTCTTTGATGTCAGATCTGAGGTACAAATTGACTTGAGGTAAGTGACTGATCTTTTGGGAGTGGAAGCCACCTGAATCTTTAGTGATCTTTGGCATATAGTAGCCAACTATTACAAAGTCTAGCTTGCCTTAGTTGTAAGAAAGTCCTCCTGGGTATTTCAGTCTGTTTGTGATTCCATGGTAGGGCTATTACAGTTCACATTTATTAGTGGGTTGGGGAAATCTAACTATAGAACATACAAAGAGTTTGGGATATCTGCCCTATTTTTTGACAGTCTCCCCATGGGTTGGCACTCATGGTTGTGAACCACTTCAGACAGTGTGCCACTCAGTATGGCCAGCGAGGGGAAACAAAAGGCATGGTGGGGGAAGGTATCCGACGTTGGTCATCCCAAATATTTGTAGGCCGGGGTCTGCTATCTGCTTTGTTGCACCTGCATCAGGGAATAATGTCTTGTGGAATAAAGTGGGTAGCCTTGAACTGAAAGTTCAGAGTCTGAGTCAGAATTCTCCTCCATATATTGTATGAGAGGTGCCAACACCTCTTCATGGATAGTAGAAGTTAGAGAAGATGGGGATCTCAATGACTCAGCAGACCTCAGTACTGAGAAGTGTCCAGAAGTCACAAAGAGTGGAGACTCAGGCTTATTCGGTACCATGAGGTCTTTCAGGAACCAGAATATTTGTGGTACCAGGAGCACAATAGAACTTGATACAGGCACTGATGACGTTCCAAATGCCATTGTCCAAGGCACTGATATGAGTACCAAGGGTATAATGGATTCCACTGAAGCCACTTTCTTGGTAATAGTAGTCTTGGTGCTGAGGCCTTTACCGTTGTAGTATGGAACTTAATTGAAATGCTTCATAGTAACTTAAGTGCTATGAAGTTACCCTCACAAGCAGCCATATCAGGGCCTCCAGTGACTGAATGTTCTTCAAGGAGGAACATGCTGTTCTTCTCCTCTTATCCCCTCCTTCGTGTTTGAGTGGGAAGCTCTTGGTACCTCCAGCGCAGTTGTTGGTATCTCGCACATAGAGATTGCCAGAGACCAGGGTTTTGATGCCATATTAACCTTCGAATATCTTAGTGGCTGTAATCTCAGTGTCAACAGGGCTTGCACAGGTGGATTTTCTGCATCTGGTCAGAAGCCAGTAATAAGGTTAGCTTCATGATTAAGAGCCTATACTTTATTTTTCTGTTTTTATGGAACCTTCCCTTAAATGAAGTGTAGATCTCATACTTGCTGGGAATACTTGCATCTCCCAAACAACAAAGGCACTGGGAGTACCTGTCACTCCTGGGATTATTTCTTGACAAGAGAGGCACCTTTTAAACCTCCAGGAGCCCAGCACCCCAGACAGAAGATGATTTGTCTGGGCCGCTCAACAGGGTGAAAACCAAACAAAACAAAAATATGTATATATACTTTTTTTTGAAAGAAAAAAACAAATGGGAACAGAAGTGACAGAGTCCTGTGGCACCTTAAAGACTAACTAAACGTTCCAACATTTATGAGATACTAAACCTACTACTACTAAGAACTAATAATGCTGAGAATACTAAGGGCTGGGCTATAGTACATGGGGTGGAGGGAGTCGATCTAAGATACGCAACTTCAATTACGCAGATAGCGTAGCTGAAGTCGCAGTACCTTAGGTCGACTTACCTAGCCGTGCCAACAGCAGTAGGTCAACTGCGGCCACTCCCCCGCCAACTCCGCTTACTCCTCCTGCCAAGGTGGAGTACTGGTGTCAGTTCAGGGATTGATTTATCGGATCTAGATGAGATGTGATAAACTGATCCCTGATACATCGAGCGCTACCCACCAAACCCTAATAAAAGAGGAAACAGTTGCACACTAAATTCTGCCTCTGGCTGAAGGAGGCTGAAAAAAACCTGAGTGCAGTTGGCCCACGAAGCCCTATATACCCTCAGTATGGGGCAGGAGGGCATGTAGGGTGTATGTGTGGGCTGAACGTGCACTGCTACCAAAATTTTCTGATCAAATCTCAGGGGTACATGCACACCTGAAGTGGAGCACCCACAGAGACACTACTCAAAGAAGTAACCTTTTACTGGCCCTGAAAAAAATTGGTACTGGAGCTTGAAAATGTTCCTGGACTCAAGAACATCATGCTATACTGATGCAAGGGCATCTAGTTCAATATTTTTTCCTCTGAACATTTTTGTTGCTATTGAATATAAATTATGGAGAACTTCTTAAAAGTTTCACAAAACAAGGAGGAAGGTTAATTTGTTCACCTCTACTATGGACCCCTCGCCCAAGAGTGTGAGAAGCTGGGTTCACTCCCATGGTATAGGCAGCTTCCCTATTCACACTGAAGAGGAACTACCAAATTAAGGCCCAGTTAAATGCTGAAGACATTAGCATTGGAGGAAAAAAGGTCTGATATTTTCATCACAATCAATAGCAACAAAAAATATTGGTGAATAATGAATGCAGTAAACTGACTCCGGATTCTTGATATTAGGTTATTCTGATCACTGTCTTGCTTTCTCATCTCTCTGCTTCAATTCAGGCATGACTCTAGGAGCCAATATTCTCAAGAAACCCTAAAAAGTGAGAAATGAATGGTTTCTACAATTACATTTCTGGTTAGACTAACATATTCCAATTCAGCAATGCACTTAAGCATGTGCTTAATTTTGAGGTCCCATTACAGTCAATGGGACTCTACTGGTTTTAAAGCATGGGTTTCATTTAATTGATTACATTCATTATTTACTGATATTTTAAGCACATACTTAAGTGCTCTGGTTAACTGGGGCCAAAGTATATGGCAGAAATTCAGGATAGTAACAGAAGTTTGTGATACTGAGGACAAGCAGAACTATCCATTAACGTTACATATCACTGGAAAGTGGTTATTCCAAGTTTTCTAATGAAATCTAATATTCTAGGTATGGTGGTTCATAAGGTAATAAACCTTAAAACAGACCCTGGTTCATCAGATCAACAGTTTTAGCTTGGCACTAGTTTAATAGAGCAAAAGCTGGCCATCCAAGTAGTGGATTTCTCTACTGTTGTATGTTTATAACAGGTACTGTGTCCATACACAGTCTCAAAATTGTATTTTATTTTTTCCTAGAAATTCTATTGTCCTCACCTTTTACCATATTTCTTTACTATGAACTTTTAACTTTTGTGACATTAGGTAATGAATATATATCTATAAGTGGATGCTCTATTGTGCTGTGTTACTTTATTTTATTTTTCTGTACCATCTTGTGAATAAGGACCAATCCAACTCCCACTGAAGTTGGTGGAAAGCTTCCCATTGACCTAGATGGGAGATGGATCCTCTCCTAAATTATTGAAGAAAAACTCTGATATCAACACTTACGTCACTGAATGAGAATGGAAGCAATGACAGCAAAGAGTTGGGTATGAATTCTGATTGGAAGCAGTATAAACCAAGAACTTCATGTAAATAGTTACCAATAATGTTTCTATTATATTGTCTTTTCTAGTAATGGATGAAACTGATCAAACATAAAAATGATAAATTGTTTGCTTTACACTTGCTAATACAGAATGAGGCTATTCATTGGAAAGTAGCTATTTTAAAATAAACCAAAGGGAGTTGAAAACATTTCAAAATTCTGACTTAAAGGAAGGGTCCCCTTAATCTGCAGTGATATTAGACAAAAAGAAAATCCAGCATCACATACACCATTTCACATATCACCTGTCAGAGGACTGTTAACAAAAAAAAAAGAGGGATGTAAAATCAAACATTCAATGGGAGCTATCTTTCAACTATGCACATAACAAGTGGGAACATTCAGACTGTCTTGAATACCCCATGACTTTTTTAATAGATTCTTTTTAATAAGAAAAATGGATACTTAGGGATGATTAAACATTCTTTAAACATATAATTTAAAATATAAAAACATGTTCAAAAGTTGTGACACATGGTTTAAGAAGTTAACTGGTTGTTCACGTGACGGTTAAGGCTATATTTACACTAAAGACCTTAGAGTGGTGCAGCGGCATACGTTTTGCTCACAGAAGTGGTAATGTAGACATGGGACCAAAAAGATAAGATGACAGACTTCTACATATGTTAACAGTTTTACTACAGAATCTTGTAATATTGTAATGGATTTGTCTACACTATGTTGATAACATAAATAATTAATACAGTTTGTAAGACCACAATTATTTTGCATCATGCCCTTTTAGAGCACTCTGGCAACAGACCAGGAGGTTTTGTTACCATCTCGCATAACAATGAATGTGGTGTGAATGCACAGATGAAGGTATTGACAAATTAGAATTTTGACACCAATTCACATTAAGCTGGGACTCTTTTTAGGTCTCAAAACAAAACCACTCTTTTTCTGTCTGTAAATATTTGTTATTAGCTATAAAAAAAATTTCCTTCAATTTTTGGATGGAGAGTGAAATTGGCATATTCGGATTTCTAACTAAGACAAATCCATCCCAGCTCAATCATATTATTTAAACACTCTCTCACACACATATGATACATATCTATATCTATCTATTGTAACTATACTGTCCAAATCTTCCATCATTTTTCTAAAAGTCGCTTTCTCATCTCATTAATTTAAAACAGTGATGCAAATAAATGCATGCAGTACATAATACAGTGCATATTATGAGATTGTTGCTATCTTTCATTCCTGACAGTCCAGTAACATATGGTACTTTTCTGATTAGAGCAGATTGGCTCCCCCATGTGGTCAGCCAGGGCAAAAAAAAAAAAAAAAAAAAAAGGTGAAGCCATTTGTTTCACTGATACCAAGTGACACTTATTGAAGTAAGTTGTACATAAAACCACCAGCCTTTCTTCCAACCAAGTATTTGACATAATGTTAATTCAGGTGCAGAGCCTTTCAGTATTATGTGAATTGGTATAAAGTGATGCCACATTAATTATGCTTTGAAATGCTTTCACATGCATAAAAAGAGCTATGTTCATTCAGAAAAAAATAAAATAAGACGACCAAATTGTCCATGGTGCAAACTGAAAAGCTGTCAAATTTTGTAGTTATTAACATACCTGCTTTCCCGTTTTTCTGACTTGTATTCTATGGCTATCATTAAGAGCTTTAGCTTTGCAAAAACCAGTCTGCAGGAAGAAAATAAGTCAAAATTCAGTACTTCTTCATGATTATGATCATATATCTAGTATTGGTCAAAATATTTCAAAATTCCACATTTTGTGATAAAAAAGGGACACATTTTTCATGAGACTTTTTGCTAAAAATCTACAACATTTCTCAATTGGCTGTAGATATAACACTTATCAAGGCCTTTCCATTGTGAAGGTTAACAGCAGTCACCCTCATTCATATATCACTCTAGCAACCTGACAGCACCAGCATCACTTTTATTAACCAGTAAAGGGCATAATACTCAAAACCAAACATGTGCTTGTTTTGTATTGTGGATATCTAGGGCCAAGTTTTCAAATATGTGTTGGGATTTAGCTATAGAACTCCTGTTGCCAGTACTGCTCATTCATTAGACAGGTGACAAGGAGTCCTGTGGCACCTTATAGACTAACAAACAAAAGCTTATGCTCCAATACGTTTGTTAGTCTATAAGGTGCCACAGGACTCTGTCGCTTTTGCAGATCCAGACTAACACGGCTACCTCTCTGATTCTTGACATTTAGACAATGCACTTTCCAGTTTTAAACCCTAAACACAGAAGGATATACTAAAAAGGCAATATTTGCCAATTATTACCTCAGTTAGCAAAAGTATCTCCTATTCTAATTGTAGGGGAAAATATGTGGAAAGGCAAATACTGACTTTTTAAACAAACACCACTATAATTGTGAAAATCTGTGAAAGCCATTATTTACCAATACATTCCAGGAAGCACCAGCTTTACACCAGTTTGTCCCCACTGAGTCCAACACCCAATCAACTGTCTTCATAAATGCAGACAATATCAGAATTATAAAATAAAACACACGGAAAACCAACTAAAATTCTTAGCTAGAAAGTATTTGCATTCCGTTTTCATCACTCAAATTTAAGTGAATACTTAGTTACATGCCTCCTTATGCTATTAATTTGTGGAATGTGATTCATGTATTTTTCTTGGAGTGTTTCTTTTATGGGTTTATACAGTTTAAAGAACTTCACCCTTTTACAGTTATAATGAATGTACCTAGTACACTATTCTTGTACAGTAAATGTGGAAAACATGGACAGTATACTAAGTAAACTAACTGGACAAGGTGCTAAGTACATAGTCATAAAAGAACGGAGTTCTGTAGACTTTCACAAATCAAACCTCCAAGCAGAAAGATGCAACATGAGGGGAGGCTACTAAACACTACATTACAGAGCCAGATTTTCCTGTCCATACTGTTTAAGCTGCATAAAGTGAACCACAAACACACAGAGAAAATTGCAGTAGAGAATTCCCACTATATAGAGCTGGTGGCTCTGCAGCTTCCTATACTGGAACATCCCACTTCTCCCATTGTAAGTGAAGGGAATGTGTGTTGAGGTGGGAGAGGATGCTGGAGAAGCCATTTAAGAGCAAAGTTGTGCCCAGTTCTCCACTGGTGTAAATTAAAACTGTGATTGGACCCCACCGTAGCGACTAGCTTTAACTTGTGCAGAGGCTAGATGGTTGAGACTGAGAGCTACTTGTCAGCTGGAAAGTGGCATAGTGTAGTAGCATCAGTATACAATGCATATTTACAGTAGTTAATATTCAAATCAACTTGCATGGCTAAAAGTGTTTATTAACCTGTAACAATAAATATTTTGTTACATGTACTTGCTTGTACAATTCAACAACTGCCCAGGCAAATTTTACTGTCTGACCACTTTTGGAAACTTAGCCTGATAAGACTAACATAAATATGTTGCTGTCTGCAAAATAATGTCAGAAACAGAAAAATGCCATTTGTCACACAAATATTTTATACAAGCAATAAAGTGCCGTAACAAGAAGTTAGATCACTTTCCCTCCCAATAACAATTATGTAGAAGTCCACAAAATTTGACAATGACATTACATGAAGCCTTAATCTTTTTTTTTTTACTGCAAGCATCATCTGTTAACCAAAGGAGTTCGAACACAGATGTTCATGAACAAAGGCTCTTAAGAAGCTGAGTCCAACTGTTTCTACCTACCCAGAGGGAAATAAATTGTTCTTGCATTAAATCAGCCTTTTTGACTGGTAAGGCTAGTAATTGGAATAAATTAGACATGGAAACATACATAGGAAATAGGTAATCACATAGGAAATCACTTATTATATAAAATACCTTTTGTGTATGTGTTAATGCTCTGTGTATATTAATATCTCACAAAGATTACATGTTTGTGTTCTACTGCTCAGATACTGTGGCAATAGGTACCTTAGAAATAGTGTATGTGTAGATGTATAGATATCTCCTATCCCAAGGTATTTTATATAATAAGTGATTGCGGGGAGTTTTCTTTTGGTATATCTTTTTTCTCAAAGCCAGCTCTGGCCATTTACATTTTCTTCAAGCTACTTTTGACTAAGAACCAGATCCTACCCTCCCATTTACTTTTATATAGAAATCCTGTCGCAGTTATCAAAAATATGTGCACTGAGATTTTATTTTCTTGTCTAATATTAATAACACATGAATAAAATGTCAGTTGGTAAACAGATTTACAGTCACCTCAAATTAAATAAAGCATTTAGAAATGCTTTAGCGGGGGGGAGGAGGCAGCGAGCCAAGCGAGGGGGTGGGGGGGAGGGGGCAGAGAGCCGGGGAGGGGGAGGGGGGGAGAGGAGTCAGCGAGCCGAGCGAGGGGGAGGGGGGAGGAGAGGAGGCAGCGAGCCGAGCGAGGGGGCGGGGGGGGGGGAGAGGAGGCAGCGAGCCGAGCGAGGGGGCGGGGCGGGGGGAGAGGAGGCAGCGAGCCGAGCGAGGGGGAGGGGGGGAGGAGAGGAGGCAGCGAGCCGAGCGAGGGGGAGGGGGGAGGAGAGGAGGCAGCGAGCCGAGCGAGGGGGAGGGGGGGAGAGGAGGCAGCGAGCCGAGCGAGGGGGAGGGGGGGGGAGAGGAGGCAGCGAGCCGAGCGAGGGGGAGGGGGGGCCCTTGGAGTGGGGGGGGCTGAGCGGGGAGGCCCCTTGGAGTGGGGGGGGGCGTTACTGTTGGCCCATGTCCACGGGCTTTTACACTAGTCCCATATATTTCCAGCAAATGCAGAGGCTGGTGGATTTTCTACATTTCTATGCTTCAGTATTGGAGAGATACTATGCAGTATGTCATTAACTATCTCATTTTCATTACTATCAAGCCAAATTATATGCCCTCCCTTCCACTTGTGAGTGGGAAAGGTCATAAAGAGCAGAACCTCCCTAAGTTCTGCTGAAAGAGAGCAGGAAATGAAGAGACCCAGGGGCAGGAGCACTCCGTTTCTCTTCTATGGCAATGAGAAGGGAAATTTTGCAGATGGAGTGTGGCAGGGGCATGGCCAATGAATGACTACGTGAAGCCATCTGTCAAAATCCACAATGCAAGGACAGTACAAGGAGACACAAACACTACTGCATTACTGAGGTTAGAGTAATGGCCATGGAGCAGCTCCACTGTTGTTTTGCAGCTTACTTTTTTGGGGGGGAGGGGTGAGAGGGAGAAGAGGGTGAGTCCATTACCTTCATAATTTTTAATCATCAATAACACTTCACAATTATTCAGCTTCGTTCATCACATTATCACAACTTCATTCACAAACTGAATTCATTCACAAACATTACTGAAGTCTAAATGGGAAAGATGGTTAAACTGAGAATTATAAGAGGAAAACCAGAAATGTTCATGGTAACAAAGAGTCCTGTGGTACCTTAAAGACTAACTAAAGTATTGTGTCCATCCATTTGCATTTGGAGAGAAAGATGATATCTGTCTGTACTTGTGCAAGTTTCTTCATGAGGTTGATGGATTTCCACTCCATACTTTAGTTAGTCTTTAAGGTGCCACAGGACTCTCTGTTACCTCTGCTATTCCAGACTAACACGGCTACCTCTCTGATTCTTGACAGAAATGTTCATGTATTCTCACAAGAGGTGAGAGGGAAACAAAAAAACCCAAACAAGGGACATAACCATGAGTTGGATCAAGAAATATGTAAGCCTATCTGTATTGACCTGTAGTCATACAAAACTCTGAAGACCGGATTCCCATGCATTTTACACTGATGTAAATCGGTAACAGTGTCACTGAAGTTACACCAAGGTAAATGAAAGCTGAATCAGTCTATTGGGGAGTTCAATATAATCTATTATACAGACCTTAGTTAATGGGGCATTAGCAGTTCCATGTCAAATTAGAATTTTAACTACAGTCTCAGCTGTGAGAGACACAGAGATGCCATATTTTCAAGGCACGTCTTCTGTCCTAATCCCTTCTGACCAATAAAATGAAACACAATTAGCTTTTATATTTTGCAAGTGATGAATGGCTGACTGAAAAAAAATACCCATTGACAGAGTTAGTGCATGAAAAACGTTGTTCGTATTTACAGCCAAAGCATGGAAGTATGCAACTTTTCATTTCCACAACCTGAATCCAACAGATGATTTGGAGATAAATTATCTAAAATTGGTCAAAATATTTTTCTACAAAGTTGATTGGCTTCACACAGTAACATTTTAAACATAATTTAGCCCTTCAGTTAATACTTTCCCTGATGCTTTGGGAGATAATACACAAATTCTCATTCCTTTCATGGCATTATTGCTAAAACTAACAATAATACCAAGCAGTTTAATCCCTGCAGGCTCACTGTAGGGACACTTAGTAGAGGCCACCATCCCCCACTCTTAAAAGACTCTTCTGGCTCAGGGAGATATGCAACATAACCCAGCTCTATCATGCAATTGGAGCAGGAAATAGCTATCAGCATGATGGTGAGCAGTGACTGAGAAGGCATGTTTACAAGGGAAGCACTGATGGGTTCCTCAAGGACTGATTTGCAACCAGGGATCAGTTTGCACTCTGGTGATCACAAAGCACCTATCAGGTCCTGTTCTTCACATAGCTAGCATCTGGCTGGGGAATCAGGAAGCAGGAGGCCCACATTCTGTAGGCCTGACCCAGGATCCAATAAAAATCATGAAAGTCTTGTTGTTGGCTTTAGGGAGGTTTGGATCAGACTCCATCCCCATATAAAACCATTTTATGATAGTGTCACAATGTCAATGATCAGGGTGCTGCTGATAGCACCCTGTCACACCATCCACCAAGCTGTTATGTTTCTGGTTTGCTGAAAATCCACCAGGCTAGTAATGAATATCAAGAGCCCATAAGGACAGCACATTACATCCAGTTTCCATGTTTTAAAATGTCATTGGCTGCATGCTGTTTAAGATCCCTGCATGATGAGAAAATTGCTCTAAATATCTCTATATTTTGCAGATAGAATTGTCCACCAATTCTTTTTCCTTTTCACAAACCAGTTTTAAGCACATTTTGGAGTCCTATGTGTCATGTGAAACTGAATAGACACTTTTTACTGCAATGAAAATACTTATGTGCCAAGTGCAGTGATATACAACACCACACTCTAATTACCACTATGCTTTAATTAACCTGAATTGAATAGTGTTATCATTATACTGCTGGGTACATTTGAGTTATATCTTTTTCTTTAATTTAAACTAGAAAACACAGATAATTAAGCCTCTAGATAATCAAATGCCTGAGGAGAGCTCCAATGTTTTGGGATGTTCCTAAATCTCATTAAATAGCCGTTCTTTATTGATTATTCTTCCTCAGCTATATTGGTGCATTGAATGAATGATAGCTCTATGCTGAATACATTCTCTGTTACCTTTTTCTGGGAACCATAGTTAAACTCGACTGGGTTTGACAAAGAATTTTGCTTGGGAATTTTGTTCCCGCAACTTGGTTCATGTGGACAGTGAAAGCTAGGCTTTGCTCAATACCATGTAGAATGGTATCTTTTGTGATTTTTTGTATCATGCATTTGACATAGGGGAAGACATTTTCTGATACAATTTTCAGAGTAAACAAATAAAATTTATAAGCCACTCACAAACCCTGGAAGCTAAGGGCTGGATTGTGAACCCCTTTCTCACAGAAATCCCCACTGACGTGATCTGGATTAGTTTAAATCTACATACACTCAAAAATTATTTATTACCAAAGCTCCATCACTTATTTATCAGGTTCTTCTCTAATTCAGAGGTTATATTATAAACTATGGTGATATTACTCCATGAGAAAAGCAGCAAGGATGTAAAAAAAAAGGCATGCTACCTTACAGAGGAGAAGAACAAGTGACTTCCTGGAAACCTGGCCCTTCCCACTCCCACTCTCTCCTGGCCTCTCCCACTCTTTCCTGGTCTCAACTCAAGAATAGGGTCATCATGAGATTTAGGTCTGAAATTTAAGGGCAGGCTGGACTGGGACTTAGATACCCCGAGGATCTGTTGTTGCTGATCTGTTACGTAACCTTGGGCCAAGTCTCTTCACTTCTCTGTGACTCTATTTCCCCTCCCGCCCTGTCTGTCTTGTCTGGTTAGACTGTACGCTCTTCAGGGAAAGGACTATGTGTTTGTACAGTGTCTAACACAGTGGGACCTCTGGTGTGACTCAAATAGAAAATAACAAAAATAATAATAATTAATAATAATCAATAATAGAAACCTTGAAGGGCCTAGACTATTCTGAAAGTGTTTGGAGTGGATATGTCCATCATTGTGGCCTTCTACACTTTCACTTCTTTCTAACAGAGCACTTTCTGGATAGATAATAGGTTACTCAGTGCTCAGTAGGAGTAAGGCACAAAACTGTCCTATGGCCTATGCATGGCTATTCAGTCCATGCCCCACATGTTCCCCTCTCATTGTCAGATGGATCTATTTTTGCTGGAAGAAATTATGTTTGTTCAAAGCATTTTTCAGGCAGTTCTATGATGTGTTAAATGACTATCTCCCTACAGTATATATAACTCTTTTACAGCTGCTCAGATTAATGAATAATTTTCGTGAGATTGGGCAAGAATCAAGAGGGTGACGCTGACAAGCACCATTCAAAGAATGGGAACTATTAGAAGAAACAATTGGACACCGGTTACAAATAAATAATTCTGTTTAAACGGACTGCTGATTCATTTTTTCAAGCACACTTGGCATTTAGTCTTTCATTTATGTTCACTTAGTTCTGTCTCTTCTGGAAAAAGACATTAAAATGTTTGGAGTACTTCCATACAGTGATTGCTTCAATGTTTATTTTACTGGATCCCATCTGATGAGGCAATGATATTGGGATTGTAACAGAGTGGAAATGCCTCCTATGGAAACCTTTGATTTCACATGAGAGCAGGCAAGGAATTGATGACAATTAATATATATCTACTTACTCACAAACTGCAGGGAAAGACAGACCCACAAAGGCACTAGATAGATATTCTGTATACATTTCATTTGAGACTCCTTCTAGATAGTATTTCTGCCACGTATCCTCCTCAATCTAAGAAAAAGAAACAGAGATGCAGCATTGTGAATAAATCCACTGATTATATTTTTGCAGAAAGCATTTTTAACATGAATCAGTTTTTAGTTTGTTGAATTTGGTAGCCCAATTTTAGTTGATTGTTGTTGTTATTTTACAATTAATACTACTTGGTTAGCAGGGTTCCATTGAACACCAATAAACAATGCAAAGTAAAAATTCAGTACTGCTCTACTTGGATTTCGTTGGGATTTTGTGCAGCTAAATTATAATAATGGCTGAATTAAAGTTGTGGAAAGAGCTAGGCAAAAAAGTTCTTGATTTTGTTTTGTGAAAATTCTGCAAATATGTGGAATTATTTTATCATTTGACCATGTTTGTGTAAAGATTCACTTTTTTTCACAACTTTTTAGCACTTGGCCAGTATTTATCAATCATCATCATAATTTTTATCATTTTCCCCCCCAAACTCCATCTTTCTGCTGCATCACAAACTGTCTGAACAACTAGATCAACAGAATTTAAAAAGGGGGTCCATTGTTTTGGTACTGCATTGTGAGAGAAACTTGGATACTGCACAAAAGACCTTTTATTCTTCAGACAAGGATGGATGAGGTAATGTCTTTCATTGGACCAACTTCGGTTGGTGAGAGAGAAAAGCTTTTGAGCTACATTGAGCTCTTCTTTCAGTCTGGGAAAGGTACTCAGTGTCTCAGCTAAACACAAGATGGAACAGATTTAGCATAAACAATCTATTCCACCTTGTATTTATCTGTGACATTCTGGTTCCCTGTCTCAGACCAGAAGAACCCCACTGTGTAGCTTGAAAACTTGTCTCTTTCACCAACAAAAGTTGTTCCAATAAAATATATCATCTCACCCACCTTGTCTCTTTGGTATTCTGGGATCAACACAGCTACAACAACATTGCAAACCACACTTTTACACTTGGACAGTTCAATAATAAGGATAGGGAGAGGTCTATGGGCTGTGTCCAATAGCAGAGTCTCCTAAGGAGATTTTAGAAGGGTATGCCTTCAGGATTATTTTTAGGATTTTGGGGTCCAAATACAAAGTTATTCTTTGGTGGTGGAGCATCCCTTCAAACTCTCTATCCCTGATGAAATATCAGTAGCAGAACCCACAATCTGACCCCACATAGAAAGTTTGTTGGAAATGGCGTGTCCTTCAAACTGAGGTTTGCTCACAGAAACTGAGAAAACGGGCTACAGACATGGTTCCCCAAAGATGGTCCTTCAGCCTTTGGCCAAAATTGCATGACATCAGTGGGAGTTGCAGGCACTCCCCACCTCTAAAAGTCAGGTCCAAATGGACCAGAGAAGTGAATCAGATAACTTCAATCTTTTCTTTTCACCTGGTATGCAACCTCCTCGTATGTGTGTATGTAGATCATAGGCATCACTACCAAAATGTCTATTTGCATAGTTTATCACTTTCCATTAAAATATTTAAAAGTTTCAATTACAGTAGGACATACATGCCTTCATATAATTAATCCTTTGAATATTAGTGAATTGTGTCATCAAAAACAGAGCCTTTCATGATTGCAAGAATTAAACATATGACAGCATCAAAACAGTAGTAATGAACAATGAGAACATACACTCCTGGGGGTGAGATTAATAAACTGTGACACAAGGGTAACCAAAATAACTTGCCAGCTACACCAGAGAGTATGATATATGAAACATTTTTCATATATCATATAAATGATATATGAAACATATGATATATCAAATGATATATGAAACATTTTTTGACATCACAGCAAGTTACTGTCACTAACCATAGGATATGCAATTGTTCAGTACACAAGGAAACAGAAAGTAGCAATATCATGCCTTTTGAGAAAGGGTGAATTTAAAACTGCTGATCCAACATGCATTTTAATAGATCATTGAAATGCGTCTTTTAAACTGAGCTTGTGCTGCAAGAAAATTCTGGTCATGTTGCAATGAAACATTAATAAGCAAATATGAACACCTAAATCCATTCTTACAAGCATCCTATTATGATATGCATCACATAGCATGGACTATAAGAACAGAGAGATTTTCAGATGTAATGGCCAATGGGTACAGAAAAGCTTTGATATGAGATGCCGTAGATGGCATTTTTGTGAAGCCCTTTGGCTGAGATTTTCAATGCCACCTAGGGAATTTGGGTGGCATGTTCTGATTGATTTTAGTAGGACTGGGACATCTAAATGCCTTAGATAGCTTTCAAAATCTTAGTATAGGTTCATAAAATGTTATATTTCCTTTCATTACACACATGCTGAAAGAACACATGCTGATTCTTTGCTACACTAAGCTGCTCATGCACAACTGGGAGCCCAGTTACCGAGAGTTGATTGTGGCTTCCTGATTCAGGGATGCCCAGTCCCCATGTAAATTACAATACAGTTGGGGGTTCTGCTCTAATCTACTTTGCTGGCATGGCTAGAATAAGCTCCCTTAACCAACAGAGGGTTTGTGTTTGTGGAACTTGGCTTTGCCATGCCTTCTCTTTTCTCCCCCTTCTGCTGGAGGTGGGATGGCTGATGGACATAAAAGGCATTTATACCACTTCAATCAGCTATATGTGAGCCAGATTCAGTAAGATACCCAACAAGGTAAACAATTTATTATTGCTGTAAAAGATGTGATTGAAGTCCTGGCCCACCTAGAATCCAGCCAACTGTTTTGAGACCATATGTAGAGCTTTACACCCAGGAGGTGGTAGAGGATTGTATATTTTTAATGTAAAAAGCACTACAGTATATTTAAGAGTTTTGTTTTTTTACAGCTGTGGCATGCATTTCTGTCTTGAATATATATTCCTTATCATAATATGAATGCAAGCGATGAAATTAATGCACATCAAGTGATTCAGGGAAAGATACCAAAATTAATTTTCAGCCATTCAGCGATCAATCAAAAGAAGAAAAGCATCCCGAGGCAACAATATATCTCTGACTGTCATGTCAAACTACAGCTGTTTTAGAAGAGTATTAAAGCAAGAGCTTCTTGAACAAAATGCAGGGATTTAATTAAGTCTCATTGTAGAGTCAAAAAGTCAAACAAGTTGGAGGTAGAAAAGACTTAAGGTCATCGACTCCATCTCCATATACTGCAACATTTTTTTTTCCAGTCAAGCTTGTAAGGTTCCAAGAAATGGGCTTCCCACAACTTTTCTCAGTTTAACACTTGCAATTCAGAATTTTTCCTTGATATTAATACTAAATGTAACTTTCATGAATACCATTATATTGATCTTACATTAACTATATGCCATATTATTCTATGCTAAACACTGCTTCTAAAACAAAAGTATAATCAGTAAAGTGTCTGCTGATTATTGACCCAAATTTTCAAACCTACGTACATAATTGCTTTAGGTACACCTATATTTAGATGAAATAAATATATGTTCAAAGGTCCAAATTTGTTAGGAATGAACTCAACAAAAGTTTTAACATGTATTACACAACAAAAGTTAAAATACTGTCCATTGACACATTGGCTAATTGACCCAGATCAAGGCATAAAGCTTCAGAACATTCAAATTTCTCTGGATTCAGTGGTCCTTAATCTTAGGCCAAACACTGAAATACACCAAAATAACCTTTCAGCCATACAAAAGGGTGGTAGGCACATTAAAAAAAAAAAGTTCAGGAAAGGCTAGATAGTTCAATGGCCAAATAAGGTACAATTAGGGCTTATATGTTACACATAGAGTTCCCATCCATAGTATTTCATTGTGAGGTACTATGGCTGGCAGCCATGCTAAGATAAGCTAAGTGTGGAGGCAAATGTCATGTCATATACAGATGCTCCCTGACTTATGCAAGCAAAATGAAATGCCTTGCGTAAATCAAATATTGCAAAAGTCAGAAATATATATCTCCAACCATTATGTGAAAAAACCCTCCTATTTTTAGCTTACGGAACTTTTTTCCATAAGCTTGTATTGTGCAAGTAGGGTCTTGTGTGACCCAGGGAGCATCTGTATATGGATAACAGTAGACTGCTGAAGAGATTTCTTTGAAAAAGGCAATAAGAAGGTTGAACACCCCAAACTACACTACAAGCATTGCATCAAGTGGCACATACAGTCAGCTGGGCTCGACTTAATGACCCGAGAGGATACTGCCCAGGACAGGTGAGCTTGGCACTCTGCTAGGAAGGAAGCAGAACATGCACGAGAATACCATTGTCTCAGTTTGGCCGACAGTAGGAAAGAACGTCGGCAATAACTTGCCTCAGCACATTTCCTGAACTCTGCATGTGGAAACTGATTTCCAGTCATAGTCATAGTCAAATACAAGGGCCAGTCATTATATAAAGATCCCACGGGCATGTTTATAAACCCAAGATGGATACTGGGCACACTTTATCTCTGATTCATCCTCATTTATCTTCCCCATTTTAATATCTATTAAATAGGCAAGATAAAAATAATTAATAATCATAAACACAAAAACACCCCTCCACACCTGTACTTTTCTTGTTACAGAATGAACACTGCTGACTCTTTTCAATCTGTCTGCAAATAAGTATGAAAGAAGTTCTGAAATCAGAGCAACATATTGTGCCAGATCCTCAGTTGGTTTAAACCAGTATAGCACCATTGACTTCAGTGGACCTGTGCACATTTGCCCAGTTGAGGATCTGACCCATTCTGTACCAAGAGAAAGGGAAGAAAATACATAGTTAGAGGCAGAATTTAGAACAGGATTTCAAATAATCCAAAGTGTAGGAGTATTTCAGTCCAGGGTTTTAGTTTGGCCTGCTTCAAATACAGGGATCATTTGCAAATTCTAGATCTGGGCTTTGATTTTGAACACTCCCCAAGATTAGGTATCTGTCATTTCAGAACTGTGCATCTGTATGTAGATATATTAATAACTTTATCATCCACTAATTCATATGAATGATGATAAAAAATGTGGACTTCAACAAAGTCAGTCAAGATGCTACAAAAAATCCTTAAATTTCTCCTTTGTCATTATGCTTATAAAAATCTTTATAGTGGTTAGACCACTGGTACCATTGCCCACCACACAGACCAACAGTATCTCATTGTTTCCATGTATTCTCCCATCGGTCTCTACGTGTTGTACATTGTCTTGTACTTAGATTGCAAGCTCTTTGGGGTAGGGACTGGCTCTCTGTTCTGTGTTCGTACAGCACCTTGCACAATGAGGTCCTGTCACAACAGCGGTCCTTGTGAGTAGGACCTGTTTGCTTTTTGCCACCCCAGGAAACAAATGACCCAACATTGAGCTAAGAAAAGATGAAGGGGAATATGTATTATGGCCCCAGTCTCCTCTTTGACTAGTCCTCAGGTAAGATTAGTTATCTTCACTGCCCTAAAAGCCAGTGCTGAATGTACATCCCAGTGCACACTGAGCAGGCTCGGAAGATATTATATCGTAAAGCAAAATCTATCCTGATGCTTTTCCAGGCAGCTTCCCACTCTTCCATAACAAGAGCTTTATGCTGATTGTGTAATCTACTTCTATGTATTTTTATAGTCATTTCTAAATAGAACCCCATTCATGTCACCCCTTCTTAACAGTGCTGCCTTAGGGGGAAAAAAAGCAGGTATTTGATTTAGGAGACATTTGCTAATTGATGGAATTAGTTGCTATTGCCATTAACTGCCTGGTTTTAGATTGAGCTGAACAGATGTAGTTTGTTCTTGCCTGCATTTTCAGATGAGCTAATTTGGCCTTTCTTAAGTGTACAGAAAGAAAGATTAGTTAGAAAGCGGGGTGGGGAATCTGCACTGAAAATAAAGCTGTCTTTTAATTGTATGTTTTATTTTTTTGTTGGAGAGACTCAAGAGACCACACCAGCATATTTACTCATTACTCTGGAATCTGATAGCTTAAGAATTAAACAGGACCTTTTCCCCCAACAAGTTGCTAGCTGTTCAGAGATCCAAAATGAGAAAAAGCTCACCACATTCAATAGACAAAAGCTTGAATAGTCTAATTTCTTCCTTTCCAGTCACACACAAAAACAACTGTTTAGCCCCTTGAATGCTACAGATTGATTTGGCTAGTCACATGATAAAGGTTATCCTGACCTGAGTCCTCTAGAGGCACAGTTAAAGGCCCAACCTCACAGATCTGTGGGTACAAACAGTCCCTGGAAGTTAATGAGAATTGTATACTTCCACAATGTCTAACAGCAGAGAATCTCTTTTACCCCACAGTGATGACATGGTATACCATTCCATAGCATGTCCAGTGTTTATTGGGCACCTAGTCATGTAAGTAAGGCAATATGGTGTAACTAACAAGGATTCATTAGTTTAGCCACAGATGCAACCTGAAGAAGACCTCATGAAATGAATAAATTAGAAGTCTGTCTTATTACCTTTTAAAGATATTCTACTGGTACTTGTGACAATGCAATTTATGTAAAAGAGTAATTTACATCCAAAAGAAAAAGTATCAGTTGGGAAGGATGCGTTTTTGTTGTGCTGAAGCTACAAATGCTCAGTCTTTCCATTTCTAAAGAGGGCTAACGATGGTATTACAAGCAACATTAATAGTTACTTAAGGGTGTCAATGAGTCCTGCCTCAAATGAGTCCAAGAAAAGGCATTCAGAATCACCCTGTCATTTTTATCACTGCAGTTAAGCAAGTATAACACACTTCAGATAGATACTAAAAAGATGTATGCAATATAAGATCCCAGAGGCACAGAGAGAGGGTGCACACAATTAACTGTTTCTGATAAAATAGTCATTAACTATTTTGAACCAAGAAGAAATCATCTATAACTCCCCCCAAATGGTGACCAAACTGCAGATTCAGTGATACACCTTTTCTTCTTTATCATTTGCGTTATAGAGGTGCCTACATGCCTCAACTGAGACTGGTGTCCCACTGCGCTGTCCCTTGTATGTACATGCAGCAAGAAGCAGTCTCTTCCCCAAAGAGATTACAATCTACTTGTTTTTTTACTATTTAAAGATGATAAAAAGGAAATACCACCATTTTACAAATGGGGAACTGAGAAAAGAGTAGGTGATTTTCCTACAGTCACGGAAGACGGTTGCATAACTAAGATTTGAACCCAGATCTCCTGAGTTCTAATGCAGTGCCTTAACTACAAACCCATCCTTCCTCTTCTCTAGTACATTAATACTCTGGTCGCCTGTATAATAGTAATATACTCTATCCACTGATTCAATAGCCCATCTGAAGAATAGCTGGAAAGTGACACAGTATGCCCCAAGAGAAGAAATTTAATTTTCCTCTGAATCATTTTTTAAAATAAATGGCAATGTTGCTACCTTCTTCTCTATCCATATATAGATACAATCTTGATATCATCAAACGTATTTACATAGTGCTGTCACTTACCAGTGATAAATAGTGACAGTGGGATGAAAAAATGATGCAAGTATCACAAGTATGACCATTAATATTGTTTAAAAAGCCACATAGCCCCACATTGTGGAGTGTAATTATCAGCAGCTCTGCAGTTTCAACTGATCTATCTTGTTCATAGCACTTACTTCTCAACATAATGAAATAAATAGTTACATCAAAGAGATCAGGTATACCTGAACTTAATGATCCTATCTAATATCTTCAGTGCTGTCAAGGAATAGGATCGAACAGCAGGGAAGAGACTGAGGATGGAGTTGGTTTGATTTGGGATATTGTGTTGTATTTTGCATTTAATCAGAAAATAAGCATCTCATAAAGATTAAGGAAGCACCAACCTGAAATTCTTTTATAGACACAGGGCAAGCTGTAATGTTAGCTCAGTCCACTATGATGCAGAAAAGAGCACACCTCACTAACACTGCTGAGAATCAATTCAAACATTTTGAAGTAGAAAAATTGCCTCTCGTCCTTTGTCAGACATTTACCCTGAACACATTGATAGACAATCCTATTTCACAAAGGGAAAAAATGATATACCAAATTGCTAAACATCTGAACTATATTAAACATGGAAACTAAATAGGATTGCTTCAGATTACTGTGGCTTCAAAATAACTTTTAAATATTTATATTGTTGTGCTATTAAAATTAGCAAGTTTGGTCCCTTTGGCATAGTGTATTTGTTAAATACAAATGACCAAATGTGTGGGATTCTGCTGAGGTGCATGAGCCTCCTATGAGCCAAATAGGTACATATACAAATAGGCTATGAATGATGCCCAGTGACTCAAGCATCAGGGAAGTAAAGATGGGTCATAATTTACAGACTCCTATTGAAATCAGCAGCCAAATCCTACTCTGTAAAAAATTTTTAAAAATCACGTGACTTCAATAGGATTGCATGCTTGTATCCAAGGGCAAAATTTGGCCCTCCATAATCCCATGATTTATTTGCTTACTTTTAAAAATATTTTTACAATGGTAAACAAATGTTTGTTAATCAAACCATAAATAGTAACTGCTCTGATTACTCCATAAAGCAATATTTCAATCTAATGCTGAGATCATGTATGCAATGAACAGGCATAGAGTTTCATTTTTATATAACTCAGAGACTATTCAACATAATAAAAGGAATGGGCCTATAAAAACATACCTTACTCTATGGTTTTGATTTGTTTTCTCCTAAATCTTTTTATTGCGCAATTTTTCCTTCTTCCTTTTATGTATTTATAGAACTATTTCTGTTACAACTGCATGTTATGCAACATTTTTGAACTGATTTTCCCTTGGTTCAATTTAGTGCCAAGAGCAAACTAAAAGATTCCATATGAGATTACAGCTATAAAACCAAAAGGAAAATTTTAGATTTAATATAACATTTTTAGGTTTATACATTTATTTTACCTTTAACGCTGGGCAGAAAGTTTACAAAAATCATTTTGCTGCAGACTAAGGTATAACAAGTTAAATGTGTGTGGGATTACCACTGATGAAGTTCATTTGTCTTTGACTGACCAAACATATACAACACATTAAATAACTTTGTAATCACATTAGAAAGAAGGGGGAACACACCTCAAACATTTTTTTTAATATAGAAGTTTCAGTAAGATTTTTTGGCAATGTCCTAAACGCCACTAATAATGTTTGCCTAAAGATTTGTAAAGGTCTGACAGTTCTTAAATTAAATATTCTATAAAGAGTGCTACTTTTCAATGGAAGGAACGGGACTCCCAGTTGGCAGTTAATGAATGTATGAACCTTTCCCTTACAGCCCTTTCCGAGAATCCATATTAACAGAGTCCACTTGCAGTTGCAAAGGCTCTGAGTGTTGTATTGGTTCACAATTTCCACCAATTAATGGTTACTGAGACCAAACAAATGTGTGTGTGTTGGGGGAGAATATTATTTCAATTAAAAACTGTCTACATTGTCTTGGAATTGATAAAGTGGGGATTTTGGTTTTAGTTAGTATGCATCAATTCTCATGTGTTTGTTTTGTCCCAGATCGTAACAAACTCACAAATCTGAACACCCTGATAATATCTACACCCAGTTACACACATGAATAATCCATTGTTCTTGAATAGTGATGGCAGAAATTGATGTTAATATTGGTTAACTGTTTTTTCTTGAAACATTGTCACATTCAATGTTCAATGTTCACATTGAATGTTCACACTGAATAGCCTGCTGATAAGAGCACAGAAATATTCTCTTTGCCTGTTGGCCTCCCAGAAAATGAATAACAGAAATTATGTTATCCACTTATTGCACTATGCACAGCACAAAAGTATCTAAGTGCCAGATACAACAAGAATCAACAATATCGCTGCCTTGGTATAAACCAAATCAGGCAGTCTTCCCATGATTATACACTACAACTAGAAACACCTGGTCAGAATAGAGGAAATACACTATGGAATGGAGGAAATAAAGAATGGGTGGCTTGAAGATGGACTAGAGAATGGCAGAACAAGTTGTTGGTGTGACACTGAGCCTTGAAAGAGACACACGCTGATGGCAAGAGGGACAAATTAATGTCAAGAGGCAGAATTTTTAATCCTACTTAATCAAAAGATTGTAACTACAAGATCTAGGTGGCACAGTTTCTTCCCAAGCTATTATTTTTACAGGTTGATGCTGTCTCCAATTTTCTCAGTGAAATCTGTTTCAAATAACCTGCATTGGGGCAGTGGTTACTGAGGATACACACATGCCCTTCCTGAGAGAAGCTGACTCTCTTCCGACCCCAGGGAATGCAGAAACTCAATAGAGGTGATGGCCTACACAAGGGGTCAAAAGCAAGGGCACAGAAGAACCCGTCCCTAGAAAGGTGCCACACGGAGGCTGGTATATGTCAGTGTGGGTGCAGAGAAAGCTCAAACAAACACCCGGGAGTGTGTCAGATTCTGGTTACAAATATTAGCAGCAGAGCAAGTGATGACACAGTGACCCTCAAGTGAACAGCAGCCCTAAAGAATGTAATTAAAGGAAGAGACAACCACTTGCTTCATGTTTGCTACACTTTCTTTTTGGGATAAAAGAAGGAGGGTGGGTAGCTTCAGAGCTGCAGCATGCCAATGAACTAGAGAGAGTTCAGCAAAGCTGAGCTTGTGAAGACAGAGGAGTTAAAGTAAATGGTTTGATAAAAGAAGCAAAAGGTCTAATTGTACATGTTAAAGTGAGGAGCCCAAGCTTGCTTTCATATAATTTGGCTTCCATATTGAAAAGCTGAATTCTTCTGATCACATACACTTACCTAAGATGGTTTTTCACACTAGAGTCTGTAGCCCCTGAGGATCTATAATGACTTTCTAGGGACTTCAAAAAATTCTTTCATGGCAGCCTCAGAAACCCCTTGCTCTACCTCATGCAAAGAGAATAAATATCAGACAGCACTGCACCAAAGGCTCTCCACCACTGGAACATGCATCCAAATTGGCAGTCCTCCTGGCTTTCCCACCTGGTACTCTAGGAAACCCGTGCCCACTTTCATGATGAACTTCGGGAACCATGGCCCACCTCACATTCCATCGTGTCCTGGCCCCTGATCACAAACACAGAATTGGAAACTGTCCAACCTCTACATCTAGCAAAAATGCCTGAAAACTGAATAAGAGGAAGGGAACACTGACTAAGGCTATGTCTACACCACAAACCTTACAGTGGCACAGCTGTACCACTGCTCTCCCGCTGGCATAATTAAACCACTCCAATGAGTAGCAGTAGCTACGTCAACAGGAGAGTGTCTCTCACCAACACAGTGCTGTTCACACCGGCATTTTTGTCGGTGAAACGTATGTCATGAAGGAGTGTGTTTTTTCACATCCCTGACTGACAAAAGTTTTACTGACAAAAATGCTAATATAGACATGGCCTAACTCAGGTGGGGTTTTAGTCTAGTGGGATGGTACTGTTGCCCCAAAAGGGTGGGAACAACAGCACTACAAGTTTTTGAAAAATAAAGCCCTAAGGAGCTCTTTGACTGAGGAGAAATAAATAAAGGAATTATGTTGTAGGAGGTTTGGCCTTAAGTACAAACACATGGTCCATATTTATTCTCACAGTGAGAGGTCCACTAGCCACTTGATGTAAAAAAGCAAAATGATCATTCTTTTTCTCTAGGCGCTTTGTTGCCATATGGGATGCATATAAATCATATTTTTGTTTTAACAGCAGAGGCTTTCCTGATAGATAAACATGTGGTTTATCTAAAAAAAGAATTGAAGTGGATTGTGCTTTGAACAATCATTTAATGTTCATAGATATGCCAAATAAAAATAACATAATTTTTTAAGAACCGGGCCCACTGCCCAATTTATAACAGAATTTGTGTGTGTATGTATGTGTGTGTTTTACCAAACTGGTCAATGTGTCCCTATCTGTTTTGAGTTTAAGCTGTGCTCTCTACTCAACCCCATGCCAAATTGAATCCCAGGCTAACACATTCTAATGAGACAAGACGTTACCTTTATGAATGACCTCATAGAGAAGAGGTTGGCTAGCATTGTCGAGAGGCCCGGTGCCAGGCAGCTCTGGGCTATGAAACCCAGCTTGAGCTCAGCAAGACATATTGCGTCATCCCCTTCTTTCCAATTCCAGCTTGGGATATTTAGCAGATGGGCCTGAAAGACAAAAAACAGGTAAAGGACCCCAAATACTTTCCCTGCACTCTGCTAACACAAGAAATATTCAAGCAAGTGACAGCTGATCTTTTCCTTTAGTGATGGACTTCCTTTTCCTGTAGAAGGTAAAAATATGACTAGAGCAGTGGTACTCAGACCTCAGTGATCAACAGTACCCAAAAAAGCTAAAGTAGTGTGAATTAATTGTTTCATTTATATTATATATACATTATTGTCACAGGAAAATGATTGACCAAGTATTCTGCAACTGCTTAATAACATAGTAAAAGCACATAGTGTTTTAATATCAATGTGCTGCAAAAAGCCATGGGAGACACATTAAAGAGCCACTTGCAGCTTCTAAGCCTCAGTCTGAGCATCACTGGACTACGGGGTTTAAATCAATATTCCTCCAAACTAAAATATTTCCAATAGAGTTTTTGTATCGGGAACTTCTCTATTTTTACATCTTTTAGTTTAAATCTCCCAGCATCCCTCAAGATCTCATATTATGGGGGCGTTCTGTCAACCATGGAAAACTGGAATGGCAGGCTTTGTAAGACCCATCAACAAAGCTGAAGTTGTTACATAGTGTTATGAAGTTTTCAGTGCACCCAGGTCTCTGTATACTCCCTCTTACAGCAATCTCAGCTATTCCCTGACAAATAAGAAACACACATAGACACCAGAAATCGAACAGGTTTTTAATCTAATCTAATGTGGAAATGCAGTACCCTAATCATATGTCCACAAGCCCACTTCTCTAACAATAATGATACAACCTGTACTTTTTTGGTTTCTCCCACCCCCAGAATCAAATAAGCACAGAGAGTGGTGCAAGGAGTCTCTACTCTCCAGCTTTTGATTATGGGACTAGAGCTCAGTAAAAGGGTGGATAAAAACAGTCATCCAGTGTTGACTCTGCTCAACAAGTTATGTATATTGTTTTTAATACTAATTAATATACAGTAAAACCTCCATTTAACGGACTAATTCGGGTGAGGGGGTGTCCGTTAAATCAAAAAGTCCGTTATTTAATAATAATAAAAAAATGAGCTGTCGGAGCAGCAGCCCGCCCGCCACAGGGTCGGGGCGGCAGTTCCGCAGCCCGCCCGCTGCCGGGACCCGGGCACTGGCTGCCGGGAGCCGTCAGCCAGCCCGCCCGGGCACCGGCTGCCGGGAGCCGGACGGCAGCCGGCAGCCAGCCCGCCAGAAATGGATCAGGAATGCATCAGACTTGCTCAGAAATTTTGTCCGTTGCATCCGAAGTCCATTAAATCGAGGTCCGTTAAATCGAGGGTTTACTGTAGTATGTTATAATAGGTACTTCCATATACAATTGTCTTCATACCAAATTTTCCTTGGAAAAGAGCGTGCAAAAAACCCCATGTTTTGCCAAACGACAAAGTTTACAGATCATTCTAGAGATTTTTGTGAAATGCAAAACTCTAGTGGACACTTTCATCCTTCTATCACAGACATACACATGAACACAAACACTGAGTTCTTCATTCTGTCCTCCTCCTGATAATCTGATTACCACAATTCATCATTTTTCTTTATTTCCTCATTAATTTTAGTTAGAAATATAAAGAGAAAACATGTTTTTAATACTACATGCTTTCCATTGAGGGCGTTTAAAATACAGAAATAGCATGATTCTGTTCCACAAAAGAAGGTGGACCAGATTCTATATGTTAGTTGCCCTTCACTCATCTACGTGCAACTGGGACAACTGCATATACAGTAGAAATCATGCTGTGTAAAACCAGGTGGGTTCTGAGCAGGCCTAAACTTCTTAGCTAAAGTTATAAAAAGGCGAGGTAGGTGATATAGAGAGACAAGCTTATGAGCCACATGGAGCTCTTCTTCAGGTTTGGGAACCTTATTCAGCATGTCACAACTAAGTACAATATAGAACAGATTGTTTAGCCAGAAGTTAACATATATCTCACGAGACCATTCAGGGTGAAATGAAGGTGTGGAAATCTTAGACATAGTATGCGGTCTCCAGGGTTCCACAGACTGTAGGTTGAAACCCACTGTTCTACAGTAATCCCATATACTCTCCTATTTGTATAGGTAATACGAGCATCATACATGGTTTAGTGAATCAAGTTGGGCCTTATTTCACAAGAGATGTGTGCTTACAAGCCCAACTGAAATCAATGGGAGCTGTGGAAGCTCAGCACCCCCGGGTAAGAAACATCCTAGAGTTCTGATAAGGTCCCTGGCATATGTAAATACAACAGAATTAACTCTTTAGTGGATTCCATGACAACCTTTATTCACATGTTCCTACTGAGAAAGAAAAATGCTTTCCATTTAGGCAGCAAGAATAAATGGGTGTGGGAGACTGCGGTAGATCTGAAGAGCGAGCCCCTTTGGTCTTCTCATTACCTTGTTATGATACTGCAGCATCTGAGTGATAATTCTTATCTTCGGATGGTAATTCTTTATGGAAATTACTCTTAAAAAGAAAAGAAAGAAAGAAAGAAAGAAAAAATTTACATTTTGGACATTCTACCATTCTTCCTATAGACCCAGGCTTGTGGACCTGGTGTTTCTGAGCCTCTGCTTGAGGCATCCACACTGCATTGTAAACCTGGGTTTACAATTCCTGGGCCTGGGTCTCACAGCCACGCTAACACTGCACTACACATGGCACTACATAGACCTTCTGACTCAGGCCTTCAGCTTGATCAGCATCCACACTGCAAAATGACAAGGCTTAGACCCAAGTCACAGCTGGACTTGGGCTCTGATCCAACCCTCCCATCAGGGTTCTAAGAACCTGGGTCCTCAGTGTTTGCTGACCCAGGTCAGACTGATTTGTGTGTGGATGGAAGAGGGACTTGGGCTCCAACCTGAGTCAGAGTCCAGGTTTAGTGTTCAGAGTACACATACCTTTTGAGAGCGACAGCTTATTATGGTAGTGTGCTGCCAGAAGTTGCATTGCAGGCATTCAGGGAAAACTTACATAGCTGACTTGTTCCCAAGATTAGAGAATAAAGTTGTCCAGTAAAGTTGTTTGAATCTCTTTTTGTAGGGAGGAGAATTGAAGAGCAAAGAGTGATGGTCCCCTCCCCCGATTCATTTCCCATTTCCCACTGAAGTGTTTAATTAATCCGGTTTTATTGAATCAAACTCATTAATTGTGAGAACACACAACTGTTGAAGTCAAGAATAATTATTTTTTAAGTGATAAATATTGGCTTTCCCAGCATGTGTAGAAGGCAAAAGAAGTCTCTTCCTTTCAGAGCACTCTCACGGGAAAAAGTTGGAATACAGATCCAGCTCCCTGGGGAGTTAAGGTGCGCTGCTGACCAACACAACCACATTCCTCAGCCCAAAAGAGGAATGTAGCACCCGACCCAAAGAACCTGCTGCCACCAGAAGCAGTTGCCGGGGGAGTGTATGTTGAATCTTGTCTCTGGCAGAGATCCTCAGAGCACCACTGTCTGGGCTCCACATTGCCACTTACTCAACAACAGTGTGCTTCTGGATGCAAAGGTCAGAATTTCAGGCTTAGCCATGTTGTTTAAATGAAATGGAGCTATTCAATAGACTAGCACCCTTGGGACTTAGGTTTTAGTAGAGCAGGTGATATTTGTTATTGGGGTTGGAGAAGAGTAACCAGTCACCCTGCTATGTAAATACTGTTTATACACATGGCATAGAGGTGCAGGGCATTCTGACTCTGCTGCCTGGGAGAGCCAACACCATTAACATGGTCTTTCAACTCTACTCTTCTGAAAGATGGGGCAAACAAAGAACAGAAAAAGAGGGGAACTTCAAACCCCCATAGAATATAGGGCTTTTAAAAAAATACAGCAATGAACACAACTACCTAACTCCATAAAACTGGAATCCTGAAGGCAGTTCACTCAACCTCCTCCCCCCCACACACACACAAAAAAGCCTCGCTATGTGAAACCAAATCCTGTATGCCATCACTTCCCTTACTGATCAGAGAAGAATGCACGGAAATGCATACCAAGAAAAAGAAAAATTGGACTTTCCTTGCAAGGACAATAATAAATATATCTATTGAAAGAAAGACTGAAAATAGGAAGAGACAGTCTATATATTGGGTTCTGAAATAAAATATGTTTGATCCCAATGCACAGGATAACATGTTTGAGACACTAAGGTCCCTATGATGCTGGCAACATGTGTAGAAAGTACAGGGCATACAAACGTAGTTTTAATGTGGGCATCTGCTTCATCCTCATTCTCCAGATTCAAATTTGTGAGGCCACAAGTGGCACTGTCTGCAGAAAGATCTGTAGCTGACCTATGCTGGTTATCTGGGCTAGCACTTCCTCTTTTCATCATTTCACTGTCATGGACACACAATACCCAAGCCAGCCCTTCCACCTTATACTTCTATCTCCACACTATCAAGGCAATCCTGTGCACTCTCCCAATTTAGCTCCCTGTCTCTGGAAGCAAGTCAGTGAGAAGTTTTCAACTGTAACAGATGTGGGTATGGTCCACCTAGACATCAGCAATTTGCTAGTCAGAAATGAGAATGACAGCCATATTCACTCTTCAGTTTACCTCATAATATTGGAGGCATCTTCAGCATCTGGGTCAGCGCAGTATTTATTGGCAAGGATTAGGCATGCATCTGCTGACTCTATCTGAGACACCGGGGGGAAAAAAAGCAAACATAAATAGAAACCTTTGTTTCCAGATTCTCACAGCCACCGACTTCTAAGAAATCAGCTTCTTCCTCCAGGAGCAAGAACAACAGGTTATAGCTTTTACTGAGTATAAAGCTTATGATATGCTGTAGATTTGACTCTTTATGGTATCAGTGCCAATACTTACCTGGAACTGATCACTTTAACATGCCAAAACACTTTCCAAATATTAAACATTACAATGCTCATGGCAGGTAAGTACTTTAGTTACTACTGCTACCGGTTACTAATGTTATTTCAGAGATACCGAAAAATGAAGCATTAACAGGTTAAATGCCAGAGTTTTAAAACTTCATGCTGCAGGTCAGGCTCCTAAACCCATAGGGACAGGGACTGTCTTTCTATTGTTTGAACAGTGGCTATTACAACAGAGTCAGAGCTGTTTGGGCCCTGGGGCAATAACATAATAATAAAAAAATAGATCACTGATTTTAGGGGCAAAGATAATCTAGTGGCAAAACTTTCAATCATCAACCTTGGGTCTAGTTAGCATAAAGCAGCAAATTTAAAATATAACAAAATTACATTTTTTCAGTATATTTGGGCAAGTCCCAAACAGGAAAGTAGGGGATGGAAGAGAGAAGATAACCAGACTGAATTTTATAGTAATCACAAAGACATCATTTTATGCTGCTGATTGGAGCTCAGCTCAGTGTATGTTATGTAAAAATGGACCAAAAAGCTTTTGTAGCCGGCACAGACAAAATTCCTAATTTCTGCTCAATAAAACAGCTTAACGTTAGGCAAAGATCATTATGATTTAAGAAGCTTCTTCATGTTCCATTAGAAATACATGAAATGGGGTAATGCTGTATATAAGTTTGGTATAGTTTACTCTTCTGAACTTCGGGGTTTGCTTCAAGAGGATCAAATTATTTAGCATAGAATACTTTAACCAATACAGCCATCTTATTATAGTTAGCAAATATCTCAAACTGAATTTACTTTTTCACGACACCAGACAATAGAAAAAAGGTGAAAAATGTGTTCTAATTGCCCCATGCAAATGTGCCAATAGTGTTTATAACATCATGTTTTAAAATGTTAAACATTAATATTAACAACCATAGGACCTATCCTATTAAAGTCAACTAAAACACTCTCATTAACTTCAGTGGATGTTGGATCGGAGGTAGAAACTGCTTATTTAAGAGAAGACAACTAGTAGAAATAAAGAATCAACAGAATCATTACCTTTACTCTCGCCAGGTCATGCGGATTGAGAACTGAACCCTGATAAAATTCCACCTGAGTGAAGTGTCGTTTAAAAAGAGCTTCCAGCTCAAGGTTAGGGGAGATACTGCATTGGGGGGGTAAAACAAACAAAAGTCAGTTTGTGCAACATTTCTGTCCCACTCACTATGTTCATTTTTAAAATGTTTGAAATTCCATTTATGCTTTTCTTGTGCAGTGAAAACAGTGGGCCTGACCTACTTTTAGCACAGCTCTGTTCTTTTCACTACATATGTCCCCACTTACATGTGAATGTAGCCTACCAAACGGAGGTAAGACAGGTTTCCCTGAATGTAGCAGCTGTGAGGGTTACAGGGTTAGCTGTTTTTTCTTATCTTGTGCTTTGCTCCTGTTTTTAAGAGTAAATAATATTTTGGTTTGAGAAAGCTGTCCAGTGGTCCATATTACCCACTGTTCAGAAGCTCCCAAAGGAAAGATTTGGAGATGCCTAACATGGTTGAGCCTGCTGAGTAATCCCAGCTGGCATGTTGGCTAATGTAGAATCTAAGAGAGGAAGAATCAGAGGACTCCACGCAGGACAGACGAAGACATGAGGCCTAACATCTGAAGGGAGTGCATTGAGAGAGATCAGAAAAGGGGACAGCAGCTCCCACCAATTCAAACACAGTGAGGTGCATTACACTCTTTGATGTATAACTATTCTACCTCATTGACATAGATGCAGTATCCATATTGCTTGGCACAACTGAGATCTAGGAATCGTATACAACAGCACAGAAAAGGTCCATATTGGCAGCTAGCATTATTTATTAACTCCACTGCTCTCAAGTTAATTAAGAAACACAAAGAAATCTAGAAAATAGGAACAAATTTATCCATCGAAGATGTGCTCTTAGCAACATCAATTCATACAAACAAGGGCAATACTGACCCTTAAAAACTCCTTGGCTTTGTTAGGAATCAGCACATGAATGAAGACCAAAGGATGCAAAAGCAGCAGCTTATTATTTGAGTGAAAGGAAAATCTGCCTAGTGTATGGGCTGCTCACTCAGACCAGACTATAGTTATCTACCTGCACTTTGATGTAATTCCAGTCATATGGTCAGACCGTATAATTCATACAGTAGTTTAATGGCCACCAAAGGGACCTGGTAATACCTCTAGATTGTATTAACTGTTACTATGTGCATTCGTTATAATTTTGTCATGTTGTTTTTGACCAGCGGTCATTTTCACATAAGCAAGTAGTCAGATGAAAAGTATTCCATTATAAAAATGTGGCACACACCTATCTAGCTCTCTTAATAACAGAGCAAGCATTTATTTGCCAGGTAAACAGCATCAATTAAATTAAAAACATGTTTACTTGCAGTTGTCTGTGCCTTTACTGCAAATGCATGCGCAAATGAGCAGTAACTGCTTAGCCACTCATCCTACGCACGGGCAGTTACCACAGTTCAAAAACTATTGTTGAAAGTGCATATGCAATTGTGGGTGCACGTTTGTCACATTTCTTTCTTTTTTTTTTTGCCAGAACCTCCAATTTCCTTTTGGAAATTAAGTTCCATGTGGTCATTTAGAGGGCCACTTCCCTCCTACCCTAACAATACACAAGCAGTTACCAGGGGATATCAATTGTATCCATTACTCCAATTTAATAGCAATATTATAAAATCTGCCAGGTAGCAACTCTGTGCATTCTCAACTTCCTTTATTCAATCACCACAAATGATTCTTAACCTTTTAATCATTTTGTTTGACAGAAAGGAAAGTGCATTGCTTGCTGTTAAGTGCATTAATATCACTCATTCAAAAACAGCTCATGGCACTTGGAAATGCACGCTGCTCTTGATAGGAAAAGACAGTTAACACCATATTTCTCTCAAGCAAATAGCTATTTCTAATAGCCTCTTCCTAAGACATGCCAATTTGATGTTGAATTATGTGTAATGGGATGCTAGTGACAAACAGCAACTACCTTTAAGCAAAATTGCTGACGGGAAGGGCATGCCCAAGCAGCTAATGACTGGCTGGAGAAGTTGTGGCCTAGTCAGTCCTTAACTGACAGGAAATATCTGACCTAAACATGATCACTAATGTTACCAGAGAACATACATTTTAAAATAATTTAAAGCAATTGCTGTTTCTGTCTGTTTGCAGTATCACTATATTTGTGCAACAGTGTTTTGTTTTTTAGTAGTGCTGTTTTGCTAGCAGTCACAGTCTAATACAATAAAACCAGAGAGCCCCAATACCTGGAGGTGACTGCACCAATTTAATAGATCTACATGGATTGTATCATTTAGTGCTCATCATCTCATTCATTTTTACAATTCAGAATGCATCTTGGACTTTTCCAAACTGTTCAGACTCTATGAGCAGCTAAAAGGGAGGTGGAAAGTACCAGTGTACCATGGAGCACTTCTTGTTACAAAATTTTAGAATCCAACAATCTTTTAACAAAGTCATTGGAATGCGCCGTTTCTATTAATTTACATAAAACTGGTAAAACGTACTCATCTTCTGCAGGTTCGTAATCTCCCGAAGAGAAGATTAAATGCAGCAGAATCTCTTTCATGATGTTTGTGTTTGGAAAAGCAGCCAGTTATGCACATCTTTAGGTAAGTGTCAGCATATATTTGAAATATGTCATTAGAATCAGAAAACACAGCTTTACTGCAATTTAGCTTGCAACTGTTAGACAGATGAGGCATAAAAGCTGGAGGTGGAAATAGATACCTATGAAGGGGCATTCCTATCATCTTTTCCCCCATAGATTGCATGATAGAAATTAGTCTCCATAAACTAAATTTAGAACTATCCAGAGCCAAAGAAAACTTCTGCAGTATTTATTAATATGTGTTGAATATTATTTCTGAGTGTCCGTTACTCTTTAAAATAACTTATCTATAAAACTAGTGACAAACAACTGAGTTTTTCTTTAATATAAGGAGCACAAGTCTGAAGTTCAGTGGCTTCAAGTACCAGTACTATTTAGTATGCTACTAGGTGGGAACAATTGTGGTAACCAAGAGGAAAACAAAATTTCATTCTCAACATTCTATTAGTTTTGCAATGTTGGCAAATATGCTGTTCAAATCAGGATAACCAGAGATGATCTGATCTGCAATGGCACTTATTTCTTCAAATATTCAGATGTGTGTATTTAATTCATTATTCTTTATCATCATTCACTAATTATTTAAGTAATTAGAAATGTATTTAAACTATTTCTCGCTTGTACATCCTATTAGATCAAGGCTTCTCATTCTTTGTACACCATTTGCTTCCTTAATTTATTAACTACATGTATAAAATATCCTTGGTCCAGCCTTTTTTTTCTACACAAGCATTATTTAGAGAATAGTAGGAATCATTCTTTGGAAAAAAAAGAAGTGTCAAGTTTTAACCAACAAGGCAGGGTCAATCTGTTCCTTTTTTCTTCCCTGCTGATTTGTTTCCACTTGCTGTAGGATGCAGCAAAACACAAATACCGATTGAACAATCTAGCAATTGTATACCAGATCAATTCAGTCTTTGTTGCGGCTTAGCTAAAATCAGTTAGGGTCAACTATCCCCCTTTGATGCATATGGCTCTAAATGAAGTCAAGATGAGATCTTCTGTGCACCTGATGGCAGAATTTGGGCCCATTGAGCATAAAATAAATGAAAAATTTCTCTGCAACTGCCTGTGCTGTATGTTAGGTAAGTATTTTAACATTTCACATATGGGAAAAGCAAGGCTCAAGGAGATTTTGGCTGGTAATGTCAAAAAGAGTTTGAGAGTCAGGCACCTAAATCCCACTGAAATTCAATAGGAGTAAGTCTCCTTAAATCCCAACCTTAGACTTATATAAAGCTAGTGGAAGAGTCACAGATCGACACAGAGGGTGAAATCCTGGTCCTACTAAAGTCAACAGGAATTTGGCCATTGATTTCAAAGGGGTCAGGATTTTACCCCACAGGTCAAATACATCTCTGGTCTACCTTCACCGAAAAAGTTTGACCCTAACAGTCTCATAGTCCCCTGCTCTACCCGCAAACCAACACTGACAAACCAGGACACATTCAGACCTTTTTTGATCAGCAAGAAAGGTTTTGGCTGGAAAGATTACTTACTTATGCAGAAAGACGATTTCCACGTTCACATCATCCCTGTCCTTGTGCAGGAAGTCCTTCAGGAAGTTGGACACACTTTCAAGTGTTATGTGACCACAGACAACTATGTGCCTGTGATAGAAAAGTTACAGTTACTTTTGCAGGGAAAACTAACAAACAAGCATGCAAACAAAAAGGGTAAAATAAGCTGTTGGCTGAAAAAAGAACGCATTCTTCCTGATGCTTCTCTAACACCTATTCCCTGAAGTCATCAAAGGAAACCATCAATACTAGAAGGTACTTTGATATTGAAAATACATATGGGCTCTCACCTGATGCTGCAAAAGATTATTACAAGCAAAACCATTTGGCCACGTGGTTTTAAGCATTTAACAATAAATATTATTATGTATACACTTATATGCTGTATTATCCAGTCCCTTTCAGAGTCATATTTCTTCTTCTAAGATTTACTATTTAATTTTTTATTTATGACATAGAGCTTATCATGTAATGAGACAACAAATCCCCCTGAAATGATTCTACTTATTTTCCTGGTTATATCAGTGAAGCCAGTGAAAAGCTTGACATGTTATGGGCCATTAGCAATAAAAAGAGAAATCTTGCATTTTCTACCATAAGTCCTACAGTGGGAGCACTTTACAATAAGTGGACATTTTTAAATTCTGCAGTGCAATGGAACACCCAACATAGAACCAGAATCTGTACAGAGAGCGCTACACGTTTACGGCTCCATGCAATTTCCAGCAGTGTCAAGGGAAGAACCCAAGTATATAACAGAGAAACAGTGTTCACGTCTATATATTGGTTTCTTACACGCTGAGTTAAATGTCTAAAGTTGTCCCCTTTCTTTGCTTTCTTACTTAATGGATTGTTAAGCCACTTATTGTAAAGTATTGTCCAAGTACTTGTGTTAGCATGCTCAAGAGTGGCTCTGTGTTTCTACCACAACACAGACAAAAGCATTGCTTTCATTAGTCAGAGGAGTACATGGGAGGTGCTGGTGTTTATGGTACTTCCATTGCTACTGCTGTTGCTTGCCACATTTCTTGCAGCTGTCAGGGAAAGAGAGGGCAGTAGAAGTGTGGATTCAATTTAATTATTAAGGTAGCAGACAGAGAGTCTTCAGTAAGCTGACCTCATTACAGCTGATTGAGGCTATATGCTGATTGCAACAAAGGCACAATTTATTTATTGGCTGGCATATGAGCTGCCAGCAGGTGGCCAAAATGAAATAAAGTAATTTCAAGGGCAAAATGTAAACTGCCCAAGTCTTACCTATTTCATAATTGCTCTGTGCGCATGCCATTAATGCAGAAACCTCATTGGCTGGAAGCAACAAATAATAGGTAGCAGCAATAATCGCTTATGTAATGTACCATAAGGGACTATTATGAGAGCCTGTCCTTGCTTCATAATTTGGTACTTGACTAAGTATATGGAAATAATGCAATGAACTCATTGGTGAAAGGATAATGATGCAGAACAAAAAGTAAATCAATACTATGCATGATGCAGTTAATAATATCACCATCATGAACTACTACTTTTGCAGTGGTGCAGGTAGTGACTAGGAAAGCAAAGCACAATGAAGTATTATACTAATCCAGCACACCATAGGGGACTGCTTTACTATTACTACTTTGTTTTTACAAATACGTTAGCACAAGACTTTCGATCGGGATTTAGGAAGACAATTATCTCAAACACTACTTATATGAAGACTTGTGGCACCTTAGAGACTAACCAGTTTATTTCAGCAGAAGCATTCGTGTGCTATAGCCCACTGGTTATAGCCCAAGAAAGCTTATGCTGAAATAAACTGGTTAGTCTCTAAGGTGCGACAAGTCTTCATCGTCTTATTTACGGATACAGACTAACACGGCTGCTAATCTTAAACCTGTCACTACTTATATGGCCTTCCAATGACAACCCACCAAGCCATGAGCACTTGGAGTATTACAAAATAAACAACAATCACAGACTGGTTTTTTTTCTTCACTTTGTAATGGTCTATATAATATTATATTTAGGCTGTACTAGGTCTAATTAGGACTTGGTCCTACAAATATTTATTTGCTAGGTGCATTGCTTGCTATGGCGAGTGGCTGCTCTAGTATCAACAGGATTTCATCATATCATAAACTCTATGTTCAGTAGAAATGCATGAAGAACTAGACCCACAGATGGTGAACTTCTCAAAAAAGGAAACAAAAGTTTTCTCCCCTGTTCCATAAGGTACCAAACACTGTATCAGCATGTAATAAGTAAGAAATACAATAAACCAAATAACTGACTCATTTTTTGTGCAAAAAGAGACTTGAGAGCTGCCCTGTAGGGCCTTCATAATGTGGCCTCTGTGCTGGATCTAGGGTGACTAGACAGCAAGTGTGAAAAATCAGGACAGGGTGGGGGGGATAATAGAGGCCTATATAAGACAAAACCTCAAATAATGAGGCTTTTCCTATAAAATCGGGACATCTGGTCACACTAGCTGGATCCATGGCTGGTGCAGAAATTGTCACTAGTTTGGGGAGCTACAAACTATTTCTTGGTTGCAACATACTTCAGCTTTATCCAGTCTTGACCTAATATTACTGGGTAGATCTGGAGACACACAGGCAGTACCTTCATCTCACCTTTGTTCCCATCAACAGTCCATTTTATTATTATGCTAGAATACCCAAGAATATCTCCATGATTGCATTTAATGGGGATTTTCCCCTTTGCCAGCTTCCCTACTGTTCCCAGTTTACACTCCCTTACAAAGGTATGGTCGCACCTCAAGTGTACAAGGACCAGTGTTTCTTCGCCATTCACCTCTGATATTGTGCGTTTCCATGGGGCTTTTTTTCTGGGTCCTATTCTCTCCTGTCTAGACCTGCCCAAAATTATACTTCATCTAGGGGCAGTCATAAAACCTATATATGCCTGTTCTCCACAGGAGTAACAAGCTATCAAGTCTATCCCTTGTCCTTCTAGTGACTTTGTCCTCTTTCTGAACTTCTTTTGGCCCTTGTTCCTCTGTTGGTGTGGGGCAGGGGTCTGAGCAGGGCATTTAAAGTCATAGACCCTGCTGTCTCAGGGGAAACTTGCCCATGGTTTGCGAGAGGAGTGCCAGTTACCATTGCTGCCCGACAGGGCCGGCGACAGAAATTTTGCCCCCCCCCCCAGCCCAGCCGGCGCTTCCCCCCACAGCTGACAGCGGCTGGGCCCCTCCCCAGCCCAGCCCAGCCGGCGCTTCCCCCCCCAGCTGACAGCGGCTGCCCCCCCCCCCAGCCCAGCCCAGCCGGCGCTTCCCCGCCCAGCTGACAGCGGCTGGGCCCCCCCCCCCCCCACAGCCCAGCCCAGCCGGCACTTCCCCCCCCCCAGCTGACAGCGGCTGGGCCCCCCCCCCAGCCCAGCCAGTGCTTCCCCCCGCCAGCTGACAGCGGCTGGGGGGGGCGGGGCCCAGCCCAGCCCAGCCGGCGCTTCCCCCCGCCCAGCTGACAGCGGCTGGGGGGGCCCCCAGCCCAGCCCAGACGGCGCTTCCCCCCGCCCAGCTGACAGCGGCTTGGGGGGGGGCCCAGCCCAGCCCAGCCGGCGCTCCCCCCCCCCAGGCCTGGGGACCAGGGGCTGGGGATGCTGCGGGGGGTCCAAGGAGCCTGGTTCCGAGCCGAGGCGCAGGGCGTGGCTGGGCCGGTCCCGGGAGAGAGGGACACTTATCCGGCCGGGGGCGCCAGCCAGGGACCGGAGCCCGGCGCCGCCGCAGGGTCTCAGGCGGGGCCGATCAGAAGCTCTCCAGCCCGCCCTGGGACCCCTCTGCCCCCGGCCAGCAGCGCCAGGTGTGAACCGGGCCCGGCTCCCCCTTACCTCGGGCTCGGGCTCCAGCTGCGGCAGGCCTGGGCCTGGCTCTGCTCACATCCTCCGCCGGGCCTAGGCGGGCTCCGATCCCCCGGCGCCCCCGCTCCTGGGCCGGCCGCGGCCTCTCCGCAGCTGCCACCTCCGAGCCCTGGGCTGCGCCGGCAGGCCCGGCGACAAGTGGGGATGACTACGGGTTCAGCTGTATACCGGCCCCCGGACTTAAAGGGCCCCCCCTTAAGTCCAGGGCCCAGTACAGCTCTACCCGTAGTGCCCCCGTCGCCAGCCCTGCTGCCCGACAACCAGCCAGCCATTTGGATTTTCTTAGGTTTACCCAATATGAGCCACCTCCACCTATGGTTACTCAGTTTCTTGCTTCAGTGTGGGTGCTTCTGCAGCATAGAGCTACTGGACGGTATGAGCATTCATTTAGTTCTCCACAAGAGGCCTATGGGTGGCATCTGCTAGGGTTACTGGTCGCTGACTGCAAACAATCTTCCTCCGCCAGAGGAGGAATCTGTACAAACTGTTCCATAACTATGAGTTCTGCTATCTAGGATTCCATATGAGATTCTGGCTTTAACCAACACCAGCAGAAGTCCTTTAGCCTTTGGGCGATAATCCATGACCATCTTTTTGAGGAGGTGGGAGTGTGATACTTCTCATGATGGAACTGCTGATGGTAGGTTTCTTCACAGTCCAATATGGCACCCTTCACCTGCATAGTGCTAGGCCGGATTGCCCACTGGGCTGAGAGCCATGAAAGACTGTGAAAACCTTTTAAAAATTACCAAGAATGACTCCAGGTGATCACCTGGGAAAATGTCACAGTCCTGAAGTACAGGACATGCATTTCCTAAAGTAACAAAACCATCAGTAGCAGCAGCCAGCACCAGGTACACCATTTGCAGTAGCAACTGTTGTTGTTTCGATGCCATCTGTTCAAACAGTTGTTCCTGCCTATGTTGTTGCTGTGCTTCTAAATCATCCAGTCATTGTAGAAACTGGTTCACCTTCATAATCCTCTTACATACGTATCAGAAAAAACAAAAAATGTGTAGTTTGTTGTGGGGGAGGTCTTCCCTTTCTTACAGGGACAGTTAAAGTCAATTCCACTTCTGGTACCATGTTGTCAATTTTCTTGGGGCAGTCATAGACTCATAGACTTTAAGGCCAAAAGGGACCACCATCATGATCACCTAGTCTGACCTCCTGAATATTGCAGGCCACAGAACTTCACCCATCTACTCTTGTCATAAACCCCTAACTTCTCATTGGGTCACGGAAGTCCTAAAACATGGTTTAAAGACATCGAGTTACAGAGAATTCACTATTTACACCAGTTTAAATCTGCAAGAGCCCCGAGCCCCATGCTGCAGAGGAAGGTGACCCCCCCCCCCCAGGGTCTCTGACAATCTGACTCACGGGAAAATTCCTTCCTAATCCCAAATATGGGACCCTAAGCATGTGAGCAAGACCCACGAGTCAGACCCTGAGAAAGAATTATCTGTAGTAACTCAGAGTCCTCCCCATCTAGTATCCCTCACTAATCATTGGAGATATTTGCTGCTAGCAGTCGCAGACAGCTCCATGCCATTGTAGACAGTCTCATCACACAAACTTATCACACTCAGTCTTAAAGACAGTTGGTTTGGGGTTGTTTTTTTTTGTTGTTGTTGCCCCCACTGCTCCTCTTTGGAGGCTGTTCCAGAACTTCACTCCTCTTATGGTTAGATACCTTTGTCTAATTTCAAAGCCTAATCTTGTTGATGTCTAGTTTATATCCATTTGCTCTTGTTTCCATGTGGGCACTAAACTTAAATAACTGCTCTCCCTCCCTCATATTTATCCCTCTAATGCAGAAATTCTCAAACTTTTTCTTGCTAAGGCCCCCCTCAACATGCTTCAGCCCTGTGCCGCTCCCCGCTTCAGAGAGTTGTGGGGGTTGGCTGGCTCCTGGCTTCAGAGGGCTGGGGTGGGGAGGCTTCAACCCCGTGCCACTCCCATCTTCAGTACTGGGGCTCAGGGCACAGGGTTTCAGCCACAGGGCTCTGCAGTCCCCCTGAAAGGACTCGCGGACCGCCAGGGGACCACAGATCCCCCCGGTTGAGAACCGGTGCTCTAATGTTATCAACTTAACCTAAAATGAGCCTAGAAGCCCCTAAATTCAGGCTTTGTACTCTTTGCCTTCCTGTCAGACTATTTAGAAGAAGCCCGGAATGGGGTTGTAGTCCCTCCCCTCTCCCAGGCCTTTCTGGGTCCCTATCTCTCTCTGTTCTCTGTCCTTAATAGTTGGGATTGATTTTCTTATTGGTCCCACCTCTCTTCGCAAGACCCCATGATTGGGAGTTCTGACAGCGATGCTGGGGATGTGGTCAGCCTGGCTGCCTGTAAATGGGGAAGAATCACCTCTCCATGCTGCCTATGCTCAGTTTTGTAAATCCCACTACAGCTTGTCATAATGGTTTTGCGGCAAAATTTGCCATGTGGTGTTTGTACTGCTGATCTTCCTTGTGGGTTCTGCCAGTAAAGATTTAAGACCTTCCACCACGTAAAATACCTGGGTGAACCTAGTTCATAAGTTAAAAGCTTACAAATTAGTGATGAGTAAACTTCAAAAGTTTCAGAGGTTGTGTTTGGATGCACTTGTTCTTGATGCTTAAGAGATTATATGTAAATTTTGAACCTCCTGAGTCTGCCAGATAGAAGTACAGTAAAACCTCGATATAACGGACTAATTCGGGCGAGGGGGTGTCCGTTAAAGCCAAAAGTCTGTTATTTAATAATTTTTTATTATGCCTGGATCGGGGAGGCAGCGGGGAGCCGGCAGCCAGCCCGCAGGGTCCCGGCTGCCGGGACCCTCCAGGCAGCCTGCCTGCTGCCGGGGGTCGGGCGGCAGCCCGCCCCCAGCTCAAATCCCGGCGGCTGCCGGGAGCGGGCAGTCAGCCCGCACGGTCCCGGCTCCCGGGACACTCCAGCCAGCCTGCCTGCTGCCAGTTCAAACCCCGGTGGAGCCCTCGACAAACGGATTTCGGATGCATCACACTTTCTTACAAATTTTGTCCGTTGCATCCGAAGTCCGTTAAATCGAGGTCCGTTAAATCGAGGTTTTACTGTAATGCCATTGGAAGTAGTAGTTTTCTTGTGGTATTCAAGCTCTTCCTGTATCTATACACCAAAAGCACCCCAAATTGGCAAGGCACAAGAAAATGAAAAATAAAAGCAAAAAATAAGCAATTTTTGATCCTAAGAGTCACAGTAAGTGGGATTTATTTGTCCATCCCTATTTAGGAGTTGCATTTTTTATCTTGTTTAATTGGTATAATATTTATGGCTACAGAAACATTTCTTTGTTTAGGTAACTGCATTTTATTATTGCTTGTTACAGTCCTTAACTGTAAAATTAGATTCCAGATGCTCTGGAAAGACACTCAGGGGCAATTCCATAGAACAATATTCATTCTTTGCAAAAAAAAAAAAATCTTCCTGGATAAAAGGTGGGACTGAAGACATACTTCAACTCATAGAATAGTCATTTTTTATATTTTTAATAAGCTTCCACATTTTATAAGAGCAAACTTAAGACCAAATACTGTCTGTAAAGCCATCAGCCAACTTGGCTGCAATATGGAGGTGGACTATTACACCAGAAAATCCGGAATTAGGGTTTTTTTTTTAAATGGAGATATACCAATCTCCTAGAACTGGAAAGACCTTGAAAGTCATCGAGTCCAGTCCCCTGCCTACACTAGCAGGATCGAGTACTGTCCGCTGACAGATTTTTTGCCCCATATCCCTAAATGGCCCCCTCAAGGATTGAACTCACAACCCTGGGTTTAGCAGGCCAATGCTCAAACCACTGAGCTATCCCTCCCCCAATTCTCAATTGCTTTGCAGCTCGGACAGTCACTTAGTCATGCATAAAGTGTCATAATTCTGATTCAGTAGCATTTTACACCCACTTTACACTGGTGTATAGGACTACATAAGGCTCAAGGCAGTGGAGAAACAGGAACATAAATTTCTTGTATGTTAGCACAAGGACTGGGATCATGCAAAAGTGGTAGAATGCATCGAAACTATGTATTCCTTACACACAAGTTCATTATCTGTCTTCCGCATCTTTGCTTTTTCTTATATTGTACTAGTTGTCAGAGAAATTGGGATAGGGAATCTTTCAGGATAAATAAAATTCTCCTTTTAACATAAGTGATACTTTTGCACAGGAGAGCGATTGATTGAAAACAGATTGCCTTCTTGCCTAAGGAGAATTATTAGGTACATTATCTAAGAAACATTGGAAAAAACCATATTGTTCCAATCTGTCCTGTATCTGATTTGAAGATTTACAGCTTCCCCTTTCTGGGCCTATAATCATTCCCTTTCCCTGCACCACCCATTTTTTTCATACAGTAAAAATCTAAAAAAAGCCAACATATTGAAAGTGTTTTGAATTCAGTTAGAATTGATTGATAGTAAAATAACATTGTAGTAATTCAGAATCTGGGCTAACAGATTTGCTTTGATAGAATACTTTAAGAGGCATTACCAAGAAATTTAGTCTGAAATATAGGTTTTGGTTTTTTAAAAGTGCCAAAATTTAACACAGTATTAATCAAAATTACTTTGTTGTATTATACTTTCAAGTTTCAATTGAAGTTTATTTTTCCAGTTAAAAAATTCACCAGGCAGTGCTGAAAACCCAAGCACTATGGCACTATGTCATAGGTCCTGATCCTGCAATTTTATCCACACAGGTAGATGCTAGCACTCATGCAGAGTTAATTGACTTCAAAGGGATACTATGTCGGTCTGAGTGAATCAGATTATCAAAGGAGAGCAATGGCTAGTGCTTTAGAACAAGACACTGAACCTTGGTATATAAAGGGAGCAATGAAATTTCTTTGAGTAACACAGAAATGTAAAACACCACCACAAATGAGTAAAAAGTAAATTAGATTTTAAAAACTATTTTTCTGTCAACAATTAGTAGCACAAGTAAAAAAATATTTTATAAGTAATGGTCAGATTTCAACTTTCCTTGCGATGACTTGGATGCATCCCAGAATTTGGGCCATGATTTTTAACCTGAATTAAAGGTTGAATTAAAGCTTTGGTATCATTTATCATAATATTAATTTAATAAATTAATTTGATTCTTTACATTTTTGAAAAAGAAAAGGGTGGGCTGAATATTTCAGATATCTGTGTTATTGTTAAGTGTTCATGGAGACTAAATGCATCCTATTTCTGTAATATCATTTTCTTCAGTGGAATTACACCAATGATGAAACTGCTCTAATAAATCAATGCAATTCCATAGCATGTGAAGTCCTTGTCCTGCAAAAGGAGTTGTAACAAGGTGGCTCACCCCCTAAAGACTGGATGGTTGAGGCTAGCTAACCCTGGGTTGCATGAGGAGCTTCCTTATATGGAGCAGCAGGAAGCTGCAGGGTGGAGCTGACAGGAGCAGGAAGTCAGGCCCAGATGACTGACTGGTGGCTTTGGGTGGCATAGACTGGAACAGAAGAAATCTGTGTATGACAGAAGAACCAGGGCTAAGTATGAACATTTGTGCTATGGTAATGGACTTTATTTTGGGACTCTGAGGATTGTTTGAACCATTCCTGTTATTAAACTAGCCCAGGTGGAGGCACTGTTAGCCACAAGAGAGACTGCATGGAGTTATTAAGGGCCCCGCAAGATGGGGATAACTGGGGAAGGGTGGCTACAAACTGACTCTTGGCCACAAAGGAGCACTCAGCAGGAGGCAGCTCCTCTGCAATTGGTGTACTTGGCAGGATTCGTGACCTTTGCCCACCCAGGAAGGAATGGAAACTGAAAGAGTAACAGTGAATAGAGAAGGAGGACATTATCTGCTTATTCTCAAAGGGCAACAAGACTCAGATGCTCCTCCTGTAACTTTTGAAAAGTCAACAAAAGCAGTCTGAGGTACAGTTTGCTACCCAGCAGCGGTATCAGGAGTCTCAACATCAACAACTGGAGCAATTTTTACAGCAGCTAGAGATGTTTCCAGTAGTAGGATTGGGAAGATTCCACTTGAACAGTTGTCATAACACCATTTCTCATTGGGGAGGCTCAACCTGGTTATAGAGCTTTGAGCGGCCCACATTCAAACATGTACCTCCAGTTGAAAGCAGCCAAGTTCAATTAGGACTGACACCAGAAGCATACTGGTGTATGTTCCACATTGAGTCATTTCCCTGGGGAACATGACCCTGTGTGCTAGCCCAGAGGCTGCAGGACCTGGCTGATTGGTGGGGAACTCTGGAGACAAACTCTCTGGGGAAAGCCCCGGACCTAATTATTTTAGAGCAGTTCTTGCAGGATCTGCCTATTGGAGTTCAAACTTGGATGAAACCATTTTGGCCATCTTCTGGGAGTGGAAGCAGTGGGAAGAGCAAAGCGTTACTTGGAGACTGAAGGAGCCAAGCAGCTAGAGCGAGAGACTCCCTTTACACAGATTTTCCATGCCTCTAGAGGTTGTTTTCACAAGGACATAGCCCAATTCACCACCTCTCATTTCCTCAGAATTGCCAATCAAAAAATTACTATTAGCATTACAAAAATAGTCTACATTACAGAACTATAGGGCTCTTCATGGGTGAATCCCTTTGCATGATCAGGGATGGAATTTGTTCACTTAGTTATATTACCCTTTAGAGAGGCACTGGTTCCTTACAAAACAAGTTAAAATTCTGGCAAAAAGTCCTTAAACTGATACCACCAAATGTACAGTGGGTTAAGGCAAAGAAAAAGGATAACAAACATTCAGATTCCTGAAGTGAGATAAATAAGAACACACAGTTAATCCATGTAAACTGCAGTGTAAATGAAAACAGCTCCATCCCGAACAAGATTCTGCAAAACAGATCTCCTTTCTCTTTACTTGTGCCTCCTCTGGAGAAGCCAATATGAAATACAAACCTCTCAGCTGTTTATTTCTGGAGAAGTTATATCCATTTTTACTGGAAGAAATATAAAGAACTTGAGGGGGGAGGGAATCACCCTACCTAGTCTGTCATAATAAATCAGAGAGAATGAACTGAAAATTTCATTCAGCATTCTCTGAATATATTGTGTTCACTTCAAGTAAATTAATGAAATATGGCAGATATTGATCTAGATGTCTCTTTAAAACTATAATATTAAATATAATATTAAAACTTTAATCTCTTTTCTAACTTCCTGCTTAGTCTTCTAGTCATGCCTTTCTTTACTATCCTTTCTCTGCACAATAGTAGCAGGACAATATAGTTGGAAGTGAAACACAGTGGGGTGCTCAATGAGACTACCTGTCTTCTATCTTCGTAAGGTGTGGGGAGTTTGGTAGTACCAAATGTTTATACTTTCCCTATTCAAACATATCAGGATCACTCTGTTCCAGTAAAAAAACTATCTATGATTCTCATCAGAGACTGGATATACTAGCCTTTTTTTATATAGCAGGTTAGCTGAACATGGTCCCAAATAAACTAGATTAAACTACATTGTGATGTGCTTTCACTTTTTATGATTCACGTAATATCACACAAGACTTGACTCAATCAGGTTCTGATTCAGCAAAGCTTTTATGCATGTACTTAAGTCCATCCCTATTCACTTAAGCATGCCCTTAATTTTATTATACTCCCCTTTCTGAAGTAGGAGAGAAGGGCAATAGATTGTGAAAAGCCACCTTTGCTTCTCTCTCTTGGGCTCCTGAACTGAGCAGAGCTCAGCTGATAATTTATATAATAATTTCAATTATTATTGGACAAATGAGACCCATCTACATATATTAAGAGAACAGAGTTTGGCCTTTTATTTATTTTTAATACTGCAGAGGAAACAAGAAACAAATGATCTGACTCGCCCCTGTCTTGCATCTGATGTAGGCGTTGACACATGTGAAATGAGGATGTAAAATGGTACCAAATCAGAGCATGGCATTTTAACTTCAAAAATTACTTGCATTTCCTAAACCTTTGTAACATGTAATGTGCTGCTCCATGGCTGATGCCAAGATCAGGCTCAGGAACTCCTCTAGCAGAGAAGGATAATGGAAAAACATAAGAATATACCACAAAATGCAATTCATCTGGCATTATTTTGAACCTAAAACCATAGTCCTCACACAGGCAAAAATCCCTAGTTTTGTCTGCATCAGGACTTTCAGATCAGGGTTCTACATTACATGGCAAAGCAATCAGAGCTAACCAGGAAATATACCTTTATCAGACATTATAACAATTTAGCTATTGCTGAACCACTCACTAACTCATTTCTGGCAGAGATACAGCTGGTATACTGCACCATATCTTGTGACAGTCAGATACAAAACTTGAGTAGTATTTCTTTAAAATATTATGCACTGATGCTTTTAAGTTCCTGCTTAACTGATTTTTATTGTAAGCATATGGAATTACAGTTATTATTTTTACCTGCCTCTGTTCTCCTTCAGTTATTTGTTATGAAATAGATTTTCATTATAAAACCTCTCTGTAGCACTGACCAGTCTCCTGACCTGTAAGTATACTCTTATTAGGAAGGTTGAAATATCTCTATTCATGTGGTTATGGAAAGTGCGCCTCATTTTAAAATTAATCCTGTTCAGATGGTCGTTAGTAATTATCTCTCTCTCTCTCTCTCTCTCTCTCTCTCTCTCGAGACTGAAGAACGCCCACTATGTTTTTCTGCCTTAATCTAAAGCTTTACCATAAATGTACAGAGGATCAAGGGGGACAGCTTTTTCATGTGTGCTTAGCTTTTATCACCTATGCTTCAGATATAGTCATGTGGATGCCTACATTCTTGCCCACTTGTTAAAATGGCAGTCAGCCTACCAGAACCCCCGACCCATCCAACCCTCCCCCCGTTCCTTGTCCCCTGATTGCCCACTCCGGAGACCCCTTCACTCTACCTGCCCCCGCAGTACCCCCCCCCATCTAAGCCCCTCTGCTCTTTGCTCCCTGACTGCCCCCTCCCAAAACCCATCCACCCAAACCACCACCACCCAAAACACCACCACCTAAGCCTCCCCCCCCCCCCTTTCTTACTGTGCTCAGCTGGGCACAGGGCCCTGCAGCCTGCCGCGCTTGGCCTGGCCCCAGCACCCCTGCCCGGGAGTGTGGGGCCCCGTGGCTCGCCGAACTCGGCCCAGCACCCCGGACCGGGAGGGCAGGTCCACTGGCACTGCTCCCCTGGCCCGAGCTTGTGGGCCAGATAAAAATGGCCAGTGGGCCGCATATGTCCTGCGGACCGTAGTTTTCCCACCCCTGTACTAAGATAACATCATCTGCACTTGAATTTCAGCATGTCTTGCTCTCTGTGGTTCTAGACTGGGTAAATTTCAGACTGTGACTTATAACAACAGTCATTGTAACAAAAGGATATCGGGTCCCTAATTGGAGAGACTGTCCCATGTCCCCTTTCAGCTTCCCTCAAATGAGTAATGTATAGGCCTGTGCCCAGTTAACTGTCCAATGATGCTAACAGTCTCGCCACACTCTCATCTTCCATTTAGAAACAGTTGTTGAGAAGGCTGTATTGGGGCTGCTGTGGCACCGTCTGGAGTTCTTAGATTTTTCTAAACCCTTTCATGGTTCACAGGTTCCAAGGCCAGAAGGGGTCATTATGATTTTGTAGTCTGAGCCCCTGTACAACCCAGGCCATAGAACTTCCCCAAAATGATTCCTAGAGAAGATCTTTTAGAAAAAACATCCAATCTTGATTTAAAATAGTCAGTGACCAAGAATCTACCATGACACTTGCTAAGTTTTTCCAATGTTTAATTACTCTCACTTGTTAAAAATTTGTCTAGCTTCAATTTCCAGCCATTGGTTTGTGTTATACCTTTCTCTGCTAGACTGAAGAGTCCATTAGTAAATACTTGTTCGCCCTAGAGATAATTATAGATTGTCATCAAGTCACCCCTTCACATTCTCTTTGTTAAACTAAATAGATTGAGGTCCATCATGCTAGAATTGCATTAGACCAGTTGGCCACAGCGTTGCACTGGGAGATCATGGTTTTTTTTTTCTTCCGTTGTCCCCAGTCAGCTCTAAACCCATTATGTGAAAAGACCATTTATTTACCATGCATCTAAAATGATAGATACAGGCTATGAAATTCTTTATTCTATTTGTAGCAGCTTACGCAGGTGCAGCCAAATACCAAGCCTCAGGACAAGTTGTACACAAACTTTACAATGTAGAATTTGAATTTAAAATATGAAACTTAAAATCTACACAACTGGTAAAAATCAAGCACAGATACGAGGACAAACTTAAAACCCATGTGAAAAGGAGTCTCGTCTTCCTTTCAAGTGCTTTATTCTGCTACAGAACAGTCAAAATGAAGATGTAAGCTTTGTGGTTAGTTTAAATTATACACTCTGTAGATACTATAGACCAATTTAAAGGTTACACATACAGCAATAGATGTCCATTGGTTCATCTGGATTGCTTATACAATCCAGCTGGATTGCTGAAAACAAGTCAGGCAAAACTTGAAAGAAAATCCTTGTGCAACATTTTAGACAAATGTTTACTGATGGGCACACTGTACCCCAGGTCCATGATGAGTGCTTTCTTCATCAGAACTATCATTGTAGGCTTCACGTCTCTGACCACCACCTGATCCACCATGACCCCTAAATCTTTTTCAGAGTCACTGCTTCCCAGGATGCTTCACATTCTGATTGGCTGGCACTTCCTGTATAAACCAGAAAGCCATGTCTTGGTGTTGTCTGAGCAACACAGTCCTCCAGTGTGCTTCTGCCTTAGACCTGCTCTTACCACTCCTCGCTGCAACTTGGCTTGATTCTAGAATTCTGGCTCTCGATTTAGGCGTGGACCCCAGCCCTGATCCTGGTTTACTGTGTTTGGCTTAAGACAGCGGTTCTCAAACTTTTGAGAACCATGACCCTTTTTTCTTTTCCCCAGCGGCGTGGTGGACCCTTGTATGCCCACCGAAAAGCCGCCGAATTGAATACTGCATTCGGCGGCTATTTTTGGCGCACATGCCGAGCGCTTCTGAGAGTGCTCGATATGTCCACCAAAAAGCCACCGAATGCGGAACTAATCAATTTGGCGGCTTTTCGGTGGCGGCAGGAGCTCGCGACCCCCCTGGGATCGCTCGGCGACCACCTGGGGGGTCGCGACCCCCAGTTTGAGAAACCCCGGCTTAAGACCACTGCCATCCCCAATGAAAGATGCTGGCCTAGCCCAACCCAGATTCTTGCCTCATGCTCTCTATATGGTAGTGGATTCCGATTTTGCAGTTTTGACCTGGCCTGGCCTGGCCCCAGTACTTAGCAGTTTACTTTATGCCCACAGCCTGCCCACAACCCACCCTTGACACACAGCTGTGCTAGTAAAAGATGTAGTATAAATGCTCTTCACTTTTATGTTGCCCTAACTGTGTTCATACTAGTGGTTTTGCTGGTATTTCTATACTGGCAAAAACCTCCAAATGTAGACATGGTATTACATATTGCCCTTTTCATCTCTAGATCTCAAAAAGCTTTACAAAAGTGACTAAATATTATCCCCATTTTAAAGATGTACAGAGAGGCTTCACCAGCCTCCAGTTACACTGTGGATATGTTTACACTATAGCCTTCATAGCTATGCTGTTATTGCACCAGAGCACAGATGCTTTCTACATCAACAGTAGCGGTTGTTCTTTCAATGTAGTTAATCTGCAAGGCCAAGAGGTAGGTAGATAAATGGAAGAATTCTTTCATCAGTCTAGCTGCATCTACACTGGGGGTTATGCAGGGCCGGCGACAGAAATTTGGGCCCCCCCCCCAGCTGGGCCCCCTCCAGCCCAGCCGACAGCGGCTGGGGCCCCCCCAGCCCAGCCACCCCCCCCAGTCCAGCCGACAGTGGCTGGGGGCCCCCCAGCCCAGCCGGCTCCCCCAGCCCAGCCGGCGCTCCCCCCCCCAGCTGACAGCGGCTGCGGGAGGAAGCCCAGCCGACCTCCCCCCAGCCCAGCCCAGCCGCCCCCCCCCCCCCAGCTGACAGCTGGCTGCAGCTAGGAGCGAGAGCCCTGGAGCAGCAAGCAGCGTGAGCTGCCCTTGCTGCTCCCTCCCTCCCTCCCTCCCCGGACTGAGCCGCTGCTGCCGGCCGGGCTCACTGCTCGTCCGGGGACACACGCTCGTCCGGGGGAGAGCCGCGCCAGATAAATACGGGTAGAGCTGTACCGGGGCCCCCCTAAAGTGCGGGGCCCGGTACAGCTCTACCCGTAGTACCCCCCTGTCGCCGGCCCTGGGGTTATGTCAACCTACCCATGATACTCAGGGTGGAAGATTTTTTACAACTCTGGATGAGGTCATTAGGCCAATCTCATTTTTGAGTGTAGACCAGACCTGAGAGAGGCAGCAGCACAGCTGGGAATAGAACCCAGATCTCATGGCTTCTAGCCAGCTGCTTCTAGCTCTTTTTTTAAATTTGGTATAATAGATAGTATATGGTGAATAGATAGTATAGGGATTTAATTAGGCTTAATTTCTAGCTGTGAGAGTCCATGTATGCTGCATCAGCTGTATCCTACCAGAAGTACAGTGAGCTATCTGATTGAGGGATTTTACTGGAATAAATCAAATATGTCCTATGTGTAAACAGGAAATCCTCTTTCTTCCCTAGAGTACTTTGAATAAAGATTGGCAGAAGAGGGATATGTTTTTCCCCCTCAGAGAACTTTCTATAAATGTGACAATGCACTCTAGAACCACCTGGAACATTTCTATAACACAGGAGAAATCGCTGTTATTATGCCCACCTAATTGGGATTACTGCCAGGGAACAGATGCTGAGGAAGACATTTCAGTGACTGTAACCTTGGATAAATGACACACGAAGTCTGTTTAAACAGCATATCTGATGCTGTTTGCAATCCTACTCACAATAGTATGCTAGCATGAATGATCCACTGTGAGTCCTCTTATTCACTTCAGACTGTTTCCTTGATCAATTTTGGCTCCCATGAGTTAATTTTGCCTTTTTTTAATGACTTGAGGATTTGTACATGGCTTATATTTAAAACAAGTCATGAAGCATAAATTAATATCCCCCAGCATAATGCATACCTCTGAAACTCTGATAATGAAAAATGTGTATAATTGACATGCCTCTGTTTCCACCAGTATCTGAATTAGTTAAGCAGATTCTACCTTAACTTCCAGCAGGGGATGAATATTTGCTTTCTTACTTAGGTACCATACTAATATTGTCTACAACTAGAATATTCTTGCTTTTACATCATATACTGAAACACACAACACACGTGCATAATAACAAAGACATTCAAGGCTTAGCAAATCTAGTAAAAACTGTGGAGTGCTGTGACATGCAAAAGGAGAGCATGCTAGAAGGTTTACAGGACAAACAAGTAAACCACAACTCTAGCATCAGCACTTCAGAATCAACCAGACTTCCGTCTACTGCTCTAATCCTTCCAAATCCCAATATTGTTTGAGCTACTGTGCAGAATATACCCTGTTATTGCAATCAAATTAAATCATTTGCTCTTGTATATTCAGTATGTATATTATTCAGTATGGAAAATACAAGGTTCCCAGCCCACTTCCACCATCTAAGGTGCTCTTTCACGTAATTTTTTAAACTTTTAAAGAAATGCTCCATCTGTCAAAAGACAACTTTTGTGCAGTTTGCATGACATTAAGTTATCAAAGGCTTTAAGACTTCAAACATTTTATGTATGATTGAAAACAATGCATTTCTCGCAAGTGAAATCAGCCCCAAAATTTCATGACTAATTTTCCACAATAGAGCTTGTGTGGAAATAAAAGGTCATAATTTACCAAAGCTCACTGATATTTTTCAGCACTTCTGCCATCTCATGTTCCTCCATTTGGACTGTTTGCTTAGTAAATCACAGCCTATATATTCTGTGGAACATGGGAAGTCACTGCAGTTTGAATACCTCACTGACCAGACTCATTTTCTTAGGCAAGAATTTGGACAGTAACAGCTTCCACTTTTGGGCTAAAACAAAACAGTAAAAACTTTTTAAAAAATAGGGATGGGAAGGGAAAAGATGACATTTTTATATTTTACCTAGAAATGTAAATTTATTGTGCTAAGAAGTGGGCATGAGTTATGAGACCCAGACTACAAGATTTGAGGGAGGCTCGTAAACATGGTTACATATCTCTGCCTACATTTCCATTTCTGCTTTTATAACAATGAATAGATTTTAAATGAACATGCAGAAAAAAATGGAGACAGAAGAAAAGTTGAAGAAAGATTCTGTCCTCTGTCCTATTTGTTGTGTTAATGTATTTAAATAAGTGGGGTTACATCACTGTCCCCAATACTTGTGACTCCACAGAGAGCCTCAAGGTATGAAACATCTCCTTTCATACCAGCTGCTTGAATGGGAATGCTCTTTCAGTGGCCTGGCAGAGTACAAAGATTGGGCAATCACATGTGAATGGATGTGGCAGGAACAGTAGGAGGACACAACAAGAACTATTTCACACTCATCACATTTTCTGTAATTCTTCGTGGGTCTTCATTTGAAATTGGGGGTTTAGAAGAATGCTTAGCAGAAAATGATACACACCCCTAAGTCCACAGAACAACCCATGTCACATTCTCTTATTACCATTTACATCCCAGTGGAAAATAATCATACATATTGTATCAAATTATTTAATATAATAATCTAATGTCACTTTCTTTGGAGCTATGCCACTTAGTATTGAAGCTAAAAATAAATAAATCAAGGGTATGTTTGCAAAGGTATTCAGCTAAGTTAAAAAAAAGTCATTGTAATTCCTAATCAAACCAGTATGTCTAATGAGTCCAAGATGGCCTGTCAACTTAAATTATCTGTTTGTCTGTCTGTTTACTGTATCTGTCTGTCCACAGTTCTTTTTTTTTTATCTCTGTGAAGTTCAGTTATAGAGACCCATGTTTCCTTCTGGAAGGAATCTCTAACAGATGATCCTTCCTGATGATATGTTGATGATTTACTAATATATAGCTTATAAATGTAAGAAATCTGAAGAAATCTCTGAGAAGCAGAGCAGATCATGAGAGAAGAGAAACAAGAGATTTTATACAGCATTGCAGTTTGATTAAAATAGTCTTAAGCAGATGCCTTAACTAGAACAATATCTCAAGATGATTAAAATGTTTCTGATTTGAACATTTAAAATAGTATCTTGCATTAATATTTACTATCAAGGGATTTATGTATAATATGTATTTATACAGACACACATTTAGCTCACATTTTTCATAAACAACCATAGCAGTTGATAGGAGTTAGTATGGATTTGGCAAGCAGGATTTGGCCCTAAGAACTATAGACTAATAATAAAATAGAAATCAGAAATGCAAAGAGATTTAACCCTTTCCACTGCAGGATTATTCCTTACAGTATTTTTTCTAGTATTTTGTCCGGTCCCATTTTAAATGGCCCACTAACATCCTTTGGGAGACTATTCTTCAGTGTTTGAATCAATTCTGATCATGTCAGCGGCAAAGCATGTGCATACATAGAGAAAACAATTAAGGAAGGGCCACTCTGATTCCAAGATTAATGAGAACATCATAAATGTAAAATAACATATTAATTTAGTAATGAGCAAATCAGTTCAGATCAATTAAGAACTGATTTCACGCTTCATCCAAAGTTAAAACAGAACTTGGCACTAACAATTTCAGAAACATTAATTTGGCTTCTTCTTTTTTGTTTGTTTGTTTGTTTTTGGTGTGTGTTAATTTTCAGATGCCTCTAATAATTTGTACTTTGGCTAGGACTAGAAATGGAAGTTCCAAAATACCACAAGGAAGAATACATTTGCAGAATTTTATGTAGGCAAAACCAAGAATCACTGAAAATCTAATGAGAAAAACTGATCTCATGAGAACACCAGCCCGAATTGCATAGTAAAAGAGTTGTTTGGAAAAGTTCAGAAGAGCATCCAAAACAATAAGTTGTCAAAGAGACTCTCCCAACCTTTCAGAGGTTGGCATGAATAGACTGACTTAGAAGTCTAGTGGCTGCACTCTCGAGCAGTGGTTCTCAACTCAACCCAGGGGCATGCATTCTCCTGGGGGGTTCACAGAGGCCTTCCAGAGGGTACATCACAAAATCTAGATATTTGCCTCATTTTACAATAGGCTACATAAAACGCAAGAGTGAACTCAGTACAAACTAAAATTTCATACGACCTGTTTATACTGCTCTATATAATATGTACTGAAATGTAAGTACAATATTTATAGTCTAATTTATTTTATAATTATATGGTAAAAATGTGAAAGTAAGCAATTTTTCAGTAATAGTGTGCTGCGACACTTCTATTTTTGTCTGATTTTGTAAGCAAGTAGTTTTTAAGTGAGGTGAAACTTGGGCTATGCAAGCCAAACCAGATTCCTGAAAGAGGTACAGTACTCTGGAAAGGTTGAGAGCCACTGATCTAGAGTCCCTGGTCTGTTTCCCTATCAGCCAGCAGACATTGGACTTCATGGTGTCCTGTTCATCCATAGATGGTCAGCTGTGCTGTCCCCTGCAGGCTAATCCAGGCATGCTTGCTGACAGGCTCCAAAAGAAGCCCCCTTGTAGTTTCTGTTGAGCTGAAGCTTTAAAATGAGCAGGACAATGCATACGGTATAGGATAATTTCAGAACTCCTCAGAAGAGTGCAATCACCAAGGGGAAATAATGACATCACAATATTCAAGATATAGATTATTATCTGGTAACTGGTGATACCCATGGTAAAAAATGACTGCCTGCTTTCTTGAGTTTATAATCTTTCCTGTTTTGTTCCCTGATCTACAGATCCTCTATTATATTGCATTATCACATAGCTCTAACATGAAGTGAGGAGGGAGAAAAAGCTTTTTCCTCTCCATCTGTTTTTTGTCCAGTATTAATCATTGCAAACTACTATGCCTGTTCTTCATGATCCTAGCATGCTACTAATTTAGTTAACAATTACTTCCACACCCTCATCCTTTGTAGCATGCAATATATCACTAAGTGCCTGATGTCCGCATAGTATAATGGATCATATGTTACCATTGGCATTTGTAACATACCATATTATTCAGCAGTACAATACAACATTGTCTGCTAAATATACTTTATATTTAGAAATCCACCTATGAAATTGCTTGCATACATAAAACACAGCTCTTGCAAAGTACTTGCGTTGTCTATAGTGAAATAAACCATGTATAATACTGTATATAGCAGACTATATTTAACCCCAACTTTAAAATTTTCTCTGCTTCACACTTAGATGCACCTTTCATCTGCAGAAAGCATAAACATGAATCAATTACTCCTCACAACATCCCTCTGAGGTATTATAATTAGTCTATTAATTACTATAATTAGTCTATTAATTATAATAGTAGGTCAGCTGTCACAGAGAAATTAAATTATTACCCAAAGTCAAATAAGGAATCAGTGGCAGAGCCAAAAACAGATTGCTAACCACTAGATCATTCTTTACTTTGGTTCTAATTTCTGTATTGCACCCTCAGTCTGCAAAGTTCTCAATTTGAGAACCAAACTCCCACAGATATCAATGGGAATGACACAAGTCACAAGCAATGTCATAGACAGTACTTTCTTTGCATCTATGCACCTTAAATGGTCTTTTACAAATATTTGTAAAAAAAGGGCAAAACAGTTTAGCATACAAAAACTGGTCACTAGAAATTAATGGAAAGGAGGGAGAATAGGTGCTTATGGGACAGAACAAACAGGTTCCTTATATACTCACATTGAAAGTAGAAAATATAGTGAACAGTATTTTTATCTTTACTGCCATTAGTAACATGAGAAAAGTAGATATGTTTACCTTTATGATTGTTCCACTGAATGAGCTTTATTTTTTATTTTCATCTTAAATTGTCCTTTTCTTGCAATACACAGATTACGACATTCTCATTAAATGATCTATGGTCATTTCATTTCCCAAAGAGAATAATTGTAAACTCAAAGATAATTATGAATTGAGGATTTTTTTTAATCGTTTGTGTGCTGCAGCCATAGTACAGTGGGTTGTAACTGCATCAGATATCATGAGGTAAGCAAGATTTGAACAAGGTCATTATGGAAACCTCAGTATGCTATTTTATGACATATGAGTTACTAAATAGTGTTGGTGATCAGTAAATGAAACTTTGCTCAAGGTCATTATTGAACAAATTCTCTTTCATGGTGTTCTATTGACTATACTCTTAGAGGTCTCATTATTGGAACAGGTTGCAAAGCTGAGGTCCTACACATTTGATGTAATTAAAAACTCACAGGACATTTTGCAACATAAAGCTTCATTTATTTCCAAGCTATCTGTGCATCTCACCCCAGGGGTGAATGTGTTCCTGTAATAATCAAAATAATTCTTATAGTTTGTAAAACATTTTGGGATCTTTCTGGTTGAAAGGTATTGGGAATGCTTTATATGCATAGGTTCCAGCTACTTCAGTTGGTATAACTTTACAGCACTCTCCTAAAATATATTCTTGGTCTTGAAATTGGATAATGCAATTTTCTATTATGTTTGACACAAGAAGTGAGAAATCCTTTTTTAACTTCCTACTATATGTAATACTGTAATTTGGATAAACACCTTATACAAATATACAATATTTGTGATTTGCATGTGCGCGCGCACACACACACACACATTTTATGTGTTTTCCTCAGAGAGAAAATCAAACACACATGCTGTTTTAAGATTCTGAACAGCATCTTTCAACAAAGTTTAGCTGCCTTCATTTCGTAGACACTTTTAATTTTATCTGGAAAGTTTTTGACATTAGAAATAGAACAACTGTAGTTTCTCATTATGTTTGCTGCCAGAATCTATGCTTGGTTGCTCAACTAAAGACCTTACATTGCTAATTACTTCCACATGCCCACATCCCAAGTGAAGGAAAACTTATTGGTTCTGACAGCCCATTCTCTCAACACTGAATTCCAAATGAAAACTCAAATTTTGGCCAAAAATAACATTTCATCAATCTTGTTCTACTGACTGCAAAAGCAACATCAAACAAAGGGTGCTAATGGCTTTTTACTGAGCAGTTCCCAAGCTTATATTCTCTGATGATAGATCCACGTGAGCAAAGGACTTCTTTAAAGTACTTAGTAATTAGCTTTTGAACCAGGAAACAATGCATAAAATAAATTGAACAGTCTGTGTGCCGATGACAGAGTGAGTACAATTGACAAGCGATATGGACAGCAGAGACCAACAGAGAAAGAGCTAAAAACAAACAGAGCACATATAAGTAAAGCAAAAATAAAAAAGCCATGATAAAATAAGATGAAGCAAGCCCCAAAGCTAGCGGGAAGCCTGTGATCTGGGAGTTGAGGCCTTCAGGATGTTGGAGTTTGATTGAAGATCAGGTCCAAGTTTAGAGACAACAGAGCAATGCTGGGTACCAGTGACAAAAAAGACTAGATGAGGGGGGATTGAAACTGTATTTTTATAACTGTATTTATTAGGTCATATTCTCTCCTGATGAAACTCCAATAAGAGTTACACCAGCAAATTCTGTGGTTTTATTTTTGAAAAGCTTCTAGATTTAAGAAATCTGGGACTATGTGTAGGAAACTGAGTTGACAGATACTAAGACTAAACATTTTGGGGTAACTAGTGATCTCTCTCTCTGATGGTCAGAGAAGGCAAATGACAATGAAGATACTTTTGTTAATCTTGAGGATTATAGACCCATCTAATCTGTGCTACCAGATTCTGGCACCAGTAATAGCTGTGTATTGTAGGCATTTGAGAGTATCTCTTTTGTTTAAAAAAAGAAAGAAAAAAGAGTGGTTAAGGAGTCCTCTGCTTAACTGGGACATATTGTAATGTTCAGTGATGTAAAAAATCAGTGAAGGAAAAGCATTTACTTGTGGATCACATGAGGTAAATCAGTGCTCAGGAATTAGCTGGTAAATGGTTACAAATCTTTAGAGTCTCTCCATTCAACAAGGAAGAGAAATAACTTGATATTACCATATGCGTGACACATTAACATCATGTGTAAAGTGATGGTTTCAAAGGGACTACACTGAAATGCTTAATTCTCAAAGATGAGGGGAGGGACAAACAATTAGATTCCACTAGAAAGGATTACTCAGATTATGCTCTGTGAGAAAGTGTATGTGAAAGGTCTTGAGGACAACAGGCCAGTTTTCTCCATCTTTGCACTGGAATGGCAGAAAGAGGAGCTGAACTCAAGGGAAGATGGGAAAACTAGTAGAGTGGGACAGAAAAGAGAATATTATTCTCTCAGTACCTAGACTTTATTTGAGGCTATTTCCCAACAGATCTAACATGGCTTTCAGATAGACTTGGTTGTAACATGGTCAAGATGAAAAACAGGCATTCAATGGAAATGTAAAGCAGTTAATTTTTGAAGGTTTATGTGGCCTGTTTAAGCATAAGTGTTGCTACCAGCCAAAAAGAATTATTTGTATGTAGTTATAGCACTACTCTGATATTAAATTCATCCTTTTTCTTCTTCTTAGGATTAGTATGTGTTTTTTCAGGGTAGGGTGTGTAATGATTTTAAGAAGACTGTTCCAAATCTTGAGAAATGTCAAGCACCTGCAAACGCCACATTAAGTCAACTGGAGCTGCATGTAGTTAGCATCTCTTAGGATTTGATCAGTGAAAAGTAGCAATATGATCTCTCAGTGTGGTCATCATAATGAAATAACCCGGACAACATAAAGTGCCCATGTCATGTTCTGCCATACCCAATTTCCTCAGGGATGGGAGTAATTTCAAAATTATGACCAGTATATTTACTTGCTCAAGAGACAATCAAGTGATGTCCAGCTGGTTGATGCTTAGAAAAAAAGATATGACCTTGTTCCCCAAGCTAACTGCAGATGCAATAGCAGGGTTCCTTCCAGAATATATCAATTTAGTTCTAGTGGTATCCAGAGATTCTCTAGAAAAAGGGGCAAAATATTGTGACTTGTACCTTAGCATGTCCCAGGTCTCTAATAACATAGTGTGACAACTCTCTGGTGGTGACATTTGATGTCACAGAGCACAAGCATATTAGGGAGTGTCCATGAGTCAGATGTCACCACACTCAGGGGATCTTTAGCGTGTCACAACCACACCTGGTCTTTTTTGACTTACTTTCTGCCTCGGGTTGAGTTAAAAGTCCCGCCGTATTTCTTCCGATTAAGGATGAGAGCAGCAATTTCTGGCACGTAGCGAGCAAACATTGCCTACATGCATGAAACAAAAAAACAAAAAAAGAAAATGGCATGCAGAGAGTGTTCTACTGCAGCAGAGGCAGCAGAGCCTCTTGGAATACTTACTTTCTTCCACTAACCGCACTATAGGAACCACCATATTTCTTGCGGTTTCCTATTAACTCTATGATTTCAGGGACGTAGCTGGCAAACATGGCCTAAGAAGAAGATAGGAGACAGAAGAAAAGACTAAAAAGAGAGGCCAAAGAAAGGGGGATGATGAATATTTTCAGAAGATATATATCTTTTAAGATCTGAAAATGCAAAAGAATTAAACCTATAAAAGTATTTTAAAAATAAAAATAAATAAAAAAGAAAATTATAAAACAAAATAAGAGGGTTCAATGTAAAAGTTTGTCTTGAAGAAGATGTATACGTGGTGAACTAAAGTAATGGTCAAAAGAGGGGGGAAAGCACACAAAACAAAAGAAGAACAAAATAAAGTCAAAATGGTATCTAATTGTAAAATATTGGTTGTGTCTAATTCTTCCTGAAGGGGGGAAAAAACTATTCAAATATTACATGCTACAAAAAATAAAAGTGGATATTACTATTGTTACTCTTTTGGAGGGAGGAGATAAGATAGGTGGACTTTTTCCCCCTTAATGAAGATTCAAAAGAGGACAAAAACAATATGGTGCCAGGCATTCACCAGCTCTCAAGAATCAAAATGGTGTCAGTTTCCCCCCCAAAAAACAAAACAAAAACAACCTTTTTCAAAAGTTTTGTTTTCAAAAGGTGTGTAAGAACACGTGACAGAAAAAGGTAGTAAGGAGGGAAAAAAAAATGATCTGCCATGTTTTGTCCAACAAACATCTTGCTTATGGCTGGATACTTCTAAGAGCTGCTGCCAGTCAACTTGGTCTCTTTATCCATATGAAAATATCTGAGTCTTTTGTATGTAAGTTCATATATATTATACATATTGCATTGATAATGTATCTGTTATACATGTATCTTCTACAGAAAGATGTATGCATATGTACAATAAATATGTGTATACCAACAATACATATATGCACGTAAATGTACAATACATATATTGTTAATGAATTTTTATTCACACTTACCTTACAGAGTATAAATCTTAACATAAACTGCTCTTTTAAAAGACAAAATGCAGCAGTTGCTGTAGTGGTACTAGCAATGATAAGAAAAAGTAATTGACATAGAACAATTAGTAATTTTAGTGCTCTGTACATACTTATTTCAACAGGAAAATGAGAGATACAATTTGCTGAATTAAAAGGAAATTTGTTGTGTTTATACGAAATGTAGTCTACTGTGAGTGAACATTATGACATGGTTGCATGTTTGAAATTAAAGAGAACATGGATAACTAATGTCTGGATAAGGCATGCTGCTCTTCAAGGCAGTACTAAGCCACAGTGTTTGTTGGATTTCTGGGAAGGAACACAGAGGAAGGGGGAGGGCTCTTGAAACCGCAAACTTCCTTCAAAATATCAATGACCATCATCAAACAATGCACAACAGTTAGCGTCACTGAAAAGTAATGGACTGTAAATAATACTGTAAATAGAATAGCTAAGGCACTTCATGTATTTATATGCATTACTTTCTTAAATATATTAGAGTTATTCTTACTGTAGATTAATGACAATCTTTGCAAAAATGTGACAAGATCTCGCTTAACAAAATACTTGTTTTATAAAAAGAAAAAGGTACATAAGAACATAAGAACATAAGAACGGCCATACTGGGTCAGACCAAAGGTCCATCTAGCCCAGCATCCTGTCTACCGACAGTGGCCAATGCCAGGTGCCCCGGAGTGAGTGAACCTAACAGGTATGATCGAGCGATCTCTCTCCTGCCATCCATCACCCCCCTCTGACAGACAGAGGCTAGGGACACCATTCATTACCCATCCCGGCTAATAACCATTTATGGACTTAGCCTCCATACCGTACGTAGCTGAATTGTTTAAATTCTTATGTTTTTAACTTATTAAACCAGATACTACAGTTCAGGTTGCTGCTTAATAAACTTTAGGGGTTATAAAAAAGCTGGTATTAAAATAGTAGTAGCAATAAAGAGATTTTACCAATCCCCCAAGGATGAAGAAGACCATGAAAAGGCGACCAAGGGTTGTTTTTGCATAAACATCTCCATAGCCAACAGTGGACATTGTGACCATTAGTAAATAAACACATTCCCAATATGTAAGTGGTTGATTATTTTGGAAATTTTCCCATGGATCCCCTGAGTTCTCCACCTGCAACATAAAATGACAAATATACTGATTTAATAGGGCAGTAACAGATTATTATTAGTTGTAATTATTTATTGTCTAATTGGCATGCATAGAATGCTGGAAACATTTTACTAATAAAGGGCCAAATTTTGCCTTAGATTTGTACAATTCCACTGCTACCATACAGGGTACTGTTGCTTATGTTACTTGTGGAAAACACTATCACCAGTCATTACTAGAGTATCTAGGTTATAATGGAATCCAGATAGTCTCACCTTCCTTTTCCTTCTAAAATAACACACGGACAATGATGTCATGTACATAGTAATGGTCGTTAGTTAACCACATGTATACATCATGATAAACAGATCTCTGGCTCCAAAAACTCATAATTTGGTTCCATAAGCACAAGCTTCAACAATCAAAATTCAAGTTTTTACTAGTTATTGGTAGTAGCATGATTTATACCCAACCATCAGAGGGAAAGATAATTATAGATGACTAAATAGTTGAGCAGATCTCACTATACCCAGCAGAGAGAACCGCTAAACATATCAAGAATTCATTATGGCCTGACCAGTGAATTGGTTGAGATCTTGTAAGCTACAGTTCTTTTATAACCCCCTATTTTCAGGCATCTGTAAGATGCCTGGAAATGCCATGTTAGATCATCCGACGAAGTGGGTATTAGCCCACGAAAGCTTATGCTCCAATACTTTAGTTAGTCTTTAAGGTGCCACAGGACTCTTTGTTACCTCTGCTATTCCAGACTAACACGGCTACCTCTCTGATTCTTAAGGTCTATCTAGTTCGGCATCCTTTTACTGACAGTGACCATTAACAACTTAGGTTGACTATAAAGACTGGTTCCAGTCTGAAATTCATCCAGGAGTAAATTTTCAAAAGGATCCCTGAAGTGAACCTGCAACGCTAGTAAGTGCATTGATCTATGCAATCAAAACTCAGGGAGAATTCTGTGCATGCTCAAGCGATAGTCTCCATTATTCAATTCATGCATAAATACATGCAGACAAATAGAGGCACTAGAAAATATTTGGGCACAATTTAAAATGCACATCATTGAAAAGTTCTCTTAAACTTTTGAATATGGAAATAAATGGTTGATGAGGGGCATCCCAAATTAGCTGATTGGGGGCACTGCCAAAGAGCTGTAGCTGGTGGGTGCTGAGCACCCACCATTATTTTTTTTCTATGGATACTCCAGCCCTCGGAGCACCAATGGAGTCAGTGCCTAAGGTAAGAGAAACAAGCATTCAAGCCACATAGAGCTCTTTTTAAAGTCTCGAAAAGGAACTCCCAGGTCACAGCTAAATGGAAGGTGGAACAGATTGTTTAGCATAAATTATCACATATCCTAAGGGACCATTCAAGGTAGAACAGCCCGTTAACAACTCTGCGGTCAAAAGACAAAAGAAGGGGGTAGTGGGTTACAAATTGTTATAAGAAACCATAAATCCAGCATCTCTGTTCAGTCCATGATTTTTGGTGTCTAGCGGAGTAATGAATTTATGCTCCCAGGCTCATCAAGTGTTGTGCAGATTTCCTTTGAGGAAGGGGTCTGACAGATCAAATACGGAGCAATCACTTTTTAAAGATGTTCACCCACAAGTGCTAGGATGTTTTTATCTGTTATCATTTTCCTGTGTGATAGGTATCAGAAACGTAGTCATCAACAGAAATAAGAACATTATAGGGCATGAAAATTTTGAAATGGCATGCATGCTATGAATATTTTCTTAGAGTTGAAAACAGACATTTGGACAAATGACTACCTTTCATAATTAAAAGATCAAGGGTCTAATTTTAACCAGATGTAAACTAATGTAAATTCAGAATAATTCAATTGAAGTCAATGAGTTACTTCAGACTTACAAGTGGTTGAAATATACAACTAATCAATAATGAATAAGACTTCAACCCATCAAGTGTAGATAATATTTTTGTCTGGGGGTGGAAAGTGATATGATTTTATTTAAAAAAAACCTGAATAAGGAAAGAAAGTGAGGAATACTTGTAGCACCTTAGAGACTAACTAGTTTATTTCAGCATAAGCTTTCGTGTATTCCTCGCGGATACAAACTAACACGGCTGCTATTCTTGAACCTGAATAAGGAAGAGAACTAATCTCTAAGAACCCTACTCTAAAATGTTAGTAAATCAGATTAATTCTTCTGAAAATACAGAACTCCTTTTTTGGCGAAGCCATGTGTTTCCCAGGATGGCCACTCTAAGAGACAGGATGTCATTACCATTTATGCTGTACCAGACTTTTCTGACAGGTACTTTTGGTAATTATTAGGGAAATAGTGCCACCTAGTGGGAGGATGTGATTATTAAAAGAGTTCTCTTAAAATCCAAGTCCCGGATTTATGTAACTATTTCTGAACCTAAACACAGAGGTTAATTCAGTGAATGTTACTTACTGATCAGAATTAGTTTTGGGTACAAGGCTGGAAAGTCAGGCAGCTGTGATGCCTTTCTTTATTGTACTTTGTAAGAGTGTCAAGGGATTATTCTAAACAAGGTAATTTCAGCTGATCCATAAAAAAAACCTGATGAAGTATTTTCAAGTATACTTACCAAATGTATGAACCCAGCTGCTGTCAGCCATGTGCTGATAAATATAGAGCACAGATTCACTAGCTTGATGGAATTACTGCAAACAAACAAACAAATATAATATTTTACAGGTAAGTTGTAACAGGAACATAAATTTTTACATCTCTGCTTTTTTTTCAATCTGTTTCATTTTTTCTGCCTGGTGTGTTTCTTCACTATGCCTTTTGCTTTTAAGTCCCTCTGCAGAGACCTTATATGCTGTGAGCAGCCCCATTCATGAAAAATGCATTTACCGAGTTCAATGGAATAGCTCATTGTCGCATATAAAGTTAAATACCTGTGTAAATTGATGCAGGATTGAAGTTTTATTCTGCACATATGGAAAATAATCAATGAACAGATTATTGCACTTATCTGTAGGTGCTATATTCTTACTGGTAAATATGGAGCCATGCTGTCATGGGAACTAGGATAATGTAAGGGTGTTAGGTCTCCATGTGAATGTCCCGCCCCTTTGTGAGAATCGGAGAGGCATTCTCCTTCTTCAAGAGGATGATGAAACTTGCAGTGTTCTGGTGCTTCTGTGGGTTTTCCCCATATAAGCTATGAATTTGCAATACATTGCTGGTGAAAACACTCCTTGTACGAAGGAATAAAAGCAAGAAGGTCAATTTGCCATCTTTTATTAAATTATTTTATTCATTATACTTGAGCATTCAAATGGTCAGTAGGTATCTGTGGACATACTTATTTATGCTGAAAGTTCCACTTATTTTTGTGCAAATGATGGTTTGTCCCAAAATTTGTACCAGAAAATGAATTATTAATTATTTTCCTGTTTTAAAAATTTCAATCATCCAGCCTGAGAGTAGAAACCTTACCACGTGACTCAGGTGAGGGATTGCACCTTCTGAATAAGGACTAGCTGATGTGAAGGCATAGCATAAACTTTCTTAGAATTATTTGATAGTTGCAAACATTAGTCAAATACATGACTAGATATCAGAATCAGAGGAAAAAGGGTTAAATAGCAATGAATATTATTTACTATAAATAATTATAATATTATATATTATAATATATTTATTATAAATTATTTGACCACCTCTACTCTTGATATTAGTAGTTCAGCTAACATCTATCTAAAACTTTATGTAAAGTAGAGATTTAGGAGTCCAGGGTGCTGTAATTCAATCTCATTTTCAGCTAATAACAATCTCCCAGATAATAAACAAGCCTAATTATAATGCTTTAATTTTATATACTTTTGCACTGTTTTTAAAAACTATTAGTGGCTGCAGTAATCTAGGTTAGATGATGTTCATGTGTAGGAACTCTTTTTTTTCCCAAAGCTTTTACAGACTGATACATCATGACCCTGACCCTTCAGTCACCTCCGGATGTGTATTTGCATGCCTTTGATACTGGATCAGAACCCAGGTCTATAGCTATACTGGGTCTTGAGGGATAGAAGGTAGACAAGGAGGATAACATTTTTAATTGTCCAATCATATATAATTTGAGGCTAAATTGTAGCTGTTGAAGGCACAGCTGCATTAAGGGGAAAAGAATTGTGGATGTGGCAATGCACTAATGATAGTGGCCAGATGTAAAGATTCAGCTTCCAAATTAAATGATGTTTACATTTACATTTATAGTTCATACATAGGGCCCTATTTTGCAAATTATTCTGTACACATGAACCTCTGCAGCCCCAGTGGAGTCAAGCTACTTTGCCCCATCAAGATTAGTTGTTTGTTTCTAAAAGATATTCTTTATTTCAAACCGGAATTCATCTTTGGCCAATGTGACATCCTCAGGCCCCTACACGTAGTATATATATTGTGTGGATGTGGCCTGAATAACACATAGAGAGTTGCTAGGGTGACCAGACAAGTGTGAAAAATCGGGACAGGAGGTGGGGGGTAATAGGAGTCTTTATAAGAAAAAGACCCAAAAATCAGGACTGGTCCTATAAAATTGGATCACCTAGTCAACCTAAGTGTTGCATTTGCAGCCCTCAGTGGTAAACAGGTTGAGAACCTCTGGTGTAAGGTTTGACTTTTACACTTATTTATAAATATATTTTATACATTTGTGTTTGGTTTTATAATTAAATTCAAAAGGGTCTTTTTAAAGAAAAGTGAAATTACGGTTAGTGTTTTTTTTTTAATTTTAAGAGTAACCTTCACAGTGGTAGAAGATAATGAATTAAAAAATTTGATTTAATGATCGATCAAATGCTTGTCATTCAGTTTGCTAAGTACATTCACATTCAGCTGTCTGAATGTCTTTGAGCAATACATACTCTGAAATAGACTGACACCCCAATCCAGCATGTGGATAACTTTAAATATGTGAGTTGTCCTATTGGAGTAGGTAAATGTTTTATATTATATGTTATATCCTATCCTATCCTACTGGTGGTTACATTTGATCATAACATAGGATTCAAACGTCTGTGTCCTTAAATCTGACCAAAAGGCATCTTTCATAAGGATGCAGTGCTTCATTATCAGAGTCTGAATATTGCTCATCCATGAATTTCAGGGATGGAAAAGCTTCTCAATAATGCAGTAATATGTCAACCAGTCTCTAGGTGCTATCTTTATTCAGATCAATCAATAAATAAAAATAAATAAATAATAACTGGCATTGAAGAACTACTTTGATTCTTCTTTAGGTCTACTTTATTTTTTGCATGTTTATTTTGCATATTTATTGTACCTTGTCTGTCCTTTATGAAATACCCTTGTTTTTCTGCCAGAGACTAAATATAGATGAAAGATTAGTCACAAACATTTTCCTGCTCTTTAAGCTCTTTCCAACATCTGTGCAAAATCTCTTATTGTGAGGCTTGCCTAAAGCCCTGTAGTTGTATTGAAACCTTATATAAAACGGTGAGGAAAAAACCTAACTATATTCAATCTTCTAAAATGAGAGAAAAATTAACAATTCTGAAAAAAGATATATTACATTTCATTGGTAAGTACATAAATTTTAAATTAATTTGGGATATGGTTAGCCTCCTAGAGGTTCAGTTTACATTAGTAGGCTGTAAACTCTTTCTGCATCCATAGAGGGTTTGCTAAAGAACAGTTAGGCATTTTTTAAAGGTTCTGATAATTACACAAAACACCCAACAACTACCTGTTTAATATACTCCCTTTCCATTTGTAAAGTGTTCTAGCTGCTTCGTGTGGATCACAGTATTATGAATGGCCCTTCTGCTGATGGTATGAATGAGATTTGTTCCTTTAATCCTAGTCGTTCAATTGCTACATTCACTCAGCCTCTCTTTCTGACTTTGCATTATAGAAAATAAAACCTTGCAGGCAGTAATTTTAACTTCGGGGTTAAAGTCAATCATATTTTCCAAGGGAGGGGAATTCTCTTCCTCCCCAGCAAGACCAAATGTTACAGGCACTGTCTTTGCACATGAGATAGAGAAGAAGAGATGTGCTGCATAACCCCTCAGTATTACACCACATGGTCAATAGATGTTGCTACTGAATACATAACATACTAAAATGGTCCCTTATTTTATTTGTTTAGAACATTCTTCACACAAGCATGGATCACTTTTGAGAGAGGAATATGAAATAATATATTCAGAATTCTTTAAATAATCCAAAGAGTTAATGTTTAAAATATAATTATTTCAGTGTTGATGATGATAAATTGCATTTATTATTACAGCTGAACATTTCAGGCTCTATCCTAAGCCTTTTGATATTTGGCGTGCCTTGCAAATCAGCTGCTATGTGTGCATGCATTTCTCATTGGCTTCAGCAATATTTGGTCTTTATATTTAGAGATGAACAACAATATTTTAAAATGCCTACAGAAGCATAATATAGGATCCTACAATGTTTTACAGCCCTCTCATCCAGGAAACACTTCACCTGTGGCTGAAGTGAAGTCATCTGCATGATAGAATGCAGCTGCTGTTTTAAGCATACAGTGCTAAATCTTAGTTTAGGACAGAAAGTGAGGAACACCTCTGTATATAACAAACTTCTGTTAGAATTTATGTAGGCAGAATGTACTTAATCAAAACAGGAATGTAGTGAGTTAACTGAGTTAACTGTTCTAATTCTTGCAAAAGTGCTAAAGGATGATTAGTAACCACAAGTGATAAGCACCTTGGTTTTACATCTCATCTGAAAGACTATAATACAAAAAAATTATGAAAAGACACTTTCTTTTTTCACATTTGATTTTATTTACAAAATAATTTTGATATACAAGCACCCTATGAGCATTGCTGATGGATATAGTGTTTGTTGGTGCTTGCTAGAATTCCATACAATTGTTATGCTTTTATGACAACAATTATGCTAGATGTGTCTGGTCACAAGTTATACACAAGTGCATGGTTAGTAAATTTTGTTCCATTATTAATTATTCATAATGCTTATCAAATACATTTTCCTCCCTCATTCTTCTTTTGTTTTTAGGTTATGGGGTTAATTTTGCACATGGAAGCTTTATTGTTGTTGTTGGTAGATACAAAGTCTAATTTCAGGTCTAGTATAACCAAAGGCAACTGCATTGAAGTCAATAAAATAATACCCATCATTCCAGTTTGGCCCACAAATTTTATAAAATTATACTTTTTGGACACCAGAAGTATTTTATCCTATTAAATTGTCTTTGGGTTTAATAAATGAGACAAGAGATATCAGATGTGCCTGATTACTGCATGCTCAAGAATAGGGTGGGACACATGAAACTCTTTTGTTTTGAGGCCTCTGATGATTTTTAAATTAAATGAATTGTTTAGTGATAAACCAGTTTGGGTTAATCAACTGAATAAAACTGAAAGGCAGCCACATAAGTAAACTGGATTTGAAGGGCTTTAGCGTAATCAGGAGATTTACGGATGCCTGCATATTCATGTAAATAATTACAAAGATGATGACCATCTAATTTGGGAGTAAAGTTTGGCAGCAGACAAATGTTATTATGAACAAAAGGGTTAAGTCCTAAGCCAGCTTTAAATGGAACACATTTAATTAATGCATCTCCCCTTCACTTACTGTTCTGGAGCCTTAAAATTCCACCACTCCTGAAGGGGATTTGAATCTTTATCCAAAGCCTACTGAAGTCAATGACAGTCTTTCTACCTACTTCAATGGGCTTTGGATAAGATCCTTTATGTTCTGCAAGGAGATTTTGATACATGGAGTTTCTGAAACAATTACACTTTCTCCCTGCAGAATCAGTGGTATTTTAAGGCTGCCGGACTATAGTTTCTCTCTGTGTTTATTAAACTAGTTTCAATATTTTAAGAAGAAAAACTACATTTGCTACACTCTCAAAAAAGTTCCAGGCAGATCTCTTTCATTTAGGATCTCTCTCAATATGAAAGGCTGACTAATGAAAACAGTTTTTAACGCTTAAAGGGCTGCAGAGCCTACTGGTTGTCATGAACCTGTGCACATATGAAGGGTCTATTTACTCACCCACAGTAGGGTGATTTACATGGGTTCATTGCTCCTTAAGGGTAAGAAACTCCACCTGCATTACACACCCTTAAATATGGGATGATAAAATTAATAGAGAAAAGGAAGGGGGATTTTAAAGTGGAACTGAACTTCTAATATTTAAAAATAATTACGAGAACATTAGATCAATAGTTAGCTGGTGTATTTTAATGCATGTTAAAAAGTTAATCCCTTTGGTGCTGTGAAGCATGGCACAGTCCCTTTCACGCTTCACGGTGATTAATTAATGGGCATAGTAGCAGCTAATGTGCGTTCTGTTTCCCATAGCAAGTATTTTCAGCCACACAAAAGCAGTTAAAATAAGAACGTTTTAGTTAATTGAAGTATTTTAAACATCCTTCTAAAGGAACGCTTATGACAATGAATGGAATGAGATATCCAGAAAAATCAATGTAAAAATGTTTCTGAAATCAAAGATTTTCATAACGATGAAGACCATACTGATTATCTCGAAACTGCCGTCTCCCTGTTGGGTTTTTTGTTGGGCAAATTATTTCTAACTTAATGAGGCAATAAAGTAGGGATTCAGAATCTGGAAGGACAGACTATTTAATCAATGTGTAGATCTATCACTCTGCCTTTACATTTATAATCACCCAGTCTCTTGTATATTACAGGTATAGAAATGTATCAACAGATGATATCAAAGAGACATTTAAATTGATAAAGCATTCATTAGAAATACATAATGCATAGGAATTTAGAAAACAAAAAATGAATATATATTTGTATGAGAAATAAGACCATATATTTGGAGGCACTTAGTTCACACCAATGCAGCAGGTTCATCAATAAAACTAGTCACCAATTAAACTAATAATCATATTTACTAAAAGATGGAATAGCTGCATGGATGAGACTCAAACATAACTTGACTCACGGATATACCTTAGAGTCTAGTATCCTTAATGAAAATTACATTAGGGAAAAAAGTCAAAAGGGTATTTTATTTATACATAAAGAGGTGTGTGTGTCTGTACACATACACAAAAATATTGAGTTTTAATATGTGCTATTCAAACCATAACTTCCATTCATTCCAATGGCATTATGAAAGGAGAAATTACCTCTGACTATGACTATAAACTGGAGAAGACAAACTACAGACAGGTTAAGTATGAATTAAAGTCTTACCTTGTTTTTAGGATATTCAGAAACTGCAAAATTTCTGAAAACTGTATCAGTCTAAGGGCTCTTAAAAATCTTAAACCTGCATAAAAGAAAATAAGACATAACTCCAGTGCATAGTGTCCCATACTGTTATAACATCCAACTTACAATCAATGAAACAATGGTATGTAACATACAGAATGTCAAATACCTTTGAAGTGTTCTTCCATATTTAATAGTCCCAATATCTTGACCAGGTTTTTTCAGTTGAATTTAGAAATTTCTGTTTCTATATACCCTACCAGAAATGCATACTTCAAGTATTAAGTTACGGCATGGGAAATTTAAACAGCTATGATTACCTCAGAGCTAAGGAGAAAAAACCTTACTTAGACTCAGTTAGCAGTCTCACTTACTGCCCTTATTCCTCTCTTCCAGAATGGCTTACTATTGCAAATAGAATATACAACCCCTGAAAGCTCACAACTTCCCCAGTCCTTAGCACAAACTAAGATATTATGGGCAAGAGATCTGATAACCTGATTTTTGGAAGAAAAAAAAGCCTAGACAGTGGATAGGACTGATTAAATTGGTAATTCTTAATGACGTAAAATCTTTTATTAGGTTATAATGCTCCAGATCCCCACCCCAAACTCTAAAACTTCAGACAGGGTTATGTAGTTACCATGTACTGTGGCTTTAAAAAAGGTAAAACTACTGCATTTGCCTTCAAGCAGGTTACAATTACAGTAAATGACTGAATTTTGGTTCTTAGAAAAGTAACAATATTTATAAAGAAATAGCATTGAGTTGTTGAAATCAGGTTGCTTGAATAGCAATTCTCAGACAGCTGCAGGACCAGACACAGAGAGAGAGATAGCAAGAGAATATACCATAAAAGATTAAGGGCTTAAATTACTGAGAGACTTACGCCGGTAATAAACAATTTTGCTGCAGATCTTTGACATATGAATAAAGGTACATTGTGTATTTTATATATATTGCTTATAAAGTTAAATAGAAGGCTTTTGAGAATTTTTTTTTTTTTACTGCACAGCAGGGCCAAGAGTTACATAAAAATCGCTTAATATTGTAGCTTGATCGCTAATGTTGGGCCTAGGACAACGTCAATTTATGCATCCTCCTTAATAACTTTTTAAATTTAGTAACAGCTAATAATCTCATTTAGCACTTATACAGCACTTTTTATTTTCAAAGTGCTAACTAAGGATGCAATGCTACAAAAACTTAACCACATGCATAATCTGACTGATGGCAGTGGACCCCAATGGGACTACTCACAAAAGTGAAATTATATATGTACTCAAGTGTTTGAAGAGTTAATTTTACAGCACGCCAATGAGGTAGTTATATATTATTATTCTTATCATCATCATCATTTCAAGTGATGCAAAACAGTCTGAACGAGGTTGAAGATCTTTTGCAGTGCATGTGTAAAATGGGCATAATAATTCATTGAGTACTATACAAAGGTATTGTGAGCATTAATCAAGATTAGTAGAGTCACCTGAGATCTAGATTTTAAAAAAACAACAAAACTGCTCAATTTTACTAAATTTTCCATATGTTCCCAATTATCGAGTTAGTGGTTTCGGAACAGGTAACAAGAGAACTAAGCTACCTCACCCTGTTTCAAAGAAAAGTTTGCATGGTGGAGATAAAGATAATCAAAAGCTGCTAAAGAAGGCTAGGAAAGATTAGAGTAAGCCCCAAAATCTCTATTTCCAACTCCTCACAGTGATTTGAGCCTATTTTAAATGGTCAGACACAGGAGGCACAACACGCCAAGGAGCAAATGGTTACAGTAAATTGTTTGCTACACCGGGAAAATCATTAGCAGTGTGGTTATACAATTGCTATTGCCTACATCATTTTTAAAATGTTCCTTCAGCGAATAATAATTGGAAAAGAAAGTGAATGGGTTAGAGGCCAGCTTACTTAAAAACAGCACTGCTCAGGGTGACACAACCCTTGCATCTTTTTCATGAGGCTGTCTTTCTTGTACAGTTATCAGTTTATTGCCAAGATGAGTCTCTTAAAATGAAGGTCAAGCATCAAACCCCAGAAACTACATAGCATGTGCCATGAATGATATCCAAAAATGATGATTAGGGATGGGGTAAAAATACCACTATCATCATGGCATGTGATATTTCCTCATCTGTGGAGCTGAACCTAAAACCCTAAAACAAACTTTTCAGAAAGGTTCTAAAATACCTGTTTAGCTTCCTAAGCCAACATTTATTTTTCATGCATCACTGCACTTCCAAATGGAAGCCAGAACAGGATGTGCCATCATAATAAAAAGGCAGACTATCCTACATGTATTACTACCCTGACTGGAAGCATGGAGGGAATTTTACAGCAACCTGCTCTGAGGACATTTCCTGCTAATACATTCTGGAAATTATAGGTACAGTTATTAAGGGCAAGCATGACAAAACTCAGTCTTTTCAGTGCCTTTCTGAATTGAATCCAAAGCTTTATACCTTCATTACTAGTAATGTTCCCAATTTATGCTGTTTATTTCTCTTGATTTTAACAAAAAATAATTGCTGATAGTTTAGGAGAAAAAGCACGTTATAAATATTCAAAAATGTTTTTGAATTATATACAAAATTGCCTTCCTCTGAAACCCTGCACATCTGGTGGAAGTTTGGGACTCACCATTCCAACTGAGTTGGGACCTCATTGTTTTAAAATACCCCTACATGAATCACATTTAATCAGAACAATTTAGGGAGGTTAAATACCTCCTCCAAAATGGAGCCGGACCACGGACCTATAGTGAAACACCTCCATTGACCCTTGATGCCTGATCTTGGAAGGTTTATGCTGATGTTTAAACTAAAATTTATATCTTAGGAAAAGCGAATATGCTTTAAATGCTAATATTAAAGCTCTAATGGAAGAAATAAAAAACAGAATGGATAAATAGTGGAAATAGACTTTGCAATAAATTTGAGGCCTAATAGAGGCTAGCAGTTAGCATAAAGTCTAAATTCTTCACATAAATGCTTGACCTAGAATAATAAGATTTAATAAATCATACAGTGATAAACAAGTAAACAGCAAAGGAACTGTTGACCTGTGACACCTGACTTATCTTGGAAGGCTTAAAATCAAACTATAATGTAAATATTAGGGAATGCTTAAAGATTTTCATAATAAAAATAATTAAAAACTGTAATGCCAGTAGGGAAAATAAATGTAAAATTACGGTCATAGACTTTACAAAAGTATGAGATCTAGATGCTGTAGTTGTTAGCCTACAGTGCTTGTCCTAAGGTTATAAGATTTTATGATAAATGAGAAAACCAGAGAAGGGCATTTTACGTTGAAATGGTGGATCTGGGGGGAATTTTTGTAAACATTTAATGTGTTGGAAATATTGGGAAATTTATGATGCAAATATCTTATGCTAGGAAACAGAACTTTAATTATGGTTCCCTGGAGTGATAAACATGGGCAAGAGTCTGAGACCTAAATCAAATATGGTCCTGGATGTGTGGGGAAAGTAAGGAAAAAGGATACAAAAATACAGTCAGAGCAGCCTGTGGTTGGGACACTGGGATGATAGGAAACCTGGAACATCATTCCCATTTACTTTTCCTAACATCTTTCCTTTCTCTGATGCTTTTGATGGTCTTCAGAAGGTTGGGAGTATGCATAACGATTGTTTCACTACACTTATAATGCATTTCTGTTTTACTTGCATGTATTTAAGTATTAAATAAAGTCTTTGTATTTTGTGTGTCAGTCTCATCTTTTATAATACACGTACATAGCCACCTAAGTAAATGAACCGGTTATTAGTGACTTGTGCATCTTGCACTCTAAATTAATCAAAGGCTACAAAACAGATTAATCTTAAAATGACAGAGTTTTATGGGCTTTTGCAATATATATCCATGGAACAAGTCCACGTTTACATGTCAAAACCATTGTGAAATGCAGTGACCTAAATTGACCATAAAAGCCAGAATCCCAACATTGGTCTCCTGGAATACCAAACATGGGAAGGGGACTGAGACTTAATTAAATATGGTCCCATACATGTGTGAGTGTAAGGGAAAGGTGTAAAGAAGAGTTGTATGCCCAGTCCTTAGTTGGGACATCAGGATGACAGTACATTGGAAACCTTATTGTCACTGCCACTTAAAACGCTTCTTCAGTTACTATTCTTTCCATCTTCATTCCAGGTGCTCTCCATAAGGTTGTGAGTATGCACAGTGCAGGGCATTGTTTTGCTACATTTATCTCTATTTTTCTTTGCTTATAATTATATGTGCACCCTTGAATCTCAATAATGAATAAAGTCTTCATGTCCCTGCATAATTAAAAACATGGTATCATAAGTGTGAGGTGCCTTGGAATGGCTGCCTTGCCTGTTAGGGGTTAACTGAACAAGAGAGAAAGGTGACGTCAGGGGAATCACCCTAGACACAGAGAAACCAGAAAGTTCAGACTAGTTCGTCCGGGGCTTTGGACTGGCTCTACCCCTTTTTCCAGCTATGGACCCCATTTCTTCCTTTCCCTTATCTTCATAAGTTAAATCACAGTAAGTAGGATTGTACCTGCATCTCTGGTGTTTCTGAACTGTATTATTCAGCAGAGGGGGAGAGGGAGAAGCTGGTTTATGCAAGAAGATTTAGGTTAGAAAGCTTTATATCTGTGAACTGTATTAACTGTATGCTTGTTCTTTTCTTTATTAAACTTTTTATACCTATAAGAATTGTCTGGTAATTCTAGTAAAGTGACCTGAGCGTTGGATCTGACAGGCTCGCAGGGAGTGAGTCGTGGTGCTGCGTTTGCTTTGCCCAAGGCTAATCAGGGAAGAGGGAAGCAGCATTAAGTGTCCCGATCTCTCAGGCAGAGAGGGAAAGGGAGTTGGGGAGTTCAGGTGCCCCCCTCCAGGGTCTTGGAGGTTCACTTGAATGGTGGCAGTGTGGTCCCTAATACCTAACTGGTAAAGTAGGGGTGTTGGGGGGGGGGGAAGGTTTAACTTAGGCTGGGAAATTTAGCTTAAATCATAGAAGAGACCTCACTCTGTACCCCAGTGTTCAGAGTGGAGGAAGTTTTGCTCTTCACACATGGCCTATGAGAGAAATTGGGTTTATTTAGTCTGGAGAAGACAGAGAGGACACATGGTGAGAGTTTTCAAGTACATAAAATTTGTTAAAAGGAGGAGGGAGAAAAATTATTCTCCTTAACCTCTGAAAATGGGACAAGCAGCAATGGGCTGAAATTGCAGCAATGATAGTTTAGGAAAAACTTCCTGTCAGAGTGGATAAGCTCAGGAATAAATCTCTGTCACTGGTGATTTTTAAGAGCAGCTTAGACAAATACCTGTCAGGGATGGTCTAGATAATGCTTAGTCCTGCCATGAGTACAGGGGACTGGAGTAGATGACCTCTCTAGGTCCCTTCCAGTCTTAGGATTTTACGATTAACCAATCTTATACCCTGCACCAAACATTGAAATAGACATCTGGGTAAAAGAACCCCTTATTAGTGACTTGTGGATTTTGACCCCAAATGTATCACAGCCCCACATCAATGGTCACAACTATAGCCTATGTGCTAGAAGAGTGACAAATCTGCTTCACTTGCGGTGTTCATCTGCTTCACTTGCATTGAGCATTAGGGCTGCTGGAGCCATGGAATTGTTTATAATGAACCTGCTGGCTAACTTCTGGGCACTTTGATAATTCTTCAGTGAACATCCAACCAGGTGAATGCTCTATAAGAATAGGAAAAGGAAGTACTGCCAGAGTCAGAGGGCTGTGGCTCTGGAGGGAGCAGAAGCAGAGGGCTGGAGGCAGCATCCTGACAGCTGACTATGGTGAGAAGACTGGACAGTTTGGGAGCTGGGACTGAAGGGCTGACAGCTGGGCTGGGAAGCAGCCTATACTCAGGAATGGCCTGTAAACAAGAAGGGCTGTGCAGACCAGTCTGAACAAGATGGACAAAAGACTGACCTCTAGTAGGGGCATCTACAGGTCCATGAATGATTGCCTCTGTGAGAGGGGTGGCCTGACAGTAGGCTGGGAGAGTCCCACCTTCCCACTCCTGTGGGTGGTTGAGTTAGGAACTGTTGGTGCATCTTCTGTTTGTACCTTAAAGTCTACGGTAACAGCAACATTTATTTCTGGTAGCTTTTAATGAAATAACCATACATCACATTCTGTGAGTGCTTATAGAGACATACCAAGGCCTACAGCCTGAAGGACCTAGTGCGGAGAACACCTAGAGCACTTGCCTCAGAGCATGCAGAACCAAACAAAGACAGATCTTGCATACCCCAGCACTCAAAACGACTTCCTGCAATGAGGGTGGTTACACTGGATCCCAGTGCCCAATGCCAACATGCAGAGAGCATGCAAATAACTCATCATGGGGCTGAAATGGACTGGAGGACCATCTTTGGTTCCTCTGTAGTAGAGTGAATTTCACCCCTTGATAGTAGAATTAACTACTATCTACGATAGTAGAGTTAAACTGAGACCAAAGGAAAAGGGGAAATCCCATTCTTAAATGACTACCGTTGAAAGGGGTGTGTGTGTAAATGTGTTTTGGGATGTAAAGCATTTGAGCATTAACTGCTCTATCCTGTGCAGTAAATTACATGCATTTGGAAAGACTGAAGTAATTCAGAGGTTGCAATCTTTTCTTCAAATAGATTTCAAAGAGCAGCTGCTGGAAATGAACTTTAAGAGGGAGACTCTGATTAAATGAGTTTGCCCTGAGTAGATGATTGTCGGTATCATCTTGTGCTTAGCAAGGAGATGATGAACAAACCGAGTATGCCCTCAAGGGAGAGCCCATAGACCACTTCATTCTGGTGCTGTATTAATGCCAAAATGACATGCCAAAAGCGTGCTCACAATCAAAGATGCTTCTTTGAGAGAGGTGACGGTAATCCTTTACTAACACTGCCACAGTACCGAGACTGTTGTCAGAAACAAAATGGGCTGAATTACAGTGAAACCTCGATTTAACGGACTAATTCGGGCGAGGGGGTGTCCGTTAAAGCCAAAAGTCCGTTATTTAATAATTTTTTAAAATCATTAAATAACAGGACTTTTGGCTTTAAGGGACACCCCCTCACCCGAATTAGTCCGTTATATAGAGGTTTTACTTATCACGGCCGGGAGCCGTGAGTCAGCCCGCCCGGCGGCAGCCAGCAGCCCGCCCGCCCGGGACCCCGGCTGCTGGGACCCGGGCGGGTGGGTTGACAGCTCCCGCCCGGCTCCCCGCAGCGGGGACCCGGGCGGGCGGGTTGACAGCAGCCGGGGACCCCTTATCTTATCTTATCTCCCCACAGCGGGGACCCCGGCGGGCTGGCAGCGGGGAGCCGGCAGGCAGCCCGCCCGCTGCCTGGACCCCGGCAGCAGCCAGGAGCCGGCAGCCAGCCCCCCCGCTGCCTGGACCCCGGCGGCAGCCGGGAGCCGGCAGCCAGGCCCCGATTTAACGGATTTTGGATGCATCGGACTTGCTCCTAAATTTTGTCCGTTGCATCCGAAGTCCGTTAAATCGGGGTCCGTTAAATCGGGGTTTTACTGTACTCAGTACCTTGATAAAAAACAGCTTACTATAAGTTCAGACCAGCAAAAACTGGTCTGCTTACATTTGGTTTAATTTGCTGATAAGTCTAATTTAAGTCACAGCAATGGGTGCATACAAAAACTCCACTCAGCTCTGAAAAGTAACTGAATGAAACTAAAGAGGAATACTTGTAGCACCTTAGAGACTAACCAGTTTATTTCAGCATAAGCTTTCATGGGCTATAGCCCACTTCATCGACCCACAAAAGCTCATGCTGAAATAAACTGGTTAGTCTCTAAGGTACTACAAATATTCCTTGCTTTCTTTATGGATACAGACTAACATGATTGCTATTCTTGAACCTGCATAAAACTAGTAACACGATGCTCCCTATTTATTGCGTCTTGCTGATCCCATGTCAAATTCTCTCAGTTGATAGTTAAAAAGGTGATTTCTCTTTCAGCCCTACAAATACACCAGGGATCTGAAATTCAAGCTGTGATCTTTATGACTTGTACATCAACAGCAATAAAGATTCTTTAATAGGGACTTATTGTTAACAATACTTCTGAAGATGTAACAAACAGAAAGGAATTTATCTTGCTCTCCTACAGCCATGTCAGCTCTGCGTATAACAACAGGAATTTTTGTAGCTCTTCCCAACAAAAACTATCTGGGAAATTATTCTGTCTGTGTAGTGATGCATTATCTTATTACTTCATAATATGGAATAAATGCTAAATTGCCTTGTTTGTATGATGAATCATCTCTATATATTCTGTTTAGGTCAAATCACTATGTATTTCAATAAACTCCATTCTGATGTCAGATTGATTCTGTGCATCAGATATTTAATTTGGATCCTGCTCCTGCCTGGTTAAGTTAATGACTCAGATCACCCAGAAGAGCACTCCAAATTCTTTTCTTTGAATTCATTCTCCTTTATTCAAGTGATGAATTTTTATGTTGGAGTCTTCTACATGTGAGCTGACTTGAGCAGAAACACAGGGTATCTACTGCAATGTAATTGGTGATAAATCATCCCCTATCCTTTTTTAAAAAAATACAAAAACTACCTCTCTTACCTAGAGGACAATGCATAAGCCCATAGTCTGATAGTGTAGATCTACTCCAGAAAGTGACTCTGTTAAACTGACATTTTTTTACTCACTACATCTTCTCTGTGTGTAATCATAGTGATCTCTGCTTACTTTAGTAACTAACTTAAGTCTTTATGATTTTCACAACTCCCAACCCTGCAGATCCAAAACAAGAGAGAGTATGAATTGGATTCTACTCGTTCTTGTGCACAATTAAGAGGATTCTTTACATTAGAAAAATTGCACTGGTTAACTTAACTAAATTTAAATCCACCTAGTTAAAACTGTGCAAACTTCTAATACTTGTCATTTAAATTGGTGTAATCCTCACTTCAACTGCTTTGTTAAACTGATAATTTACTAACTTGATTTAAACAGGAGTTAAACCAGTTTAAATGTATTTACATTTGCACAAATTTAACTAGATCAATGGATAATGATCAATCAATGTGATTTCTAATACAGGCAAGCCCTATACTCCAAGCAATTCCATGTGTGCCAAATTATTGACCCCAAGGGGGATTGTCTCTCGGGGCATATTTTGGCCTTCAGAACCTTTACAATAGAAGAACAGTGATGATGTGCTAGATGGAAAGAATCCAGCTTGACTTGCAGATCTCAGGATGAACACGCAGGGCTTACAGCCTGAAATAAACAGTTTGAGTTGTAAACTGAGCACATAAATGGAATTCCACAATGCCACTTTACAGAGAAAGCCACACTTCAAGACACAAAACACATATAATAACAAAAACCCTCCTCTTGGTCGAGTGATTTCTACCCCCTGGATAGTGTTTTACCCAAGAGCCTGCTGCTAATGTATCCTTCATTGGAAGTTCTAAAACAGGTGATGGCTGCAGGATTAGGCTACCAGAGGACACCAACTGTAAAGTGGACTACTGAGGTGTTTTTGCGGGCACCTTCCAGATGGAGGTATGTGACGGACGGAGTTAATAGATTCATACATTTTTAGGGAAGAAGGGACCATTGTGATCATCAGGCCAGACTTCCAGCAGTTCCTGCATCAAGTCCAATTACATCTGGATTGAGCTCTACCTAATTCCTTACTTGGGGCACCTAGTATATCCCATGAATACTTTCTTACTGTAGACTGCAGTGATACTTGCCTAGATAACTGGGTGGCTGTGAGGATTAACCAGTTGTTTGCAGAGAGCTTTGACGGTATAAAACACTATCTGAGTTCTATTATTTGTACTAAATGGGTATATATTTACACACACTGTGTGGTGAGTTAATGGGGATGAGGGAAGGACTGTATTTTAGTTTGGATAAATTAGGTATTTGCATGTTATATGTTTTTATAAAGGTTATTCAGGAGTTAGACTGGTGTTTTTAATACAATGAAAGGAATAAAAATTATGATTTAAATATTCTAAGTAATAAGAGATGCAGCTATCCTGGCCTACATTTTCAAAAGTGTCCATTGATATGGATTGCCCAATTCAGGACACCTTAAAGGAGCCTGATTTTTAGAGGGCAGATGCTTTTTTTCTTTTTTTCTTCCCTTCTGAAAATCAGGGCCCTCCAAATTATCTGAAGCTGGGAACCCAAAAACTGAGACAACAAAATCACTTGTCACCTTTAAATTTAGGCCACTAATCTCTCAAACTCTTACTAAAATACACATTTAGAAAGTCAATAGAGACCAAATTTCCAAAGGAACCTGAAATATTCTCTAATTGTACACAAGCCATCAATGGCAGGTATAAGGGATGGAAGGCAGACATCCAATTGTTAGATTTGCACAAAATTACAGGCCTTTAATACAATAAAAATCGTCTGTAAGTAAAGTTTTCAATCTCCAGAAATGACATGGGAGAATTCTCTTTTTTCTAATAGGAGACGCACACTTCACTTATTTTCTTAGAGGTTGAGCTCTGGTCCCAAATAAGCCATTCATTTTAGTGAAGTCCCAGGCACTCAAGTTTTTGTCAGTGGTATGTCCAGTATTCTTGGAAACCAAATTGCTGCATCACAGAGGGACTGCTTCAAAGTCCACTGAAGCCAATGGGAGTCTGTCAATTGATTTCAGTGAATGATAGATCAGAACTCATAAGGGCCCCTTCCTGTGAGATGAGAGCATTCTGCATCTATGTTTGAGAGCTGGAAAGCAGATCATTAAAATACTAAATGCATAGATGATACAAAGTGGTTTTAGTGGCAAAGAAAAAGATATTTGCCCCAGAAAGTTTCCTTGCAAAACAAACAACATAAATGTAAGTCTTAGTCTCCATTAAATTTCTAAAAGATGCAGTGACTATAACATTCTCTGCATGTCATTCAAGCACTGATCCAATCTGGTCTACAAAATTAATGATTTCAAAAGGATTAGTAAAGCAGCATCAGTCAGGATTACTCAAAGATTACAAATCTCAACAAAGGGGACTCCTCTTCAGCATCAATGTAATTTGCAAAGGAGAACACAGGGAAATCCCCATAGATAAACTATTCATTGTCATAAAAAAACTAGTCTGGGGATTTTAAAAAGCCACAATTGGGAGTGGGGTGCCTAACTCCCCCTGACTTTCCCTGGTTCTGCAGGCAAGATACCCGTTTATTTCAATGGGATTTTGTTTGTATGTAGATTGCAGGCTCAGTCATGAAATAATTTTTCCATCAATGCACTGGATTTTCCCTTTCTCATGCATGTTTTTTTTTTAGTTTGCATTATTATTTTCCAGATATATTGGGACACACTATTTATTTCAGTCCACAGCATCAAGTCCTTTGCATAACACTTATACTAGATATTTTATTCAACACTCAAAACACAAGAACTCTGGGAAACCAGATATGATCTGGGCTGAATATTATATAACACAATGACCATAAACCTCAAAGACAAGCCTTCCTCTGGGTAATGAGCTTTTCCAGGATGCAAAGCCTCTAGATAGGTTCCCCAAATCCTAAATCTCCCACCTGGTTCTACAGAATCACACAGGATCCTCCCTGGAGGATGGAGGTCAAAAAGAGAATGGAGAAAGGTGATATGGAGAAAACGGCACAATAAAGTTGGGGTATGTATGCCCAGGGTCTGCTCTTGCATGGGAGCAAAGATGGAACTAACAACAACAAAAGCAATGAAAAGATAGATCCAGAATATTTTGCCTACACTTCTCTACTTAACAGTGTTGTATAAGTGTACAACAGTCCAGAGACTGCCTATGACCCACAGTGGAAAAATTGGACCAAGGGCATTAGATAGTTTTAAATCTGCAAAGGTTGGACATCTGTGTTTTTCAGGTGGTGCGACACAAAATTCTCTCTTTATTAAAGCTCTCTGATGTACACATCTGAAGTCTTCTCTCCCCATGCTCACGCCCATTAAAACAATAAGGGCAATTTTAATAATAACCAGAATAATTTCCAAATAACTCCCTTATTGTAGAATATTATATCCTGTCTCTAAACAGTTTTAGAGTGAATTAAAAGTCATTTTCAGATGAACACTTAACCCCTCTACAGGCATTTTACTATCTCATGCGGAAATGCATATTGCATAATGGGTCCTTAAGAAGAGTATTTCTGCTGGAAGCTAACTAAAATCTGCAGCCTTGAAAATGCACTACTTGAAGTTGAAAAATTTACTATAAAAAGCTTCTCCTTAGGGAAGGATTATATTAGCATCATGTACAGGATCACAGAAAAATCATCCAGACTAGAGTTTTCAAGCAGAAAGTTTAAGGTTAGAGCTGGACCTTACCCCAGTAGGCGCCGACCCTATAACAAGACACCAAGGAGTGTCGAAAAGTGTGCTGTTCCTCCTTTTCAGGGACACTATGTCCAGCTTTGACCCGGTATCCATTTTGGAACAGTTCTCCTAGAGACTTTTTACGCCGCCGGGTTGTTCTGTAAGTTTCAGTCTGAGTGCCCCCAGTGGGGTTGTGGTAGACTAATATCTTGCTGGGTATCATGACTACGGAGCTTCAGGATCAATAAAGGCTGAGTGTAGTCAAAACTGTATTCCACTCTCCATTCACAGCATATCCTGATAGCAAAGATAAGTATATCTTTACCTTTCCTTTTTCTAATTCAGTACCAAATGGGAGAGACTGATGAAAAAGTTCTTTCTTTAATACCACTTCTCTCCGGAAGCAGATCAATTTTGTTGGTCAGACGATAATGCAAGATTCTCCTTTGCACATTGTCATCAAAAAGAAACTCAACATGTCACTGCCATCATTGCTCACATGAAACAAACAGAATGACTCCCTAGCCCACCCAAATTCACCCTCCTAAAAATACACAGGAAACATCACCAAGTGCAAAGCCAAATCAGAGTGGCAAGCAGGCAGGCAGTGCAGATGATCATCCGATCTGTGATGTACCAGAGCTTAAAAGCCATCTTCTATCTGGATATTACCATAAGCTTCTTTCAGACACACCAAGGAAGAATAAATGGAGAAACCCCTCACACTGAAATCCACAAGGCTGCTGCTTCCCAGCGGGAAAGAACAGTTTATCCAGGTAGAAGAATGGAGACATTTGGACCACATGCCTGAGAGACATATATTTTTATTCCAATTGTTCCTTTGACTGCATTACTTGTCTCCTCTGCTGGTTAAAGCTTGTATACTGAAGGCAAGGGTCACATAATCAGCCAACTCTTACAGGATTTTGTTCCAATGAAATGGGGGGAAAAAAACGAAACCTGACCTTCAACTAATCCTGAGTTAATGACAGCTATAGTACTGAATAAAAAAATTGTCTTTAGCTGTAAAGCGAGAGTACTGGAAACAGGCAGCATTAACTCTCTCAGGCAGACTTGTTGTTGTGGATGGTCATACAAGGGGATTTTTGTTCAACTTGGCACATCCTAATGTGAGTAGCTTAAAAAAATGCCTCTTTAAAATATTACTAACTTGTGAACTTACTTCCTTTGTGGAATACAACCATTTTCCAGAAATTCCTTCAAGCTGTTGTGACTTTCACAAACCATTGATATCAGAAAGTGTGCTTTCTTAAACTCACTTTTTATTGTGAATGTGACACAGAAACATTTGGTCTTTGTCCAGAAGAATCTGTATATGTGGTATTTCAAATTCTTTGCATGCAAAAGAGGCTATAAATACCTATGTGCCATAGAGAACTATATGATTGTATGCTATAAGGACTGATGTATGCATAATGATACCCAACACTATGCATTTACAATGTAGTATATAGCATTTCCAATCTCAAGATCTCGAAGCACATCAGAAACATGTTGGTAAAGAACCATTTCCCAATTTTATAATCAGGGAAAATGGAGCACAGAGTTATTAAGAGACATGTACAAGGTTACACGGTGAGCCAGTGGGAAACCAATAGTTCTGACTCTCAGATGTTCTAACCTCTATACAATGCTACTGTACATGACTAAGTCATGTTCCCACTGGAGACAATGACAAAGCTCCATTGACACCAATGGGAAAAGACTTGGGCCCTTTAAATATATTCAGATATGTGGGCAATTGGAACAATCCCATTCAGAACTGGAAGGATTTTACAAAAGGCAACCTTTAACAGTGTTACTGATCACACCTAGCTTAAGTCAAACTGCAAGAACTTTATACCATTTACAGTATGTTTTTTGTTTTCTGTTCGCATTTCAATCAGCTCGGGGAACAAAATTAGTCTGGTATGAAACATAAACCTGTTATTATTGCACTTTATATTGCATTTAGATCACAACATTTTGGAGGTAGAGCCCATGTGTCTTCTGAGCCACATAAAGCTCTGAGTACAGTCTGTACTTAAGTAATAGCAACAAACAAGTCTCTTATTTAAATTACAGAGTCTACAGTTTGGCCCTTCATAATTTCCTCAGCTTCATGGTACAAGCTGGAGGGACTGATTATACTCAGATCTGTACTGATCTCTCTTTCCCTCCCCTCCCCCTTACAGTCTGCTAAATCCTACTTGTAGAGCAAAAGCTGAAAACATGAATTAAGTGATCAAAATAGGAATTAATTCCCCCTCCCCCCCAAAAAAAGCCTGCTCCACATGGTAAAATCATGAATTTGTACTACTGAGTTGGCAAATTGAGGACATATGGTGTTAGATTCCAACATTCAGTGAAGTCGAACGTGTCAGGGGAAGTTATCTGTATTTCAGTCTCTTTGCAATGAGGTCCCTATTTTCCATAAGGACAGTTAGTAAAGCTTTGTTTTTCAGTCTTATGAAAGGCAGGTTATTGTTTAGCATGAAGATAGAAAATTGCTGTTATCGTCTTCACTGCCCTCAAAGACTCTTCCAAATACTGGGCACTGAAGCAGATAGCTCCCAGGTTAAATTGAACAACTCATTTAAAACCGCTTTAGTAAAGCAATACTAAAAAATGTGTTGAGGAACAATACCTTTTACCTCACAGGGTGATCATCTTTTTGAAACCAGTGGTTCCTGAATTTCATTCTCCGCTCTTGAACTGACTTGCTGTGTGATCATGAGCAAATCACTTAGGCCTTGTCTTCATAACAGAATGTTACAGTGTTAGAACAAGGACAAAATATGTTCAGCATCCTGTCAGATAGTCACAGTGAACCCGAACCCTATCACGGTTTAATCCTGAGTAGCTGACACATCAATGAACATTGACTTGTCCTTCTTTACAATGACCTGTATTACAGTTCTATTGTCAGACAGTTCTGAACTGAAGACAAGACCGTACTCTCTCTCTCTCTCTCAGTTTCCCATCTGTAAAATGGAGATAATTCTTATTTCTCCATGTGACAGCTTTGTCATGAGGATTATTTAATGTTTGTACAATACTTTGAAGATGTAAAGTACCATCTAAGTGCTAAATACTGTTACAGGTATGGAGGAAAGTATATGTAAGTTAAGACATGATCATTCAATTTTTTTCTTAGTAAAAAAAATCAAAGATATTTATAAATAACATCCTAAAGGCAGAGAAAAAGCGTAAAAGTGATAGTCTCACTAATCATGCCAAATCTTCCTAAACCCTCCAGACTGCCACTATGCTGAAACATGAAAGATATCGGAGAAAAATGTATTTACATATATAAAATATGTATATATAAATAACTTTCAAACAACAAAGCAATGAAACAACACATGGCAACACCCAGCACTATAGATGGTAAATCAAATTATTAGCTTTTATTTATACATTCTACACTGTATACAGTCTTGAAAAGCCTTACAGTATATCACCTCACTGGAGGAAGGTAGATAACACTTAAGCAATAATCTTTGATCTCAGGACATGAATCTGTGAACAGCATGAACAATATGTTAGATTTTAAAAAACAGCAAACAAGGAGCTTCGATAATGTTTGTTTCTAACAATTTCTATCCACCACTATTCAGGTATCTCTCTGTCATAGAGGCATATATTACAATGAGGTTTATCTCGGCTGCTTGAAGGGACAGAGTTAAGTCAAATCAGACTTTCCTTCTATTCTGCTTTAGTGCATTCAGGGCCCACTATTTTGTTCATCACCATGGTATCTATGTGCCTAGCCTTGCTGCGGCTGACTCAGCTCTTAGAAGTGGGAGCAAGCCATCTAACAAGTTTTATAGGGCTTGCATTATTTCTATTTGTACTGCAGTAAAGTTCAGACACTGTTGGTTTTAACACCTGTAGCTGCTGGTTATCACTGTCCTCTGTTCAGATAGTCTGGCCTAAATATAACAGTATATTGTCATGTTTGGAAAGAAAAAAAAATATCAAAGAAGTCACAAGCCAGAGCCCAAAATAGCAAAAGGATGGCAGGGTGATAAAACACGATAAATGGATCAGTATGGGGACATGCACACAGATTTGGACTCCGATCTTCCCAAATTCGCAAATTAAGCAGCATAGCACCTAGTGAATCTTTGGATGGGAGACCACCAAAGGCTACCCAAGGTGTTGCTGGAAGAGGTGTCAGTGATTCTGTTGGTGTCACTCTTCCCTCTGAGCCTCTACCGAGTACTGACCAACTCTCCAGAATGGTTTAGTGGCCACTGTGTTGGTCGGCACCCTGCCTTTCAAATTGGATGTAAAATAGAGGTCCTGACTGTTTGTGCTCCAGAATCTAAACAGCTTCTTTAACTCTAATACAAACAGCACCATTTTAAGCTCTCTCATCATTTGGCTGAGATCAGCACTTGACCAAAAGGCAGCTGTCTGAAGCTAAACTCAGCACAAAGCAGCAATGCTCTTAAGAAGATGAAAAGAAAGACTTTGAAACTCTAGAAGTCACTCTTATCCCAAGCACCACTGAAGGAGAAAGCACTAAATATGCAGCATAATTAGTATTTATCCCTCTAATTTCCATTGGCCCTCATTCAAACACCATAAAATATTATGCACAGGGGAAAAAAAGTTCTGTATATTTAAAAATATATTTTGCAGTCCCATGTATGTTTTTTTTCTTGGGCCATTTCTTTGTGGGCTTACGTTGCAAATCTCTCTCTATAGTAAGAATCTTGTCAAGTCCTTACAAAAAGACAACCATACCATTTCACGGTGAAAAAGGCAAAGCTAACATGGACAATACAAACCTAGTTCCTTAAGAAATGAAAAGAATTGTGTATTTATTTATTACTTCACAGCCTCAGTCAAAAAGTCTTATGTTATATCACACCCAGGAGACCTCACCAGGCATGGTATTTTTAATACTAAAATTTAGGTACCTAACATGTAAACAGAGCCTTTTGCTACATTGTCAAGTACCCCTAAGTATACAGCTGGTTATAGCTAAGCTACAACAAGCTACCATTGTGCCCTATTTTAGAAGCAGACTTAGAGCAGGGCACTGTTTGGACAGAAGATTTATACGTAGCACACGTCTCTGGAGTCAGAGATGAAGCACTCTAACTCCATTAGGGAGAAGCAAGTGTCATCTTTCAGATGAGGTGAGAGAAAGCTGACAGAAAGGAAAAAAAACCTTGAGATACGCACCCCATCGAAAGAGGAATATAATGGAGGAAAAGGGGATATTTTTGAATTATTTCACACTTTTGTAAAATAATTATTTTACTCTTCTCTTGATGCTGTAGTCCTGACTATACAAAATCCCATTTAATGCTTTGCTTCCAGAGCAATAAACTTAAGATGCACAGTTTCTTAATGATCCTACCATGATCAAGCTGGCACTTGAAAGGAGATGTTACATTTCAGTAAGCTAACCTTCTAGGGAGGTGGGGATGAGGAGCTGGTTTTATAAAAAAATATATGTACTCATTACAATACATTATGATGTTTAACTTCACAGAGAAGTCACAAGTCAGCATGTTTTTAAATTTTCCTTGGCATTCACCAGGAACAAATTACCCTAATACAGGACTATACTATTCAGAAAGGTTGGAACCATGGGGCAGGACAGAATGACAAGGGCAATAGCAAAAGAAGGACAAAGACCAGTCTCAAAGCCTGACTCATGCTGCAGGGTGCTGCTTTAAAGAAGATCTGCAGTGACATTTTCTTTGCTCTTGTGACTCACATAGCATGGGCCACTAGTGCCAAGAAAGAAATGGATATGCTATAAAATAAGAAATGAAAAGGAGTCAAAATAATTCCATTGTGTTCAATTTGTAAAAGGGTATATATGCTGGCCAAGAACTTCAGTTCAGTTCTGAAATGCCTATAAGTAGCTGTTTCAAAGAGATATTCAAGGTGGTTGATATAGATTTGTATAGTGTGGGTGATAAAAACTGATCTGCTGTAAGATGGCACACGGAATATCTAGCAAGAGCAGTGAAAATTTACAGTATTCTGAATAAACATGTGCCAAACACTTGAGAAATGATTTGTCATCAAGAAGGGATGCACATTCATTCACCACAGGGAATGATCCATGTTTCATGGTGTACAATCTTAATGTCATAGGAGACAGAATATCTCATGCCAAGTGTCAGATCAAGGACAGATCTAGGCCATAGCTAGAAAAAAGGTAATAAAGCATACTTTTTTCACTGCATACTCTGACACAAATATTTTTAAAAAGTGAACCTGGGCACCACATAATCATAAGCTCTTCCTAGTTTTCTACAAGCCAGCACACCCCCCCTCCCCTTTTGCATGGATTTTGTTACTTGCTTAAAATTTATCATAAAAAAGTCTAAGGGTTTGGAGGAAGCTAATCCAGCACTTCCCCTCCACCCTCAAACCCCTCCCCCCCCCCACGTAGAAAAATTCCAGCACATGGAGCACCAGTGCAAGGTTCCATGTCTCTGTCCTGTTTTGGAGGAACCATCCACCTCTTGCTGAGACTTCCAGAAAGATATTGTGGATTTTGTGAACATATATATCTATTAGATAATAGATTAGAGTTTATTTCTGTTAACCCACCAAACAGTTGATTGATGGTAATGACCTCCACCCATTACTAGGCTGGATTTGAACCAGTGTCTTAGAAAAGGTGTTTCCCATTATTAGTTGCCTTTAACTCACATCATCATCATCATCATCATGGCAAATCCCAAGGGACACAGCCTCTTTGCATATAACTGCCCCACAGATGGATCACTAGCTAGGTTCTTAAGACAATATATACCTATCCACAGATGTTCCACCCTTAACTTGTGTGAATCTGTAAAAGGGAGGTTGCCCTTTCCTATTTCCTATTGACTTGCCTGCCAGCCAATGGCAGCACAACTACTTCAGAAGCATCTTCCAGGTCCTCCTATTGGTGGTACCCCACTACCTTTCCCATTAAAGGGGTTTCCAAAAGCCAAGATAAGTGAGAGAGAATCCAGAAGAGCCTGGCTGACTCCCTTTCATCCTCTGAGCACTCTTCACTTTTGAGGAGCCCATGCCCTACAGCATACTCAGAGTGGGGCTTCCTTAGGGTTGGGAGGAAGGAGAGACCATGCAGGAGAGTTTGAACTCAGCAATAAAAGCAAAGAAGAAATAAGAACTGGAACAGTCATTCCATTCACAAAATTATCCATTTTTGATTTTTTTATTTTCTTATGCATGGTGACTCAACTAAATGATCCTCATTTGTTACTCTTCATCACTGAAATGTTACTGTCAATATACTATTCCAATCCAAAGCTTTTAGAGAGTCATCATTAGCATAAACTTCTTGCTAACATTATTTACCTACAGCAACTCCATGTCATTTCCAAACATACCAAGGGAATTCAGAATTGCAATAGCTGCTATGGAAGCTGGAATTTCACTACGAAAGGGTTACAAAGACTAGATTCAGAAAGAGGAAGAATTGACATGAAGGTTGTATAGGAGGCAGCATGAAAATCCATTCAAATATAAGCATTTTATACTAATCCTATTGTGATTATTTCTCATAGTGTCACATGGCAGCAGACACATTAAATCCTTGAATTTCACTGACAAACATGACCTACCCTAGAGAAGAAGATATTATATAACAGCATCCCAAACTCAGAATTAGGTAAAACTGATCTAAAATGAAAATAATATCCACTCTGTCCACAGTACTCAGTGTAAATGCCTGGCTCAGTCACCTGGCATTTCCCACTACACTGTGGCAAAAGTGTATGTGTAGCTCAGAAGCACAAGATGACATTGCATCTTCAAGCACATGACAAACAATGTCACACCACCATGACTTCATGTTGGCCTGCGGTATTGATGGGTGGGAAACATGACAGGAGCTGTCGGCAGAACATCAAAATAAGAGGAATTGTAATGTCTCTGAAGTGGAACACACATACATATATGTGCATGTACGCACACAAGGCCTTGATGGGAAATGTTCCAGGCAGTCTCCAGGAGCAGATCAGAAAACACCACCAGCAATTGGGAAGACAATGAGATAATCTGCCTCCATGGTATTAAGTATGCCAACCAATAACATATTTGGGAGGTCAATTCAGATGTCAGACGTAACTGTTGGAAGATTTCAGTATCTCCTAGATTCAAACTATAGCACAGCAAATGAATTGCCCCTCACCCTATTTGTTTGTGAGGGGCATCCCTATATCCTTGAGTATGCAGGTCATCATTTTTGGAGATACCACCTTCATGAATGCAAAAACCCAGGAAATGGCCTAAGACAGACTGATAGAGTGGTGCTGAAATATTACCACCACCAGTACCATTGCCTCGTGAAGGCAAACATTACACAACCTGCCCTCTACTGTTTGGAATGTCAAACCTGTACTCAAACATTTCCATTTGCAATTTTCTTCTCGTAGCTGGTCTACAAGGACACCCTAAGACAGCTGAGAGCAACACAATATGAAAGACCAGCTGCCAGAGAGGGCAAACAATTAGAAAAATAAAAACCATGCCCACTCTGAAATTTTTGCTCATTTAGAAACAAGCTTTCTTGAAATGTTTAGTTAACTTATTATTTGTTAACCTCAATCCATTTTGACCAGCCCCTATTCATAGAATCATAAAATATCAGGGTTGGAAGGGACCTCAGGAGGTCATCTAGTCCAACCCCTTCCTCAAAGCAGGACCAATCCCCAAGTAAATCATCCCAGCAGGGCTTTGTTAAGCCTGACCTTAAAAACCTCTAAGGGAGGAGATTCCACCACCGTCCCAGATATCCCATTCCAGTGCTTCACCACCCTCCTAATGAGAAAGGTTTTCCTTATATCCAACCTAAACCTCCCCCTGTTGCAACTTGAGACCATTACTCCTTGTTCTCTCATTTGATACCATTGAGAACAGTCTAGATCTGTCCTCTTTGGAACCCCCTTTTGAGTACTTGAAAGTAGCTATCAAATCCCCCCTCATTCTTCTCTTCTGCAGACTAAACAATCCCAGTTCCCTCAGCCTCTCCTCATAAGTCAGGTGCTCTAGCCCCATAATCATTTTTGTTGCCCTCCACTGCTGGACTCTCCAATTTTTCCACATCCTTCTTGTAGTGTGGGGCCCAAAACTGGACACAGTACTTCATACGAGGCCTCACCAATGCCAAATATTGACTTCTACATTTTGGCTGGCAACAGATGGAGCAGCTGAGGTATTTAGGGAGACTGACCTTGCAATATTTCTGGCCTGACCTGTAGTGGAATCTAGAGAGATTTCACAAGGAAGCCTATTTGTGGGCAATTTCCTGTCCAATTTTGCAGACAAGACAGGCTTAGAGACTTTGAATCTGAACTCATCATGAACACCAAACATTTTGATTTTCACCCCTGCATAAACAGCAGGTCAAAGAGACTTACAGAATGGAAAGCATTCATTTAATTAATGTATTTTTACCTAGAATCTGCTAAGAAACTGCACTGACTTGATCAAAAGAAAGCATCAAACACATGACTGAAAAGAAAACAAGGAATACTTGTGGCACCTTAGAGACTAACCACTTTATTTCAGCATAAGCTTTCATGCCTATAGCCCATTCATTGGGCATCCGATGAAGTGGGCTATAGGCCACAAAATTTTATGCTGAAATAAATTGGTTAGTCTCTAAGGTGCCACAAGTATTCCTCGTTTTCTTTTCAGCTACAGAATAACAAGGCTGCTAATCTTAAACATGACTGAAAAGAATGAATTCTGAAACTTCACTGCAGCTGATTTAACAGAGCTCCATATTAAAAAGCTCCCTTCACAGAAGGGGCTTGGAAAGACAGGAAGGCAGTAGGAAGATCCAAGAGCATGGAGATGTAAAGCGCAAGTAAACACTACCTTCTAAGCATCATCATCAGTTTTAATGGTAGTGACTTCCTGGCAACCTGGTAGGTGCAGTACAAACTGTTTCCAAAAAGGTAATAACTTTAAAGAAGTCTCATTGAAGCAGAAAACTGTCCTCTCATTTGTGGATTTGACATACATAGTTTCTCCCCTGTGTTTTTGTTTTATTATTTAAAACTTCAGACAGTATTAAACCAGATGCTGAACTGAAGGTGATGTCAGGGTTAATGAATACTGCATGCCCATAGGTCAGCTTTGAGTCAGGAGTACCAAGCTTGCAAAATGGGAGTGAATCTGGACATTTTAAAAGAGAAGTACTTCAAGTCCTAGATGACTCCCAGAACTCATGGTGAAACAAGAGGCAGATCGTATAAAGAGGGAACAAAAACTCTCTTTTCTTGTGTCCGCTCAAAGAGCTATGAATAAATCACTATTTGGTGGAGAAAGAGGGTTTTCTAGAAGGAGAATACACAGTCTCGGGGCCTGATCCTGAGAGGTCCCCTGCATCTGTAAATCACAGTAAAGTTAACAAAGTCCTGTGGCACCTTAAAGACTAACTATAAAGTTTTGAAGCATGAGCTTTCGTGGGCTAATACCCACTTCGTCGGATGCAGGCAGTGGAAGTGTTCAGAGGCAGGTATAGAAAAGTAGGCAAGAACCAGGTGGGAGGTGAAAAGGTTAGTCCAATTAAGCTGAACCAGCTTGTTATCTCTGATCAGGGAGTGTGGATTATTCTTCTAGCATTTGAATGGGGTGTGTGAACATGGAGAGAGGAGAAACAATGTCTGTAATGAGCCAGCCATTGTAGATCTTTGTTCAATCCGAGATTGTGTGTGTTGAATTTGCAATCAGATTTGCTCCAACCCCTCAGACAGAGACCAACACCTACGAGATCTTCACCAAGCTTTCTCAAAACTACAATACCCACACAAGGAAATAAGGACACAGATCAACAGAGCCAGACGTGTACCCAGAAGCCTGCTGCTGCAAGACAAGCCCAAGAAAGAAAACAACAGAACACCACTGGCCATCACCTACAGTCCTCAGTTAAAACCTCTGCAACGCATCATCAGTGACCTACAATGCATCCTGGATAATAATCCCTCACTTTCACAGGCCTTGGGAGGAAGGCCAGTCCTGGCACACAGACAACCTGCCAACCTTAAACAAATTCTCACCAGCAACAGCACACTGCACCACAATAACTCCAACTCAGGAACCAATCCATGCAACAAACCTCGATGCCAACTCTGCCCACATATCTACACCAGCAACACCATCACAGGACCTAACCAGATCAACCATACCATCACTGGTTCATTCACCTGCACATCAACCAATGTCATATATGCCATTATATGCCACCAGTGTCCCTCTGCTATGTACATCGGCCAAACTGGACAGTCCCTACGAAAAAGGATAAATGCACACAAATCAGATATTAGGAATGGCAATATACAAAAACCTGTAGGGGAACACTTCAACCTGCCTGGACACACAATTGCAGATTTAAAAGTCACCATACTGCAGCAAAAAAACTTCAAGTACAGACTGCAAAGGGAAACTGCAGAACTTCAATTCATTTGCAAATTCAACACACACAATCTCGGATTGAACAAAGATCTACAATGGCTGGCTCATTACAGACATTGTTTCTCCTCTCTCCATGTTCACACACCCCATTCAAATGCTAGAAGAATAATCCACACTCCCTGATCGGAGATAACAAGCTGGTTCAGCTTAATTGGACTAACCTTTTCACCTCACACCTGGTTCTTGCCTACTTTTCTATACCTGCCTCTGAACACTTCCACTGCCTGCATCCGACGAAGTGGGTATTAGCCCACGAAAGCTCATGCTTCAAAACTTTAGTTAGTCTTTAAGGTGCCACAGGACTTTGTTACCTCTGCTATTCCAGACTAACACGGCTACCTCCCTGATTCTTGACACAGTAAAGTTGTGTGACTGAATGCACTCCTGTATTTTCACCCTATACATTATTGCAATATTTTTTGTACAAAATATGTCTTGCGACTTATTTGGAAACTAGTAACTTGATGGTCAATAATATTATGGTGAAATGTAGCCCTTATTAGGCAGGAGTGGTTAAAGCAGGTGTATCTTAAACAAAGGAATGTGCCTCAATTTTCCTATAAGTATCAAACAAGGTCCTTGAGACAGCCAGAGGGAGACAAGGCAAATCTGAATTCCAGCATACCCAGGGTAGAAGAAAGCATATGGCAGCACCTTCACACCTAGACTCCACATTGCCATCCTTATGGACTGAATATACTTTGCTTTGAGGGGTAATCCTCTGAAGGATCTACTTCAAAGGGGACTACTAGACTATAAAAATGAAGGGCAAAAATCTCAGTCAATCTCTATCACTTTCACATAAAAAGACTTTGGGGGCAGATCCTGACTCGAGAATTTGGTCAGCAATATTGATGGGAACATGAGGTAAGGATTTCACCTTGAACTGAGTCTAGTTTGTTAATTTTATCTAGTAGAAAGGGCTTTATCTTTATTTCTCTTGTAACCATTTGTGACTTTAATACTTTGCACTTGTACTCACTTAAAATCACTTTGTAATTAAATAAACTTGTTTTATTCTTTAATCAAAACTAATCCAGTGCTGTGGTTAAAATGAATTGTTTGGTGACTCATTAACATAGTGAACTGTTGCAGTTTGCCCCATTACAGGGACAATAGACCTATAATATCTGAACTATCCAGGAAAGGGATGGACAGGGCAGATCACACTTTGGGGGGAAAGTCCAGGTCTGGGAGTATGTTGGGGTCACCCTGCAAGTGGTCACCAAAGCTGGTAGAAGCCAGAGTGTTTACTGGAGTATTGCTGACAGGTTGCAGCTATTCACAGACACTCAGTGAGTGATCTGCATCCTCTGTCTGTTTGTGAGCAGTCCAGGTTGGAACCTACATCAGCTAGGCATTGTGAGATACCCAAGGTTGCAGGGCTGGTGGTGACTCAACCCCTCACTAGTCTGGATTGCACCCCAGAAGGTGATAAATTGGTATTTGCTGTACTGTGATCATCACTTCCGAGAAGCAATTGACATACTTAGGCAAAAGTGAGAAAAGCAAGTTTATTCAAGAGTGACTTTGTTGGTAACTGCCTGAATTCCCTGTTCAGTTTTAAGAGATTTTAGTTGGAATGAGACTTCTACACTATGCACTGACTTTTGCTTCTCTAGAGGGCAGATCATCATTCTAGGTCTGTGGCGTCACAGACTGTTGCTGACAGCAAGAACTGAGGTGCTACAAACTCAGCAATATCCCCTCACTGCAAGATTGAGAGAGTGAAGAAAAGAGACAGCATTGTTTCAAACAGTCATCATAGATCTTGAACTTAAATGGGGGAATGCTGGAAAACGCAAGCTAGAAACAAAGGTATTTTATTGGGCCCAGACATTTTAAAGAATTAATTACTGCAGAAGGGCCAAGTCCTATCCAAGCCAGGCTTGATTCACAAGAGTTTCACAAGAAAGAGTGGGAAGGAATTCCCCAGAAATGGAGCAGCAGCAGAATTGCTGGGCAATCACTATTGCAATAAGCCTCACATCAGCTGTGTCCTTGTTTCACGGAAGGCAATCCACATAGTACTAGCATGACCACAATTCCTTTCCAATCCCCCCTCTGCACCACCTCCAAACCTACAGGCAAGGGGTTACAGCCTGATACAGGATTTCTGGAGCCTATCTCACCCCCCACTCAAGCATCGCAATCAGGGCCGGCGACAGGGGGGTACTACGGGTAGAGCTGTACCGGGCCCCGGACTTAAGGGGGGCCCCCTTAAGTCTGGGGCCCATAGTCCCCCCTTTGTTGCCAGGCCTGTCTCCGCGGGCTGGGCGCGGGCGGCGCTTGTGCCGGGATGGTTTATTGCCACCGCCCGCGGCTGAGGTTAGGGGTACGGGGGGAGGGGGGGAGCCAGGAGCAGCTGCCTTGCCGGAGCCTGGGAAAGCCCCTCCCCCGGCGCGCTGGGGCGGGAGCCGGGCCGGGTCCCTCCCACTGCAGCTGGGGCCGGATCCCTCCCACCGCAGCCGGCAGGGTCGGGGGCCCAGCCGGGGTGCAGCGGGGCGGCCCTAGCGCGTCCCGGGGTAGCCCCAGCGGGAGACCAGCCCCACGCCCGCCCCGCCTGCAGCAGGCGGGGCGGCCGGCTGCTGGCAGGAGCCTCCTGGGAAGTGTGGGGCGCTGCCTGCCCAGCTGCTGCCGCGTGGCGGACACGTGGTGAGCGGCCAGTCTGCTGGGGGAGGGGGGCGCGGCGGGGCCGCATGGGCCATGGGGAAGCTGCCCCCGGGGCGGCCCCCCACCGTGGGTCCGCTGTCAGAGTAGGGGGCCCCCAACGATCAGAGTAGGGGGTCCCAAAATTTCTGTCACCGGCCCTGATTGTAAATCACACTGTTCTTGCTGCTTCTGGCATGCTCCACAGCTACATAGAAAGGGTCAAGTTTTTGCTCAGACTAACAGCTGAGTTGACAGGAATAACAGAAACCATCTTTGCAACCCTGATGGAATTGTTGGCCTGAAAGTGGATAGCTAAGCACTGGAGATAACTAAATATGTTAGTAAATTATTCTGTTTTCAGTTTGGACTTGTAATGTGAGTGAGAATCTCAAGCCGATATTCCCCTTGAGTCATAGGCAACAACTCTATCAAGTAATCCAAAGAGAGCCTGTCCCCACATTCATCTTTCTTTGGCCAGGCCTTCATTCAGCTGGGCCTCTTTCTGCATATATTGCCAGGGATGAGATTTTAAAAAAGCCATACACTTTTACAGCCCTTCTGCTTTAAAAAAAATTGCTTTTTTAAACCGACTGGCTTGGTACATAAAATTATACAGTTCTGCAGAATAAATGTGACACGACTGAATTACAGGACTATAATTCCATCAAAAGATTTCTGGTACCATCATAAACTATTTGAGCAACGTGTCAGTGAATTCTGATTTTGCCAGAAGCCCTACATAACATTTTACTTTTGCTTTTCAATGCTGACTTGTCTATTTTATTTCTTATTTATTTTCAAATAAAATATTGTCAGAACTTCTCCTGAAATATATATGCTGCCCCACTCGTATTACCAGATGATTCATGCTCTTGATGGCACCCCAAAATATTCGGAGACCCCAAATTGTGGACCTGTAGCTGTGTTTTGCTATTTGACTTCCACCAAAACCATATGTTTGAGCTGTATTTTAAGAAAAAAGCTTTAAAAAGAAGCTTTTTGTTAAAGAATCACCAAAAGGATTAATGTGGGTTGTTCATCTGTTTCATAACAATATGTATCTATTGCCTTCACTTTAATGGCTTATGTCATTACATAACATTTAAAAAAATAAAATTCACTAAATATTCACTAATCTTATCTCATATTTATTTCTATTAATAATCTCCTAAGGCCAGTGATATAAATGGTTCACAGAAATAATAATGAATCCCCTCTTCTATGTGGAAAAACTCTCTCTGTACACAGAGCACCAAATAATTAGGTGAAGTTTTCAAGATCCAATAAGGTTAGAACAGAACTGTATACTGAGCCCTTCTACAAGACAGTTTAAAGGCTAACTCAACTGAAACCATTAACTCCAATGGTTCTAGCAGACACAGAGAGCTGTGTGAATAGAAAACCCTTCAAGAATAGTACACTTAGAACAGTGTACAAGGAACACCCTCAGATAAGGACTGAAAGTTTAGTAATGCCTTAATCAGGAGGAGAGCTGGCTGAATTATTCGTTATGAATGTATTATGCAAATGTAACCTTTTTTCTCTTTGTGAATCAAATATGATCACTATGAATGTAATTCCTAAGTATTCACTGAATACTTTAGGCAAACAATTTTCAATCTCTGGGTTGTTGTCAGCTATTTGTGGTGCATGTTTAGTCACCAAAGTGACATTGCTTTGTTTACGCTCAGTGACTGAGTGACAGAAAATGGCAAGAACGTGATGAATGAGGCACAAAGAATAAAGAATGGCAAATATTCTTGTTCATACATGAGCCCATGTGAAAATGGGGGCTGTCATGAAGTACACCCACTCTCCATAGTCATGTAGACTAAAAAATACCAACTTCATAGCTGGTCATGAATAGCAAAGAAAAAGACACATGAATGTGGTCAAATTGATAAGCCATTCCAGATTTAGACACATGCCCCTGCTAAAACAATTTTCCAGTAGAAGAGGTTGGTTTGACATGATTTGTTCTTGACAAATCTATGTTGACTGTTACTTATCACCTTATTATCTTCTAGATGTTTGCAAACTGATTGCTTAATTATTTGCTCCATTATCTTTCTGGGTACAGAAGTTAAGCTGACTGGTCTAGAATTCCCTGGGTTGTCCTTATTTCCCTTTTTATAGATTGGCACTATACTTTCCCTTTTCCAGTCTTCTAGAATCTCTTCCATCTTCCATGATTTTTCAGAGATAATCACTAATGGCTCAGATATCGCCTCACTCAGCAGCTCCTTGAGTATTCTAGGATGCAGGTCATCAGGTCCTGGTGTCTTGAAGACAACTAACTTGTCTAAACAATGGGGAGCCCTTGAGTAAATATACAGCAAATGAAAATATGCGAGATGCCTTACCAAGTGGAGGGCCAGTGCTAATGAGGCCAATTCAATTAGGGTGGAAGTGTCCCTTTCCCAACAGTTAACAAGAAGGGGTGAATATCAACAGAAGGAAAATTATTTTTTGTAGTGACCCAGTCCCTCCCAGTCTTTATTCAGGCCTAATTTGACAGTGTCAAGTTTTCAAATTAATTCCAGTTCTGCAGTTTCTCATTGACGTCTGTTTCTGAAGTTTTTTTTGTTGAAGAATGGCCACTTTTTAGTCTGTTATTGAGTGTCCAGGAGACTTAAGTATTCTCATACTGGGTTTTGAATGTTACAGTTCTTGAAGTCTGATTTGTGTCCATTTATTCTTTTTCATAGAGACTGTCCAGCTTGTCCAATGTATATAGCAGAGGGGCATTGCTGGCACACGATGGCATATATCACATTGGTAGATGTGGAGGTGAACAAGCCCTTCATGGTGCGGCTGATGTAGTTGGGTCCTATATGAATAGATGTGCAGACAGAGTTGGCAATGGGGTTTGTTGTAGGGGTTGGTGTTTCTGTTGTGTAGTTGCTGGTGAGTATTTGCTTCAGGTTGGGGGCTGTTTGTAAGCAAGGACTGGCCTGTCTCCCAAGGTCTTTGAGAGTGAGGGATCGTTCTTCAGGATAGGTTGTATATCCTTGATGTGCTGGAGAGGTTTTAGTTGGGGGCTGTAGGTGATGTCCAGTGGCATTCTGTTACTTTCTTTGTTGGGCCTGTCCTGTAGTATGTGACTTCTAGGTATTCTTCTGGCTCTGTCAATCTGTTTCTTTTTTTTAATGTGCTGGATATTTATACCTGCTTACTGTATTTTCCACTCCAGACATCTGATGAAGTGGGTTATATCCCACAAAAGCTTATGCCCAAATAAATTTGTTAGTCTCTAAGGTGCCACAGGCACTCCTCATTGTTTTTACTGGTACAGACTAACACGGTTATCTCCCTGTAACTTGTCCAAGTAATTTTTAATTTGTTCTTTCCCTATTTTAGCCTCTGATCCTACCCCATTGTCACTGGCATTCAGTGTGTTAGATGTCCTTTTTGGTGAAAACTGAAACAAAGAAGTCATTAAACACCTCTGCCATTTCCACATTTTCTGCTATTGGTTTTCACCCCTCATCAAGTAATGGGCCTACCCTGTCCTTGGTCTTCCTCTTGCTTGTGATGCATTTGCAGAATGTTTTCTTGTTACCCTTTATGTCTCTTGCTAGTTTGATCTCATTTTGTGTCTTGGCCTTTCTAATTATGTCCCTCCATACTTGTGTTATTTGTTTATATTCATCCTTTCTAATTTGACCTAATTTCCACTTTTTATAGAATCCTTTTTTGAGTTTCAGATCATTGAAAATCTCCTCGTCAAGCTAGGATGGTCTCTTGCCATACTTCCTATCTTTTCTCTGATCTTTCTGGTTCTACACTTTTCTTGTTGACTGAGAATGATTTTAAAATAGTCCTTGAATTACATCAGTAGGCCTTTTTGTTTGGACTAATTCAGTGTCTCCCTTTTATACATTTTGCCATCAACATTTGTTATTATAGGTTATGAACCTTCATGTATTTTTTATAGTTGAACTCAGAATTTGGGTAAATTTAAAGGTCCAATTATCACAACATACCCTTTGAGACTCCAACGCTTACTGAGGAAAGTGGACAGTGTGCAAAATTTGAATGTACCTGTCAAGCTCCAGTAAAAAGGCTACCACAACTCATGGTCCCAGAAATTTTATTAGCCTTTTAAGAGACAGAATCAATGCCTATGGGTGTTTATGTATAGGGCAGTGAGAAAGAGTTTCATGTAAACCTGAAAGCCTGATGTTGGGTTTCAAGGGGGAGTGGTGACCCAAGTAAGGAAGAGAGGATTGCAGAGATCCTGTTTAGAGGCATGGGAAGGAGGACTCTGGGACGCTAGGAAATAATCTTTTTATTGCAGAGAGAGGGAGAGTTGGAAGGAGCCTGGCAGGTGCGGTCACAGAGCCATGATGAAGAAAAGGAGTGATTGTGGAACCAACTCACTAGGGAGAGAGGGTCTTAAGAGTGCTGGTAGATTGCCAGGTATGCACATGTTAGAAAGGAGGAAAGGATTACAGGAATTTGTTCTGGATGTAGGGCAGCAGAAAACCATTGCATTTGGGAGTTTGTGTCTAGAAAAGGCTGAACTGAGGAAAAGCCAAAAGCTCACACAGAGGAAAGGAAGGACTGGTTTCCTATAAACATATGAGCTTAGCTAAATGCAAGCCTAGAACCCCACTGAGGTTTACTCAGGAATCTCCTCTAGGTGCAATCTTACTAAGCATCCTCTCGGGAATACTGGGATCTACTAAAGCTCTTCTCTAGGCAATGCCAAGCTCTCTGTACATGTTTTTTATAGCCTTTTAAATCCCATCAGGGATTGCATTATGATTCATTCATTCTCACAAAAATTCAAAAAAATATTTTAAATGACTCAGGTGAATTCTGCATCTCTTCTTAAAGCCCCATAAACCAAACCTCTACAACACAAAGCACTCTTGAGAATTCCATAGGTAACTGCTGCTGAATTAATGAGAGATCCACTTACATCAGCAAGCATTTGCTCCAGGGCTTAGAAGTGAGGAAGAGGCTCTCTATGCTGTGAAGTTACACACTGGGAAATATGTAGAGCTAAGGTATTTGACTTCAAATGGCAGCTGAAAGTCATTTCCACATGTAAAAATTATTGAAGCATAAGCGGTCAGATTTTTAAGGCCTAAATACTTCGGCTTTTTTGGTTAAAACTGATAATTATTGTTGTGCCTTCAAGGTTAAAAAAAGACAGTGCTGCATCATTGTAAACATCAGCTTATAATTAAAACAATGACAACTTCCTCAGCCTCAGCATCAACTTGGCACTGTTCCTAGTCCTTCTCACACCCACAAGGAACTGGATGCTACAAACTCAGGCAGCAGAACCTCATAGTTAGTCCTCAACCCATCTCACCCTAATATCATTTCATCCATAGTTCTCCTTTTAAAAATGCTTCCCAAGGGTCTTTGTCCCATATAGTGTACTGGCTTTGGGTGTATGGATGAATGATTATGCACTTGTGTGGCTGATCAACAAGGTGGATAATGGACCTGTTACTACCAGTAGCAGGTCACTAATGCTACTATACCTGCTATCCCAGTAGGTTGACCAGATGTCCCGATTTCATAGGGACGGTCCCAATTTTGGGGTCATTCTTATATTGGCTCCTATTACCCCCCACCCACTGTTCCAATTTTTCATACTTGCTGTCTGGTCACCCTATATCCCAGTAGCTGTAGGAGTTCTAGAACCATGATTCTAGCCCAGGGGTGGACAAACTACGGCCTGCAGGCCACATCAGACCTGGGGGACCATCCTGTCCGGCCCCCCGGACAGGGAGGCTGTGGCAGCCCCCTTTCCCCTTCCCCAGAGCCATGCCGCCACACACACAGCGCTCGGGGGGGGGGGGGGGAAGACAGCGCTCGGGGGGGGGGGGGGCTGCATGCTCCTGCAGGGCAGTATGCTCCTGCGGGGCAGTGTGCTTGGCTCCGCGTGGAGCCAGACACACTGCTAAGAGCCTCATGGTAAGGGAGCCGGGGTGTGGGTGTGGCGGGGGGGTTGGATAAGGGGCAGTCACGGCACAGGGAGCGTGGTGCGTTGGATAAGGGGTGAGGTCCCGGGGTGGTGGTTAGGGGCGGAGGGGGCAGTCAGGACAGGGAGCAAGAAGGGTTGGGGGAGGTCCTGGGGGAGCAGTTAGAGTGGGGCGGTCAGGGACAAGGAGCGGGTGGGGGGGGATTGGATGGGTCGTGAATTCTGAGGGGGCAGAAAGTGGGAGGGAGTTGGATAGAGGATGGGGCCATGCTGTTTGGCCCCTACCTGCCCCTCCATACAATTCTGAACCCTATGTGGCCCTCAGGCCAGAATGTTTGGCCACTCCTGTTCTAGCTCCCCAAGCCACTCATAATAGTGGCTGTGGAAAATGTATTTGTAGTCTCCCTCACCCTAAATTGAAAAGGGCCCGGAACACACTCAAGTAAGGATGTAACGGCAAAATGCTGCAAGAGACTTACAGTGCTACTACATTGGCAGACAATGTAGCAGAGCAATTGCATAAGTAAACTCCACATTCCCTTTCATGTGCAGCTCAGCAATATGTGACAGCTCTTCCTCCAAGTCTGTGTATGGCTAAATATTGGTCAGGTTATGTAGCAGTAGTGTGTGACCTTTATATTTGCATACAGCAGGGCTAATAAGAACCAAAATCCTGTTTAGAGTCAGTAGCAGACTCCCAATAAGTTGGATAAGTGGACATACTACTTGTAGATTCAGCTTCTCAGTCTTGTGATATTAAAGTGCATTTTTCTTGGTCAAAGCCAATTTACTTTGGCTTTGCTCTATTTTCCAGTGTTTGACCTAAGGTCCTTATCAACCTGTGTATCTGTATTAGCCAGCTACATTGTACAGTGTAGGTGCTTTGCTTGCAATGAGACAGAGAGACACTTGAGAAGAGACAGAAGGCACTATATACTTTTCATCTGAGGCTCTGGTCCCAGCTGATAAAGCAGATATTAAAGGCCAGAGATTCTTATACTGTTACTTATTTCAAGCAGTACTAGAGAAGTCCTTTTGATTTCATTGGAAATACTCTTGAGTAAGGTACTATTCAATGTGAGTGAAGGTACAGAATCTGGTCCTGCAAATCGTACGGTAGGGTAGCATTATTTTACAAATGCAGAAACTGAGGCATAAGCAATTAAATTACTTGTAAAAATTCCCACACGGATTCAATTTTAGTACTAGGAAAACAGAATCTAGGAGTCCCTTCTTCCAGTCTCCTGCTGTAACCATTAGAATATGCACCCGAGCGACAGAGACTTGAGAATGAGGAGGAGATGATGTTACAAAACGATGATAATATGCACCAGTATTTACAGGCAGAAAATGTTTTGTTCTTATTATTGTTCTGCTTTTGTGAAAAATTTAAAAGTGTTCCTTAAAAGCATTATGACAAATTATAACACTTGTCTTTTGGGCTTACAGATTTGTAATAATATGCTAACTTATTTCCCTGGAGACATGGGGGGAAATAACAATACTTACAAGACTAATAAAGAGCAACTTCATGATTTAAATCCTTTGGTTGCATTGCATATGTCTGCTCTTTTACTGCATAACAGATTTTGGCATAAAAGTAGAGTTAATTATTGATGCTTCCGTTCCAGCTCATATCTGGACAATGATTGTATTCAAACACCTATTTGACTTAATTTTATGTTAGATGCCAAAAATCAGTTCAAACTTTAATTATGCCAAAATATCTTCCATCTTAAAACCACACACTATGTAAAGATATCCAAGACAAAAAAAGAAACAAACATGAAAGTTTGCTTTTGAATACTTTGCTGTTGAACTGGTTTGCAATACAAACTGCCTACTACATTTTCTCACATCTCCTCTTTTTAATCACTTTCTGACCATCACAATATATTTTTAATATAATTTGCATATTTAGATCTATAATTGTAATTTCGATTTTACAAATTTAGTTAGTGCCTTGTTAGATTTTTTCCTTATTGCACATGTAAGAATTTAGGCATTATCATATTTTTAAGTAGAACATTGGTTCTTTTAGGACAAGCTAAAGTTGTAGAGAACTGAAAGTATCTGCTAATTTGAAGCTGTGTTTTTCTAGTCATAGTCACATATTTTTAAAGCAACAGAATTATCTTTTTCTATTGAAAAAATATGAGGAGAGCTGAAAAATATGATCTGCAATATAATATGGAGATATTAGACTCATTTCAATGCCATATTATTTCCAAGTTGCAGCATATGGAGGGTATTCAGAAATTCAGAAAGACTTTCAATAAAAGTCACAGTTGCCATTTGAAACTGTCTGAGGTACACAAACAGCTGTGCCTATACAAGAGAACAAGGTATAGTACCTACATATGATGTATGGTAATACATGGTAGTTCCCTTAAGGAAATTCAATTTGAGACTAAATATCTTGGCAGTATGCTTTTAAAAATATAAACAAATAAACTGGATACATTACAACTGCTCTCTGGAGTTACTAGTTACAAATGTTGTAGAATCTATTTGGAAAACATAAACCAATGGTTTTCAGAAGTGTTTTCGATCCTCCTCATGGTCACTAGATGGCAGAAATGCACAATACTTAACCAACAAAAGGACTAAAAAATTATAGTAAATTTATGATGAAAAGAAAGTGAGTTTTTGTAAGGCTACAAAAGCAGAAGCTGGAGGAAACAGATCATTAGGTCAGCAGATCAAAAACAAACATTTTGGAGCTCATAGTTCTTCACCTATTATCACAGCAAGTGTATTTGACCACTAATATTTTAAGATGCTGTCACCGTCTCATCTAAAACAATATTTTCTGAGATTTATAAATATGTACTCAGGAAGGTTATAAAACATGGGCTCTCAAAACAAACACGCACCAGTCTGAGTGAAATTTTTGACTAATCGTTTGTCCAAAAAATGCAGTTTCGCATCAACTGAAACAATTTGTCAATTTGTGTTGAATTCAGTGAATGTTTTGGTAAAAAATGATTTTTTTAAAAGTCTAAGTTTAGTTTTGATATTTTCAAAACAAAATTTTGTTTAGAAATGTAGCTAATTTAAAAAACACACACAGAGATTGTGGTACTATGGTATACATAAAAGCTAAACCACTCCCCTCTCCAAAACCCACACACACAAAACCCACACCCAGAACAATTATCCTAACTGCTTTTTTTCCTCCCCATTTGCTAACTCAAAAACAAGTTAATGTTTGTTTTGTTTGTTTTAATTGAAATGTTGCAGGCAAATAAGTCCCCAATGTAAAGTAACTTTTGGTATTTGGGGAAAACAAAGAGAGTTAGTTTTTCAAAGGTGCCTGTGTACATACAATGTAACCTCTCTTTCAAATCTACTGCATCACTGGATGTAGATATATTAAAGTTGTGAAATAGTCTCCAGCACTTGGAACTTTTACTGTCAAAAGGGATATTGTAAAAAATACTCCCACACAGGGAGGCAGGAGTGGACAATTCAGTGGGTCTTCCCATTTCTAACTTCTAGGACTCTAGAATACCAGAGAAGAAATCAAAGCAATAAAATCCTTAGGCTTTATTTAAAATGATGGCAGTCTTAATGGTGTCTCACTGTGGCTGTTCTTCAGACACAGATGCTGTCACAGCCGATGGCAAGGGGCAGTCTAAATTCCTTTTCATCTGCTTACTCCACCTCTATCAATACTATCCTGTCTAGGCAATTAATTCTGACACAAAGCTTCAACTAAAATCAATACCTTCATTTTTTTCTAACATCTATAGTTTTATAATTGAAAGGCAATTTCAGACATTTAACGTGGTTTTGCCATCACAGAGGTAAAGTAACTATTAAAATGATGTGGGGCCTATTTGTCAACCACTGCACAACATATTTCTGGAAGATATTCATTTTTTACAATGCTATATAATTAAGCATATTGCAAGCCCATCCAAAGCAATGAGGATTTCAGGGTTGAAAATTTAGCTGTGTTAGCTAAAGCACAACTCTTATGTGTTACAAAATGAAAGTAAACTCTTAAAGAAGAATCAGCCCTCTACGGCTGATATCACTGTTTTCGCAGAACAATTTCATTCTTAACCTAGCTTCACTACAATTTCATTTGGTTGAAATAATCTGTAAAATGATTTTTTAAATCCAAAACTCTTTTTGTTGGCATGGCTTCTTTGCGGAAACTCCCCTCTCCACAGAAGTGTGTGCTTAGACTGGAGAATTTCCCTTTTATTGCCATTGTCATTTTTTTTTGTATAGAGTTATGCTAGAAATATTGAGGATTTTATGAAGCATGACTTCAGTTCACATGAAGGCGCTAGAACAGGTATGGCTGCTTCTAAAACTGTAGATGGAAGAAATGGCAAGGGAGTCTTCTTTTTAAAGATAAAAACAAGAAGTGAACCTCCCTAATGAAAATACAGGAATATTAATGATCTTATTTGTGATTTTATTTTGCTAAATCAACCACTAGTGAAAACTGGTACAACTCCACTTACTGACAACATAAACCCAACCTATACACTGTTCAAATTGATTGGCTCCAGATATGATAAAACTTTTTTCTTTTATCTGTGTTTCCCCTTACTCCAACTTTCCTTTCAAAAATAACAGTCAGGAAATGAAATGCAAATAAACTACCAAGACAGACAGAGAGAGAACTAGAGGTGAAGAGAGTGAGAAGGAATCCATGATGATGCAGTGAGAATAAAGGTTTTATTGACATAATAGTGGTGCTCACAAATGACTTTGCAGGAGTCATGCATTTCATTCCAAACGAGCATTGAAAAATCTTCTGTGCACTACCCAACAGCAGCAGGTATTTTCCATAGATGATGCCACATCTATAGTAAAAGTATTTTAGAAATGTTTTCCAGAGATTGTTTTAAAAAAACAACTATAACTGAACAATAAGCTATAGCTGAACAATAAGCTATTAATGATTAAAATCACGTGAGTCCTTTTTTTATCTTGATGATTGTGGCAATGCATGATGTAAGGGGCTATATTTCAGTTCTTGCTATGAACATTTAGTTCTCTGGAGACAGAGTTTAATCCTGGATTAAGAGGGGTTTGGTTTCTATTGTTTTGTTTTAACTGGATTATACTGTCCATCTGTCAATTTCCCTTTGTCTCATTCACAGAGATTTAAACATCTATTAACCTATTTAACCAGTTGGGCCAGTTCTAGCTATATTAAGGAAATGGCACCATAAATTGGCAGGAAGTCACATCTGATCCCTTAGGTAAACTCACCTCAGCTGAATGACACGAAAGTGCAGTGAAATCAACTGGAAATACCTGATGCATTAATAATGAAACAGATCACATTAATCTGCCGTACTGTGTACCTCCTATATATAAGGGATTCCTGTTAATCTGTATATAAAAATCCTATAGGCCATGGAAACATCACTCAGGAAAAACATGTTTGGATTGTTGGGATGAACATCAGGGTGTGATAAAATGCTGAATATCATTCCATTTGTATTACCTGGATTAACTTTTAAATAATACAGATATTCCCTAATGGGTCACTGAGTTTATCTGTTAACCAGGTAACTAAGATCCTCAGCTGTGCAAGAGCTCCACTCAGTACAGCTGGAGTAGAATGAAGAAGGGCAAAAATGGCTTGAAGCCATCCTTTGTGCATTCAAACCTAAAAGAAGCCAGGGATCAGTTTAGGAAACACCGGTCTACAGTGCATTCTGGATACTGCCCCTTCTACCACATCCCACCTAGGGCTTGGAAATTCTCTTTTGCTGGGGGAATTCTTCCACTGCCTGCTTATGTCAGCATCATATTCCCCTTACACTGCTAGGGACTTGCAAAGGGCTCTTGGAATAGTGCTTTGTTGTGGCAAAAAGAAAACAATGTTTATACCATAATTGGGTTCCTTAGGCAGAACCAACTATCTAAACTTTAGATTCTAAAGGATGGAAGGGAACGAAAACTCATCATTAACACATATTGCTGGATTTTCACATTATTTGTTCATCACAGCATCTTGGAACAACATTTAAGGAACTGAGGTTATGGCTGTGAATGATAGATCTGCCAGGAAATTTTGATGAATCACTGAATTCTTTCACTAAGAACCCTTGTGGTCTAAAGTATATAAAAGTATAGATAGATAGATAGATAGATAGATAGATAGATAGATAGATAGATAGATAGATAGATAGATAGATAGATAGATAGATAGATAGATAGATAGATAGATAGATAGATAGATACACACACTTTTATATAAATATATAAAAGAAGACAAGGAGATGGGGTTAAGAATTAAAGTATTGAACATTACACACAAACCCTAGGCTGACTTCACAGGCAAGTTCTGTCACTCAACAGGAAGGGAGAGCCTTCAAAAAGATGTAGCCAGGCAACAGTGAGACTGCAAAGAACAATCAGGGGAAGTATGCTTTTGCTGGATCAGGGGCAATTCTCCCTACCTAATGGGAAGAAGTCATGTACAGTATTTAACTTACTTTTCTTGTAAAATGATGTCTGCTCTAGCAAAACTGTAGAAAGTGCATGAGCTCTCTGATATTACTATTTATTATTTAGATTGTGGTACCACACCAAGTAAATCAAGCTGTCCTTTCCCCCAAGAACATATAGTGCAAACAATCATCCCTTTGCAGTGGGGGGCATTGGCTCAACATTCACGTTGCATCCTCTGTCAGTATCTGGCTAACCTCTGAGAAGCTAATGATACAGCCTAGCAGATCAAATTCATTGGAGTCACTGAATCCTGGATATTTTTTCAGCCATCACGCCTCATGTGGTGCCATCCCCAGGCTTTCTAGTCATTGATCCAGCTTTAAGAGTTCTCCAACTCAGCGATGGCATCCAAATACAACATAATCAGCTAAATCACTCATAATCACAGCATTGACACCGTCTGTTTACAAGAGACCACACACACACACTTATATACATACATACAAAAAGATGCCATCAATGAATTTGATCTGCTCTGTCACACTGCACATGCAAAATATATCTGAGTAACATATAATCACTCACACATCTCTGATGCTGCCCTACAGTCATTGATACTGTGACATCATTCAGATTGCTGACTTCCAGGTTGCAAATAACCACCAAGTGTGAACTGGGAACAGCCAGTCATACCCACTATCAGTCACTCAGCTGTGTATGTGGATGAATTCAACAGCCACCACACTCACTGGGGTTACTCAGAGTCAGATGCAGATGGCAAACAACTGGTGGAGTGGGCCTCAAAACATCCCACTTGTTCCCGTCCATGACCCAAAACAATGGGGTATATTTCATTCAGCTTTTCTATAAACACATGCACTCTTGATGCATGTGGTTTATCACAGAGCAAAGTGGGAATTGTGTGTGTGGAGGGGTCCCTTTGCTGAAAGTAATGGTAACCATCACTGCATTAACTTTACTGGGAGCTTTGCCTGAATAAGTACTTTAGGATTTGAAATAAAGGGGAAGCCTGTGTTTTGTATTAAGGATAGAAGAAGTTCCAAATAGTAGGTTGGAACACATTAATTCCATTAATATTTCCCTCTCACCATCTCTGCTTCCTCCCCCCCCCTCCCCCCATTCTCTCTCTCTTTTTAATCCAGACGGCTCAGATTTATTTTGTGCCCCGTTTTCACACAACACCTTATTATTCTCTCCACACCTTCAACCCCCAACGGTCTTTCCTAAGCAAAGCTGAGAGCAAGAATATTGGAATCTTTCCCATTATTCAAGTGAGTTGCGCCAAATCCATTCAAGTTTTAACAGTTTTTGATTTCACTGTTGTATAGGTCCATGATTATTCATGGTAATGACTGTCTATAAATGAATCCTTTGGATTGTCTGCACAGGTTGTGAGCAGTGACAATTCTATCAAACTTACCTTTTAAAAAAGCAGCCTAATTAGTTACGTTCCTTCACTTACGTGGGATGCAGGACGAAGAACTGCTCTGTCAAACTGGGCCTGGTGTGTGTGTTTTGATATCAGCGATTAAAATGAAAAGCAATTTACTTACCAAGCCAACTTCTGTTTAAATATACTGACACAAACACTGGAGGGACTGTGAAGAAATCTACTACCGAGTTAACTTCCAGCCAAAACCACAGCTTGTCATTGGCTGCAATGAACTAGAAAAAGAAAAGAGGAAAGAATCAATTTGTAAGCATGTTGATACATCTGTGTGCAATATTCTCCTTTCTGAAGATTAAGTTCCAGTTTTACTTTAGGAGTTAGTGGAGCAACATTTGGTGTCCTCAGATCAATCACAACTGGAGAGTGGTTTTATCTGGAGGAAAATTTTTTACCAGACAACACTACATTAACAATTAAGTAGAGAAATGAAGAACATTTATGCACTGAGTTCTCAGACTTGTTGCAAGGAGACAGATTCAATGAAGCATTCTATTAGCAAGACTATTTCAGGTAATCTTTTTTTTAATAAAAAGTCATGGGGGGGGAGGAAATGGGAGGGGTAAGTCAAACTGTAAATGTGACTTCAATCAAATGCAGTTTCCTGTTTGTAAGAGTCTCTGGTTTTACTATAAAGGTATTTAATACAAACACTGTGAAAGTATGGTAAAGGTAATTCATTTAAATAATTAATAAACTCTCAAACAAATTCCATAAATGCAGCAGGATAAACCCCTGGGGTAATCCTTATCATGCGTCAAGTGTTTGCATGTCATCAGGGAGGTGCTCAGCAATACTTTGTGCCTCCCAAAGCTGTGATTAGCTCTTGAAAACTATAGCTCTATCATGTCTTATTGCCTGACTATCTGGTAATTCATTTAATTTGTATTTTGTCTTCATTAGTAGATTGAGAGCTTCTATTTCTCCATTTCAGCAAATTTGGATGCCAGCTGACTAAGAATTTACTTAGGATGCATGCATGAGTTTGGACACATCTTCTGGATATAGCTGTAGATATAGGAATATTGATGATTAGGAGTTTCATTTAATTATTTCAGGGGGAAGAGATGGAGAAGGGTACTGTTAAATATTTCTTCAAATACGTTACCTTGCTAGTAAAGTCTTCGCAAAAACGCTTTAGTCTGTCAGACTATACTGAAAGAACTTCAGGTAGGAAATAAATGTTATTTATCTAGCAAATTCACTACTGTGTCAATTCTGCCACTTTACTCAAGTCGAATAAAAAAAACCTTATTTCATACTCAGTGTAAATCAGCATGGGTAATACATGCATAAATGATTCTCTATGTGCAAAATGTGTCACAGACCTAAGAAGAGATTAGGACACCTCTGAATTTGTAGTTGCTGGCAATTTACAGGTACTGAGTATTGAATCTATTCTGACAAGTAGACAGAATATCTTGACGTTATAGAGGTCACCTTTAAAAACCTAAAGTAGCCATATCTTAGTATTTGGCACACATTCTATTATGTATTTGTGATACAAAATATAGGAGGTATGGATAGTACTGCAAATACTGAGATGACCTAATCTATTTATCAAAAAGCTAACAACTGTATCTAGTCCAAGTCAAACGGATCAGATAAAACAACCACCAACCCAGACCTTTTGTTCAAATCAATTTATTAAAACTGGTTCCTAAAATGTTGGTAAACTCTTTCTTAATTTTTTATTCTCAAACACTGCTGTACTTCCTTCCAGGTTCTGAGAAGAAACAAAACCAGAAGTGCCAAAATACCAAAACACTGTGTGAACCACAAACAGGATATAGAGGAAAGCTCATCACAGCATGTTTAAAAGATTTCCAGTCCAATTTTGCAGACCTTCTAACCTTTTCAGGTGCTCTCATCAGCATTAGTGGCTATGCAGTCCTGGAAAATTTCCACTGCTCTTGTTCTCACACCTAGCAACAATTAATGTTAATTTCTAGTGCATAGCCCACTCCCCTGAATTTAGCCAAAACCTCCAGCATGCATTATGGGTAAAATTGGCCCAAATATTTTTTGTAAATGACTAGTGATTTTAGATGTTTTGCTTTTGGGATGCCCAACCTGATTCCCATTAAAGAGACCTGGTTTTAAGAAAGCGGGGAGAAGCGACCAATGATACATTTTCAAAATAACATTTTCCCCAAAAAACTTAGCACTTCAGACAGGTGGCAGCTTGACAGCCTTGTAGACACAGGATGCAGCAGTGAACTTCCCCATGCTACCTCACCAACCTGAAACTTGAACTGGAGCAAACACATTAAAGACTACAAGGAGAGTTCAATCAGTCAACCTGAGACTTCCAAGAAGGATGGGTGTTTAATGCCAGTTGTTGTGGCAGTTTGTGTTATGTACACATCAGTCCATTGGGAACTGGACTGAGACCAAATTCCAGATGGGCCACTGAGCAGTGTCAGATGATAGTAGGTTGGCAATAGTCTAGGTTGTCAATCACAATCCCCTTAGCCAGTCCCCTCTCCACTGTTAATTAGAGGCTCTCAGCCCTCAACCATAATTTTTACTTACAGGTCTCAGAAACCATGTTAATTTCTTACATCAATTGCAAATGAAGAGTTTGCCTAGCTGTTGAATAATCTGAATACAATCATTGCATTCCCTCCCCTGAACCACATGCCATAATTCAAGATACTTACACGCAAGCCAAAGTATAGTAGGAAGAACACGTTGAAAGCCATGTCTATCTGTAACGTGAAATCTTTGTAGAAATTCTGGCAGGATTCTATTGGTCTATTTGAAAGAAAAAGAAATCAAATAAACTGTTGGCATCAGTGTGTGTGGAAAATGTCAAAAAATACTTTCTTTTTTCTTTTTTCTCTTGCTTTGTATTGATAAAGGCCTGAATTTAGGAGCTACCATTCTGTTTTCCCATCCCCCTGCAAAGTATAAGCAAGCATTTTCAAAAAGAACATTTAATTCATTCACTTAGTCACTCGTTCATTCCTAGTGCTCACATGTTCAGGTAACTACCTGACAAGAAACATGCAGACATCTTAAGGAAAGACAAGCAGGAGAATACCTTGGGATCTCCCAACTCCACATTAACCCTTAAAGAACTGACTTCTTTTTATTGGATACTTAACTACAATAGTTTAGGAACTAAATCTAACAGGTACACAATTACACAAACATTAAACATGTCAAATTAATGTCATAATGTAAAACCTTAAAAACTCTAGTTGCTTATGAATACATCACCCATTAGCAACCTGGGGGAGTTTGTGTTGATAGGACTCCTTGTTGTCATAAAGAGATTTTTTTTTTAACAAGGCTAGTTACATACTTTATGCACAGTACTATGACCTGAATAGGAAAGCAGTATAGCCCACTAGTAAAATTAAACAACAAAATTGTGGAATTTGAAGCAGTACTCTAAGGGTTAATTTTTGCATGCAGGTTAATTAATTACCTTTGTGTGTGCAAGCAGACATTGCACATTCTAGCATATTATATTAAGGGTAAGGTAGGTCCAACTCCAAAGCATACTCTATACAAACTGGTACTTTATGGCTTACTTAGATCTACAGGCTCGGAGAGCTGAGGAAGGAGACCTTTTCTATTAATATAATTAGTGATTTATTTTTGAAATTCCTAGATCAGATTAGGGAAGCCACAGAAAGGTCTTCAGGTTGTGGACCAAGGTAAACAGCATGTCCCAATATATATATATAGTAAATGATCATTTAATCATCATCATTATATAAAGAGGAAGGGGAAAATATACTTCCTAGCTGGAAAGTTCTTGATCATTTAGAACCATGAAAAATACACTTTTAAGATAAAGACGCAGAATTTTCTTGGCTTCCCCAGTGCAAATAAATCACTGAGTGTAATACCAGTTAGTATAGTTGTACCTCTGCAAATATGATGCTGAATTGCTCAACAAGCAAGGTTCTATGCATTATGAATGTCAGTAACCTAATTTAAGGCATAAAAGAAATTAGCTGGGCTACAGGTCATTTTAACATGCAGTCAAGTTCTCTCCATTTCTTGTACACATTATAAGGTCAGACAAGTATGGCATGCCCTCTCTTGACTGTAAATGCATAAAAATATGGCAAAAGTCTCCCTAACATACAGTGGCCTAGTGTTTTAAGAAACCTCAGTGCTGTAGGAAACCCTATTCAAAATGTTTATAAAGAAATACTATTTTGCTAAGATGTGAACATTACAAAACATATTACCTATATTATAGATGAAAAACTGATTTATAAAAGTAGGCAGAAAGAAAAACACAGCCAAAAATTAACTCATGATATTGAAATTTGCATCTGACACTCTACTCATACAGATTTAGCTACAAAAAAGGGGAGGATGTAAGCAGAGAACCAGTAAGTAAACCTTGTGTGAGGGCATTTTTGAGAGCAAAGGATCATATTAGAACAAGGCAGGATACATATTTGAATCACCATATACCATGGCAACAAAAAAAATCAAAAGAAGTACAAGAGAAACAGGAAAAATTATGCCTCATCAACACAGGGTCTGAGGACCTCTAGCTTTCAGCTACACCACTGCAAGATCAGCAGTAATGCCACTGAAGTCAATGGAATTACACAGGTGTAATACCAGACAGTAATCAAGCCTATTGTCTTCCCTTCCACTGCCATGTAGTGTTCAGCATACTTGCTGCTGGAAGGAGTCAGCCAGGGCTTCAGTTAATGCCTGCATCTGTGCACCACTGTCCTTTCCAAAAATCTGTAAGATTTATACAGGTCAGCTAATGCTGACCATGGCTTCTTGTGTTCTGACAGCACAGTTCAGGACTCCGGGTGCTATCAAAATATAAATACCACCACTATTACTCAGACCTCTCAAGTGTCCCTTATTTCAAGCCCCTCAGTTTTAGTCCAAAATTACTTCCATTGCACACAAATGTGGTGTCCTTTCACTTTTATTGTTTGTATCAGAAATGCAGGATCATGGAAAGGCAGGAAAGCTATTTACACCAAAAAGATGAATTCCACAGTAATTATTAGACTTTCCTGAATGAATGATGTAGGGTTGGGTCTTTGTCATCCACGGTGCCTTGTCTTTGGGCCATGACACTTTGTTATGTTGCTGATGATACCACTCCTAACTGTAACCATCCCTCCCACTCCCCTGGGCTATAGAAAATATAATTTTACCGCAGGTTCCTTTTCTCTCACCCAAATTTACAAACAGTATATGTTCCATGAAAAAGAAAAGAAAATGTACAAAAGAATTCACCATGACATCCTGCAAAGCATCAGCCTAGGAGAACATGTCCAACAGCTAGGCATGGAGATCCTAAAGAAAGCAGGGATAACCACTCTTTCCATTCCTCTTCAGCCAATAAAAGTATCAGACTTGAAACTCCCATTAACAATATGGGAGCTGTGCTTATCTTCCTGTACTCCAAGTGGGAAAATGTAACCCCTGAGTTACTGCTGAATTATGTTTAGAAACAAAAACAATTTGGTCAGCTCATACTAAAGGCTCCATTTTCCCATCTGTACCTGGGTGGGATTCATATTTCCAGGAGGTATTAGATCATGTTAGAATTATTTCTATTACATTGGAGTTATTTTTTAAGAATATAAAAAAATACAGAATATTTTAAAATAGTGGAATTGAACGGCATATTTCATTTTCTACTCACTGACACAGGTGTAAATCAAGAGAAATTCCACTGCAGTGGATCACTGTAATATTGGCAGGATTTGAGATTCAGGCTCAATGGTAGAACATAACCCCATCAAATCTGAACTAATTTTGTTATTCTAATTGCAACATTCATCTGCTCTCCAAAAGCCTGGCTCTGTTATGCTGATCTGAAGATGGTCCCAAGAAACCAGCAACATCAGAAGCAGCTGTGGCTCACTGCCTCTTCAGAACAGGCACACACAGCACCTGTTTGACATTACACAGGGACATGCTGCTCACAATTTACCGAGGAGCTCTGTAAGTAGTTGCACTCACTGCCATAGCACCCACTGGTGTCAGAGCATGGCCCAAGGGCCCCATCTTTGACCCCCCCACACACTGCCCCTGACCCCACCCCCATTCCAACACCTTCCCCAAATCCCTGCCCCACCTCCTCCCCCAGTATGCTGCATTCTGGCTCCTCCCTCCTGGAAAGTGCGAAGCACAGCTGGTAGCACTTGGAGGTAAGCAGAGAAGCAGGGACACAGCATGCTGCAGGGAGGGGGAGAGGGGACCTTGGCGGGCTGCATGAAATAATTCCGGAGGGGTCAGAGAGATTGGCAGGCCACAGGAAATAATCCCATGTTTGAGACCCCTACCTCCTTTGCCCCTATAATGGCCTGTCTGACTACATTTCCCATAGGCCAGCCCTGTAGCCAGGTCACCTCATTCCAGTTCCATTCCTTTCTGCAATAACAAAAGAACCCACACCAACATCCAGACAGAATATCCTTCTGTCCATACTGTCCTACACTGAAATTCCCTGCTTTGCCATTCATGATTCCCAGGCATTGGAGAGTTTATTTTGCTCCTTTGGCAAAGCACTGTATCCCAGGGCTCTCTCCCTGAAGGCTTTCCTCCTAGCAAGTTTCTCCTCCCCAGGGGCTCTGGCAGCTTCTCTCAGGCACTTCGCTGTTCCTAACAGACTCCACATCCTGCCTTCACCAGGCCCTTCTGAGAGATGGCATTTACCTTATTCTTCTTCCCTGGGTCTCCTCCTTCGCTGAACTCTTTTCCCAGTCTGTGTAGTCCTCCCTGACCAATTCACAGCTGGGACCACTGGTTGTAATTAAATCCCCTGATATGCCTCAGCTGGGAGACAATTGCTACCTCACAGGCAAGGGAGAGCACAACTCCTCTGAAAGGGCCAGACAGCCCGTGACAGGCCCCAATTGCTTCCCCCACCCTTTGCCTGTAATCAACAGTGTACAAAAGTGCACATGCAACAGAGAAGACAGTTATAAGACTGGTGGATCTATCCAAAAGGCAAATGTTCATATTAAATTGCACACTGCTGTAATTGTTTGTACTGTGTTACCAGAAATAAGTGGTGGGCTGAATATGTGGAGAGTGCAGCAGTGTCCACTTAGAAATGGTAAATATCTGGTTTGACAGGCTTGGAGCACGCGCACACACACACAGACCCAGACCCACACCTACCTACCTACCTCTTACCCTTCTTATTTGGTTCAATCTGACCAAAGATTTTGTCTGCAGAGGTATTTATGTTACGTCTGCAGACCTATGATGACAGGTCACCGAAATAAGGTATCTAAAGCAAAGACCAAACCATTAACCTGAGCCTAACTTCAATTGATGGCAGAATTTTAACAAGGGGCACCCAGGAGCCCCCAAAATCCCCTGCAACTCAATGCTTATCACAAAGCTCAGGGTGCAATGTGGCATACCTTGGTTAAATGGAAGAATAAAAAACTAAATCTGGGTTTTCTTTTACTTACTTCCACATCAAGAATAATGGATTTCCTTATTTTCACTTCTCATGTTCACTTTCCTCTGATTTGGGGAGCCCTGACAAGAGACTATTACTCTGTGCCTATTTTTAGATCACTCATTTCCCTTTTGGGATGGATGGGGATGGGTAAAAAATTCTAATGTTAAAAGGCTTTTTGGGTAGCAAGGGGAGCTGCAAGCTGTGTATAAACATGAAGCCTCATGAGAACACGCTTTCATGTGAAATGTGTAGAATTATCTGGTTCAGCCAGGATGGAAATACCACAAGAATATCCATTTTCACAGCATTTCAGTGTTTGATTGAAAGTCATGGAGCCCATGTGTTTATCCACAGGGCAGGTAAAATATGGAAATGATCAGTGCACACTCCATCATGATGCTACAGCACAGTTGCTTAGCTATGACCTAGGAAGACAGTATAGAATAGGAAGAGGAAAATTCAGTCTCAATTGGCCCATTCATCCTTATCGCTTTGCGAAGCCAGCCAGTCATGCTGCCTTTTTGGGGGGTGTTTTTGTGCAGTTGATCACCCCAACCCAGGCCAAATTGAAACTGGTGTTCTATATCTCATTACTAAATTTCTGTCATACCTGTGTCTGGGGCTGGGGGAGTCTTGTGGGTCTTTTCAGAGGGATTCATTCTTCCAGCTGTCAGGTTAGACTGCTAGTTACATTTTATTTTTTGATCTTGTAATTTGTGGCATAGGCACTTAGATAGATGCCCATTTTTATTTTTGTATAAGTCCAAAAAATACAGAAAGAAATAGTGAACTTTAAAAAAATACAAATAAAAAAAGTACTAAAGATTTTACCTTTCAAGGCATATTTAACTAATTTATCATTGTAAAGCACTTTGAAGATGATAAGTGCTATGTATAAGCCAGAGAGATCAATATTAATGCAACAATTGAGTGAACAGTGTAACACTGTTGCAAAAAAACCAAACCCAAATGTTATTCTGGGATGTATTAGGAAGAGTGTTGTAAGCTAGAAACAAGAAGTAATTCTTCTGCTCTACTCTATTCTGATTAGGCCTCAACTGGAATATTGTGTCCAGTTCTGGGCACCACATTTCAGGAAAGATGTGGAGAAATTGGAGAAAGTCTAGAGAAGAGCAACAAAAATTATTAAAGGTCTAGAAAACATGATCTATGAGGGAAGACTGAAAAAAATAGGGTTTGTTTACTCCAGAGAAAACTGAGAGGGTACATAATTTTCAAGTACATAAAAGGTTGTTAGAGGAGGAGAGAGAAAAATTGTTCTCCTTAACCTCTGGCGATAAGACAAGAAGCAATGGGCTTAAATTGCAAGATGGTTTAGGTTGGACATTAGGAAAAACTCCCAACTGTCAGGGGAGTTAAGTACTGGAATAAATTGCTAAGGAGATTGTCTAAACTGCTTTTAAAAATCTCTAGTGATGGTAACTCCACAAACACTGGTCAGGGATGGTCTAGAATCTAATGCTTAGTCCTGGCATGGGTGCAGGGGACTGGACTAGATGGTCTCTCAAGGTCCCTTCCAGTTCTATGATCTGCCCAGTGATGTAGTTATTTACTATTCTAAGTATAGGAAACAAACTGATCTCAGTTATTGTAATATGACCATTGATCCTTATTGTAATTAGTACCATATTTCAAATTCTGTGTCTTTGGATGTTAAATATAGCTACTGGAACATGCAGCAATAGGGGGGAAAGATGGAGGAAAGCCATTGCATATTATAACTAAAACCTACCTAGAATCCACATGACAGGTTTGGGTTGGAAGGAGAGTTTTCTTTATAACAGTGGCTGAGGTATGCTCTCTGGCACACAACATCTTATTTGTAAATATTAGTGGATTAGACAAAAGGTAAGAAATTTTTCACTTGGATCTAAACAAAGTGATTAAGAGATCTAGTATGACTTCAGTGAGCAGCAGCATGACAGTTGAGTAATGGCACAGACTGAGGTCTGGGCAGATTTTGTTTTTTATTTTATTCAAGAATTAAAAGAAACCTGGTATCATCTCATTGGAGGTCATTCATTTCACCTCTCCTCTTCTTGCCAATTTCCCTTTAAAAGTTGTATGAACTAGCACAAGACTGCAAAGTTTGGGTTGCAAGAAAAATTGTTTTGCTTATGAAATTTACATTTTAAAATATATATATATATATATATATATATATATATATATATATATATATATATATATTGGCATTATGGGGACCATTTCTCAGAGGTGCTGAACTCCCCCAAGGTTAGTCCAATCAGGCTGAACTAGATTGTACTAACCTTATCTCCAACCTGGTTCTTGCCTACTTATTTATACCTGCCCCTGGATACTTCCACTGCATGCATCCGATGAAGTGGGTATTAGCCCACGAAAGCTTATGCTTCAATACTTTAGTTAGCCTTTAAGGTGCCACAGGACTCTTTGTTACTTCTTACCTTGGATAGTTTCACTTACCCCTAGACAAGAATGACTACTTAGCGAAGACAAGCAATAATAAAAGACAAGAACCCACTGGGCAAGCAAATAGTACATCCCGGTGAAGTAAATACCATAATGAAAACAAATGAGTGAGTCTCTCAGTAAGAACACTAAGTGTCGGACAGCCATAAAGAGAATAAGGGACATGACGGGATTTCTTTTTCTTTTTTTTTAATTCAAGTGCATTTCAGTTTTTCTGGACCAAGCAAAGTTCCTTAACTGAAAGGCAAACATTGCTTTCCTGCAACACATATATTGATTGATCTGTTCTAAATGCATGCCAGTTAGTTAAGTAGCTAAGTTTAGAAGGCCTCACTTTAAAGCCTGACATCGATAATTTCTCCAGTGCCCAAAGGCTTTTAATTATTTCTCTGATGGAGCAATGTGATATGGGCAAATAACTTGGAATGTCTCCTTATTGATGGTACTTTTAGATAGCACTACAAAGGACATGTAGGAAGGGGTTGTTTTCTATCAAAAGGAACACTTGCCATTTGGATCAGAACAATATTTTAAGCAGAGGAAAGAGAGGACCCACCATAACATGAATGATACACATTGGTAGCTAAGAGCAATGTAGCACCCCCTAGGACTGGGATCCATTGAACAAAATGTTCACATGATAAAAAGCCCGAAGGCTCTACATTTACAAGTGTTTTCTTATTCTTGTTCATCCTCTGAGATTAACCATAAATGACACACACTCTTGCTGTGAGACAACATTTTATCCTAAGAACCAATTATTGCTGTTTTTAATTTATACACTCGGGGTCAGATTCTGATCTCATTCATTCCAGTGTAAATCTGGAGGAAATCCACTAAAGATAATGGGGGAACTCCATCCTCCACACTGTCCTAGCAGAGAGCAGAATCTGGCCCTGTGTTGAACAGAAGCACATTTAGGACTCTGGTAAAGGGATGTGTTTATTTCTGTGACTACAGTATTTTCTAAAATATTATTGAATGCAGTGAGCTAAAATTTAACCCAGTTAGTAAAAGAGGCCCCAATTATGGTCCCGCTGAATTCTATGGGTTTTTTGACACCTACGCTCCTTATCCTTCCTTCATCCCTTGCCACTGATGTTGAGACACTAACATTCTCACTGTTTCTTGCTATTGCCAAACCCTGCTGTTTCTTTTGTATACAGCGTATTTTGGTCCCCACAGCTAAGACACTGGCCATGCCCTCGATGTCTCTCTCCCAGGTGGGTTATGGCATCTTCCTCCTCTTTGGAGGAAGATATTTCCCATCTCTCTCCTCTCCAGTCCTTTCAGTGTGTTTCAGCTAAAATCATATTTCATGCCTACCATAGCTTGGCACCCTGGCTGCTGGTCCCATGCCCAGGGCTCCACACCCTCCCCTACTTGTGGCCCCAGCCTCCACCACCTTACCCAAGTGTGTGTCCCCTCCCCCTGGAGCAACAGCCCTGCTCCTGGCCCCAGCTCTAGCCTTTACAGGGTGGTGAGGGGCATGGGCCAGGTAAGCAGGACAGCACCCCCTGGTTTGAAGTGATTTCCATCATCTATTCTACAGGGTTTAGAATTTTGTTCAATGGCTTTCAGTGCCCCCATACCAAAAACTGTTCCAGCCCCACTGGGTGTAACTGCTAGGACTGTAACTGAGATATTCCTGATTTATACAATTTTTAGTGACAAAACAATCAGGTACGAGCTGCTAACTTTGCCTAGCTAAACCAGTGCAATTTGGCTAAACTCAGCAGTGAAGTGAGGGTGTAAGTCATCCAGCTACACGCTGATTGCTCTGTCACTAAAAATGGTGCAAATCAGGAACAACAACCGAAGTTGGATGAGTTACAGCAGTGTAAAATTCATGCATGCATTTACTTAATATGTCCATGTTACTCTGTGACCCCACTTGATATATCTTTCTTTATTGGAAACTTTTCCCCAATATGAGGGAGTCAAGCCCCTGCCCTTCCCTAATAAAAATTTTCCTTGACTTGTAAGTATTCTTAAGGGGGATAAACTTCCTGTCACACCATCCTTCTGAAAATCCAAACAAAATCTCAAAACACCAAATTATGTATTTCCCTCTCAGCACATACAATTATTCAACCATATACAATGCTGATAAACATGCAACATCTCTTCTGGATTCAGTACTGCATTTGAAAATACCTGGCAACTTTAAAAAATGCAAAACCACAATTGCTTAAATTAATAGATAGGGACATCACTTTGGAAAATAGCAAATTTCATGTAAGATGCCAAAATAATTATAACTAGTATGGATTAATATTTAGTGTTTGTCACACAGAAAGAAAAGACTACATAGTGCTAATCGTAGTACTAGGATATTAAAGAGTAATTTCACAATTGAAATTTCAATGATTTTACAGGACAGAATTATAAAAAATGCCATAACTCTAGGGGTTATCGTAGCACCGTTCTTCTAAAATCGTATTGGTATAATAATTTAAAGGTACTTGTGATTGCTATTGTCCCCAGCCAACAAACCACTAAGAAAAGGCATGAAACTGCATTATGACGGCAAGCAGAAAGTCCATGGCAAAGTTAAATAGTATATTCCCCACACTCAGAAATAAGGCAGTCAGATTCTTAACAAAGCTCTTCAAATAGAGTTACCTTAGAAAGGATATAGATCTCAATGGCTTGCACTGCAAGGATAAATACATTCTCTCTCTGTCTTACAATGATTTGTCTTTTATCCTAGAACTATTCTGAAGCCTGGTACTGGACTTTTCACTACACCTGTTTAGAAAAGTCAGAACATCCAAAATGTGGAAATTTTAGCTGATATTCAGAAATCTAACTTTAATTTTTAATTGTGAGAATCATTAATTTGCACATGCAAAAACAAACCACAGTTAACAGGCCACTGGTGAATGTTCGTGTACCATCTAATGAATTTACAATTATTCATAGATTTAGGAAAAGAATATTCTCTTTTATACCCTTATTATTGAATATTGCCTTTTCCTTTTGGTCATCCACTGCTCCGTCTTTGACTATTCTCAATCATGGATTCTGTTTCCACTTCCCTAAGCTGCTACAAGACCTCTTCCCCTCATTGCCTTGCCTGTTGACATATAGGTATAAATAAGTAACTGCCCTGCCTCACCCTAAGTAGACAATCCACTGTACTGTCAATTTTCCTCAAAATTCCTCCCACTTATGGAAGTGTTTCCATTCCAGAACATCTACAAGCCTTCCATCATGGTGTCTCTTACCATATAGTTTTCTTTGAAAGAAGTTTGCCAATGATCAAATTGTTCCCTATCAATATATAATTCTTTATATAGCAAATAAAAATCCAAGTTTCTGACCTGTGGAGCTTACAACCTAACTTACATCTATGACACAGAAAAATGACAGAGTGGGAAAGTTAAAGATTTCCATCTCATTCTGTTGTACGTCTTTTCTGAATTATCCTATTAGGTAATATTGTGACATGGGTCTAATCTGCTTAACGTAACTAATTTGTACAAGTAGTAATAAATCAGAGTCTAAAGTAAAGTAGTTGTGTCTAGTGCAGAAGAAAATGCAAGTAGGCTATGAAAACTAAATGCACTAACTGAGTGGTAGGAATAGGTAGTTACACCGCCAAACCAGACATTCTGCCATTTTCTTTTGCTGTTTGGTTAACATTTACAGCCACTCCTCAGGATGTCAACTGGGGAACTACTGTAAGGTGGTAAGAGTCTGTGTAAGCAGAAAATAAAGACAATCTTGCATTAACCCTAACTGTGGTGTCCTAAGTTTCTAACCTCTATAGCATAGCTCCAGGCCTTTTACTACCTACAGAAACCCAAACTATTCATATTGCATTAATTATACCTTCTGAAAGCAACTCCAATAGTGAATAAGTAGCCACTTCTGAGACAATGCTGTCTCATACTTTAAACTAGGAAATGACTCTGTATGAAACTACAAAGCACACTAGACACAGACAATCTTTAACAATCATGGTCCTATCATTCTCATTCCTTGTAGGAAACCATGTTGCTCTGTGCTCACCAATGTCAGGGGTCTTCCAGCACCCAATGTTGTTTAATTCTTACCCATCTGAGGAGTGAAGTTCTGGAACAGTTTCCAAATATAAGTTGTGGGGGCAAACAACTTAATTGTATGAGAGAGCTGGACAAATTCAGGAGTGAGATTGTGTGACGGTGGGTGGGAGGGCTCAGCAGCCCTGGGGGCCCCTACTGATCTTACGATTCTAAAGCTGATGCTTCAGGGCTTCAGCTGGTCACCTGCAGGGATAAAGAAGCTCCCCACCCCAGCAATGTATTCTGGGATTTTTGTCTCCATTCTCTAAAGCATCAGAGATGGGGCATGGGACTACTGGAGACAGGGCATTGGACAGGGTAGGCCAGTGCTCTCAGGTGGCATCAAGCATTCTCTCTCTTAGGTGCATGGCTGTCAGCATGCCCAACTGATCAGCATATGTGGGGCTGGGAAGGAATTCCTGCTGGTAAGATTGACAGTGACCTTGGGGGTTTTCACCTCTGCAGCATGTGGGTCACTTGCTGATATTATCTGGGTATACCCCATTTAATCAATTCCCTGTCACTGCAGGAGCTTTGGGCACTGGTACAGCTCAGTCCCTCCTTTTCTTTTCCGGTGACACATAATTGTTTAGGCTGTAAAACTCTGGTCTACTTTTGGTGATTGGATTTTGTGTGAGTGGGCTGGGTGGTGTTGGTGGCCTGAGCTATGACTAGATGACCTGGTGATCCCTTCTTTAAACTAGTGTCCTAGCTCTTCCTGGAGTTTTTTGGGAACACAGTCTGTGTGACTCAGCTACTACAAGCCCTAGCTATTACCAGGCTAGTGTTTTTATAAATCACCCCAGGGAACCCTACTGATTTACTCTCATTCTGCTTCACTGACACATGCAGAGATAAGTTCACTGACTACTTATCCTGATGCAACATCCTTCCTATTCTCAAGAGTCATCATCCGGCAGGCACTCTGACAACATCCTGGTCATCGCAGCATAGCATAAACTTTCTACACTGAATCTGGGCTAGGAAATCTGGGCAGTATTTACCCCCAGCTATATAAACATTTGTGACTGTCTCATCTTTACAGACTCCTGTTTCCCTGGCTCTTCCCTTTGAGCCCAGTTGGTCTTTGTCACTTTTAGCAACCTCCCTTCTCCCCCATATTAAATCCCTGTAATCATGTTATGTGACCCCTCTTTCCCTAGGCATATTACAAACACGGTAGTAATTTCTTCCTGGAAGTCTTGAAATCAGAGTTGTTCCAACTGGGGGACCAAATTACATCCTATTAGAACATGATACTGTATCTTGCCATAACAGACCAGTAACAAAATGCAGGTTCTGTCAAACGTTCACAGAAGTCACATTTACCTTGCATGAGAGACTGTCCTATTTGTTTAAATGTAATGAATAACAATGTAAGGAAAGTCACATTTTTGATGTCTATATCTATTGAATACTATGAGCTCCCGAAAATACAATATGGCAAACAAATAAAACAGAAAAGTAATTTTAGAAGCTTATAACTTAATATTCCTACTTTAACTTTTCAGACAAGAAAGTTACTTTAAATCCGAATGACAGTTACTGACTCCTGGGGATCTGTTAAAGCCAAAGCCTGGTTTGCAAAAGTAGATCAATGTTTCTCAAACTTTTCTATTGGTGATCTCTTTCACACAGCAAACCTATGAGTGCACCCCCCTTTATAAATTAAAAACGCTTTTTTTTTTGTATTTAACACTATTATAAATGCTGGAGGCAACACAGGGTTTGGGGGTAGAGGCTGACAGCAATCACAGATGAATTCCAAGGGCGAGACTTGAGCCTCCATCATTTGCAGAACTGGGAGGATGTAGAACCCACTTCATGACCAAGGTGGGAGACAATGAGGATTATATTGACAGAATAAAAAATTTATAGCTCTTATCTGACAATATATCAAAATGTTTTACAAACATTTTTTAAGTCTTATAACACCCTTATAACAGAGGGAGGGAAGTATTTTTATCCCATCTGATGGGGAAAACTGATGAATAGCAAGGCTAAGTGCTTTGCTCAATACCACACATTGGCAGAGTCAGAAACGGAACCCTGCTCACACTGCTTCCGCTTTGGAAGGAAGTACCTCCTTTACTCTACACAGACACTTCTGGTCAATTCAGAAACAGCACTGGCAAGATCCTCTGTCTCTCTTCGGCAGAAGGGTAACCAGTATTATATGGGATCCTCGGTATGTAAAAAAAAATACAGGCAAAAAATAGTAGAGAATCCTCATAGCTGCAAGACATCACTGGACATCATGCTTCAGCTGTTGTAAAATGATGTTCTTTAAGCAATGTCCATTATTTCTGTTCCATTCTGAATATATCTGTCTGTATTCATTGGATTCTTTAAAAGCAATTTTTAAAGTATTTTTTTACGTTTACAATTCCACTTATCTACATAATTTTTCATGCTTAAAATACAATTAAAATGAATACTAATGCAAAGTGTAGGTGTCTAGGGAGTGGGCAATGCATAGGTTCCATGCATCACAGATTGCTAGAGAATATTTAATCAATCCTGAAAGGAAAATATATAGTGTATAACATTTGGACACATACTGAACACAAGATTCGCGTGATTGCATCTGATAATCTCTCTGAGTTTAGAGAAGGTGCTCAAAATACCGTATATTTTGGTAGTAAGTTTCCCAGTGAAGATATGTCATTATTTCATCAAGATCCAACTTTTAGAATTAGTACTAATTGCACATCTCTTGCCACTTTAAAGTTTCTGTCAACACATCTAAGAACAAATATTAATGAAGTGCTATTTTGGATGGTCCAAACGGTTTGCAAAAGGACTTTAGAACAGAACTGTGATTCTTCATGTCAAATCTCAATCAATGCTTTTGGTAGTATTTGTTCATGGAAATAATTTTAAATTATTTTGCAAGTTAAATATGGCAGACAATAGTACTTCCAGATTCTTCCCAAAGCTTTATATTTGATAAAAACTGGTATTTTAATCCTAACTATTGCCAGCATGGCCTACTATAAAGAGGCTTTGTGATTAATAGGAGGCTTACCTGACTTTTGAATGCTTATAGTATTCAGTCAGCCCTCATCTAAGAATAATAGCAAATAGGTAGTATGTTCTCTCTCACTCTTTCCTTCCGCCCCAACCCCTCTGTTAACGCTTATCCCTTCGGTTAGCTGCCATATGATGCCAGACATTTTAAATTGACAAACCTGATATGTATTGCGACTAATTTAGTTCTATAAGAGTGTAAATCCAGATACTGATAACCATAATTTATATTTGTTCAAAGTTTCTTATTTTTAAATTCTGATTCATGCACTTAATGCTTAGACTGCATTCAGTGTATATAGGCCATTAGGATAAGCACGTTGACATGCACAGGCAGTACAAGAATAAAATATAATTAATCCCATAAACAACCAAAAAGGTGAAGTTGCATCATGCAATGAAATCACAATTTAGCCTTGGCTGCCATGCAGAAAAAACCTACATCAATGAGTCTGCAGTGCGGCTCCTAGGTAAGAGTTGATATGAAAGAGGTGGGTTATTTCAGCAATGAAGACACAGGCTGAAAATGTTTATACTACTATAAACAAAAATAGTGTATTTAGCACCAGTTTTACATACTAGAAAAGGAAGCTCTCTGAAGAAGAAAGATTAATGAGCTTGAAATCCAATCTATGTTTTTCTATGCATTTTGGTATGTCATTTAAAAAAGTAACCTTATTAGAGTTTTCAAACCAAACCTTAATTTTCAAGATGTTTGGAAAAGTCAGGAAGAACAAGGCACAGATTTAATAATGATATACACTGTAATTTCAAAATGCCTACAAGATTCAGTAATTGGGGAATAATTGGAGCAAGTAAACACACAAACATGTAGCAGCAGTGAATTTTCAAAGAGGCACACAGGATTTAAATCACACAACTTCCACTAATCTGAATGCATAATGTATTGAATTGCATGAATATTGATAAAGTACAGAAACTATTAGGTATGAATGGTTTACTCAGCAATCATTCTGCTCCATAACTGGTAAGCCATGTCATTTTCTCTGAACAAGATACTATATTGCATAAACAGCAATAACTCTGAATAGCCTTTAGTTTTATTCATCTTCATGGCTGTCATGAATATAAAAATATATCCTGGAAAATAGGGTGGCACTTATCCTATATTTTAAAGGCCATCCATATTTGGCACCCAATATCTCACAGCCCAAATACAACTAGCTGCTATTACAATTCATTTGATCAGATTAAGTTTGTTTCAAATAATACTCATGCAAAGGATCATACTGAATGACAACAATGTACGATTTTGTATCAAGAATGAAATATAGTGTGATGCTACGCTATAACAAATAAGCTTTGTCCCATAATTTTTAATAGCGGTCAATTAGTTTTCAAGCAACTGTCCTTGAAATTTGGGTAATCACATTAGGTATATACTGTAATTCCCAAACATATTTCCTAATAGTATAAACAGGGCCGGCGACAGGGGGGTACTACGTAGAGCTGTACCGGGCCCCGCACTTTAGGGGGGCCCCGGTACAGCTCTACCCGTAGTCATCCGGCGCGGCTGTCCCCGGCCGAGCAGTGAGCCCGGCCGGCAGCAGCGGCTCAGTCCGGGGAGGGGGGGAGGGAGCAGCAATGGCAGCTCACGCTGCTCGCTGCTCCCGGGCTCTCGCTCCTAGCTGCGGCCAGCTGTCAGCTGGGGGGGGGGGGGCGGCTGGGCGGGGGCGGGGGGGCGGTTGGGCTGGGGGCCCCCCAGCCGCTGTCAGCTGGGGGGGGACCGATTGGGCTGGGGGCCCCCCAGCCGCTGTCGGCTGGACTGGGGGGGGCGGCTGGGCTGGGGGGGCCCCCAGCCGCTGTCGGCTAGGCTGGGGGGGGGGCCCGGCTGGGCTGGGGGGCCCCCAAACTATCAGAGTAGGGGCCCCCCAAATTTCTGTCACTGGCCCTGAGTATAAATGAACATTTCAGAGAACATCAAAAACAGTTTCACTTATACACAAACCTAACATCTCAAATATTTACAGAATGTACATGCACACACAGCTAATTAGGTGGGCACTTGTTGATTATATAAATTTATAAGCTCTGCTACCAAAACTAGCAAACCTTTTAAATTGGGCAAGGCAAATAGCTGAGGGGCCATACAAGTTCTGAACTTATAAGGAATGCCCAGCCAAATAGTTGAAGTTCATTCTATATATCCATAATATAAAATACAACATACATAATATACACTATACAAATGACATAAACTATACATACATATTATATATGTAACATTTTGAATTGTAGGTGATATTGTCTTACATGTCTGAAAATAGATATCTAATATCTTTTTCCTTTTCTACTTCAAAAATGTTCACCCAGTTAAGAAAATAGCTTTTATTCATAAAAATCACATCCATGGTAAAAATCAGGCACAGTTAACAATTACTGTTTTCATCTAAACATTGTAGAAATGTTCCAAGACTTTTGTAACACAAGCAACTTGCCTGGATTTCCTATCCTGTCAGTCTAGGTAAGAAAATGTCAATTAAAAGAATCTAAATCACACAGGGACAGATTTTCAGAGGTGCTGAATAGTTACAAAAGTCACTGATGTCTGATGCTACAAGTGCCAGCACCTCTGAAAATCACATGTTCTGAAATTACAGCTTATAACTTCAACATGGTCCCCAATAATAGTCTATCACAGGGGTGGGCAAACTATGGCCTGCAGGCCGGATCCAGCCCTGCAGGGCTTTGGATCCAGCCCACGAGACTGCCAGCCCCGTAGTGCCCTGCGGCCTCTGGGGGAAAGGGTCTGAAGGCTCTATGCTGCTCTTGCCTGTGGGTACCTCCCCCAAAGCTCCTATTGGCCAGGGACAGAGGACAGTGGCCAATGGAACTTCAGGGGTACCCACAGGTGAGAGCAGCGTGTGGAGTTCTCTACCCTCTCTCGCCCTGGGGCTGCAGGGGTGTGGTGCTGGCTGCTTCCCAGAGCAGTGTGGGGCAGGCAGGGAGTCTGCCGTGGAATGTGCCACTGCCACCACGGAGCCACTCCAGGTAAGCGGCACCGGGACGGAGCCCAAACCCCTCCTGCACCTCACACCAACACCCTGCCCTGAGCCCCCTGCCATATCATGCACCTCAACTCCCTGCCCTGAGCCCCCTGCCACACCCTGTACCTCTCCTTCACCCTTCCCTGCACCACTGTCCTGAGCCTCCTTCTGCACTGTGCACCCCCTCCTACACCTCAACCCCTTCCCTGAGCCCCCTTGTACACCTGCACCTCTCCTCTGCCCCAGCCCCTTGCCCTGATCCCCTTCCTGCACACCACAACTCCTTCCACACCCTGCACTCCCTCCTGCACCCCAACCCTCTGCCCCAGCCCTACATTCATGGCCCTGAAAGCAATTTCCTCACCCAGATGTGGCTCTTGAGCCAAAAAGTTTGCCCACCCCGGTGTATCAGGCTACTATCGACTACTACCAGGAAATCAAACAGGGTCCAAGAGGACAACATGGATTTTACATCTTAATATCAGCTATATCCTGAAGTACTATGGCTTGTATAACCCTTTTGAGACACGTGCTCCCATCTCTTCTGCAGGGTAGAAGAGAACAAAGGAGCAAAAGAACATAAATGGAAGGGGAGCAGTATTTGGGAACTATCTTTCCCCAAACTTGTAGAAGCCTTCCATCTGATCAAAGAATGATTAGAGATTTGTTGGATACTGGGGAACATTTTCAAGTGGAAGTATGGGTGAAACGCTCCATAATATGCTCCATGAGGGACCCCATATATTTGGGAGAACACTCCAGTTTGAATACCTCTCCATGCCTCCTCCTTCCCTCAGAGTAGGAGCACACCAATGGGGCAAGGGGTGCTGTACTATACACTTCATACTGATAAAATGTGTTGGCTGCTGGGAGAAGTCTGTAAGGGAAGATACACAGCATGGGTGCTGCTGAATCCACAGGGTTTGATGTCAATATCCACAGATCTTTTGGATTTTGTCCTTAACTAAGCTACTCTCTGAATCTAGCCACAATGCTCTACTCTTTTCTATGCTTCTTTTACTTGACAAAAATAGGGCCCCAAGTATCATTTGATGCCTACAAAGTACCTTAAAAACAGTTCAGTATGATTTTTTCCATAAACTATACAAATATACATGGCATATGTAAGTGGTCTAAACATGGCACAAGCACAGATTTAAGACATCACTGGATGTCTTGAACCCACGTCCCACAGTAAATCAGTAAAGAGCAGTAAATCTTATTCCTAGTAACAGATGGCTGAGCTGCTTTCAGCTAGTTGCCGGTTGCCAGCCTCACACTAGGTGAGCTGTACTACGTTCCTTGAGAGGCAAATGAAGGACTCATACATCCCTTCCCAAACTCAAATGACAGAAAAGGCATTGGGATCAAAAGCCTTTTCGTTCTGGTGCAGCCAGGAGCCATTTAGATTTAATATAGTCCAAATAAGACCCCACCAAATGAAAATTATAATAATTTAGATATTGTACAGTTAAAATTAAATTAACCACACTATTCAATTTTCCTTAATTCACTGGGGGGAGTTTGCCCTACATTTAGGCTGCAGCTTCTTCACACTTTTAAAAAGGTAATCTCCTTCCTATACACAATATAAGAACATAACTGTTGCTCTCTGTGATATGTTGCTCATGTCCATTCAACTGTAGCTGTCGAGTGACTAAAGTAAGGGCTGTTTGTGGGGAAAGGGGGCCTCCATACAAACTTGCAGAGGGTCTGTCAGTCAGTCTAGAGAGGACATTGGTAGTTGAACCACCATATCTAGACAACGATGGCTCAGGGAATACACAAGAAGCTAGCCATCTATGAAGCTCTCTGAGGTGCAGTCTGGTGTTTTCCCCTCAGTGGCGACCTCTGCTTCTCCATGCCACTGTGTGCAGATATAAAGGGTGTATGGTGATGCTGTATGTCACATGGGAGACCATTATAATATTAGCGATACCAATATTGTACAATTGCAAGGAATCTGACTAGATATGCCATGTAAGGTATCTGTGAAAATGTTATGATGTGTAAAGTATGATAATCTTATTTACATGTTTGTATCACTTGTGTATTATGAGTTATAGATATGTAGGGTATATCTATATTTCCAAACTTGTGCTGTATTTCTAGGTGACCCCCCGAGACAGATCGGCATCAGCACTAAGCCTATGCTGGATGGCCTATCAAGGGACATTAACTGTACAATGAACCCAATTGAAAGACCAGGGACTATAGCTGATGTGTCAAGTCAGCAAGGCATGTGGTATGCCTATGTACACAGAACTCTAAAGCATTTCCATGCTGTGTGCTGTGAATCTTGTGTTTGGAACAAAGGAAGCACCAGACACATGGCAAAAGGACTATCAAGGGCATGTGCATGTTCTCCATTTTGTCTTCAATCCTGCTTCTTACCAGTCTGGAGGAACTTTGCTACAAACTGAAGCTCTGAACAAAGGACTGAATGACCCATCCAAGCTGTGGATGTGTTCCAGAGGGATTTTTGAGCCAGCAAACTCACCAATACTGCTAAAAACCTAATATATGGACTTCAAAGTTTTTGTATGTATGTGACTGCTTTACCATTTAACAACTCTCTTGTTCTTTCTTTTTTCTTTGTAATAAACCTTTACTTTTAGATCCTAAAGGATTGGCTGGCTGTGTGGTATTTTGGGTAAGATCCAACTTAATATTGACGTGTCAATGGTTTCTATCTGGCTTATTGACAAAGCAGAAAAACAAACAGAAAAACAAAACACCCTCCTAACTTTCTGGCATGTAAACAACTTTCAAACAGTCTCTGCTTCTATAACCTAGAAAGAATATTGCACACAACATGACTCTGTCTCTTTCATACTGCAAGTAAAATTTCAAAAACTTAGATACTTTCAAAAACTTTACCCTAATTGAGATAGGAGCCAAAGTCCCATATTCAAAAGTGATATAGGCACACAGGACCCTAAAGTCTCTTTTGAAAATGTGACTTGAGTGCTTTATTTTTTTTTACCCTATCACCAATAATTAAAGATCTCAAGTGTTAAGATGCCCACCACAGCCTTTAAAGACTGTTTCACAGTTTAATAGGACTCACAGCTAGGAAATTTGTGTTAATATTTCCATTCAATGCATTTTTCCGTACAGTGTATAGAAAATGGAGCTCCTTGTTCCTAGTCAGAAATGCTGTTTAAGACAGACTACCCTACACAACAAATTAATCTACTAAAAGAATTTGTTAAAGTTCAGTCTTGCTACGGGCACAAGGTAAATCATTTTGCTAATCTAAAAAAGGAACAGAGACTAATTATCACAGCTCATTTTGCTTAACAGAATTAAGAATTTACAGGCATAAGGTTGATAAATAATTTTTACCTAAAGTATTGCACATGGCAACAGAAGTTCAACATATATTCTGATAAAATTCAAATCTCCAATAATAAATACATAAATCATTAGATAAATTACATGGAGAAATTTTCTTACAGACTGCAATTGTTCAGTAATTCTCATGCAAACAAAAACTTGCTTACTCAAAAATTATACTTGCACAAAATTGTAGGTTATGAATAATCTCTTCACTGATTGGCTAACGCACAAAAGCCTGACAATTAAAATAGAGATTTGCACCAATGATACATTGAGTAACCTTTACTCTAATGTACAAACATTCATCAGCCAAAATTATCAAATGTTCATTATACCGTTTGGCATAATAGAAATAAAGTCTTTGTAATAAATTGCTGTCACAGGATTTCTTGCTTTGAAAAGTAAATATCTTGGCTTTAGTTTAAGATTTATGTAAGGAGAAGACCATTATCTTAAAACTATTATATTCTACTGATGTTGCCTTTTAATTCGCATGAACCACATTAAAATATATCATATGATTTTAATTGTTTAATAGTAAACTGAAAAGCTTTTAGAAAACAATAATGAATGCTGTTTAAAACAAAAAGGAGTTGTGACTCCAAATCATTGAGAACTAAGTTTTACTTTACTTACACCCTAGTTAACCCTATGGAAGCCAGTGGGGTTGCACAGAATGTAATTCAGGGCAGAAGTTGTCCCTAGCTCATATAGCTGGCCAAAAAACTTAAAAGAAATGAAAATTCACTAAAAAACAGTTAACTGTAAATTGGATATGAACTTGCAGTGCAGTTTGGCAGCAGAAGAAAAATAAATAAAGGAAAGAAAGTAAGTGAATGTCACGTCTGGCTGCATATGCAAGGGCATCAAGTCACAGATCAGTCATGGGTGAGAATACTGAGCACAATTGAATTCTGGGCACCTCAGTAACAGAACATTGTTGACAAGCAGGAGAAAATTCAGAAAAGGGGGGGAGGGAGTAGGGGAAAAGAGGGATCAAATTATGAGGAATGTTAAAATAGCCACTTAGGCTTACCTGTCTAAATGATGACAAAGGAAGAATATGGTGAAAATCTAGAGCCAAAAATTGTGAAACAATTTATGTCAAGTAGGTATGACACAGGGGCTATATGTGAGGTTTAATAGACAATTCATTGTTAACCACACACACAAAAACCCAGTTCTTCTAAACTATTACCTTAACCCTGCAATCCTTACTCAATGTTCACTCGGACAACACTCCCTTGAAATCACATCCTCCCTCCCCAAAGTGCACGGAATTCGCTTTGAGATCTATGATGACTGGAGTTTAATTAGGGGTGCCAATTTTGGTTGGACATATTCCTGGAGGTTTCATCACATGACAATCTTTAAAGATTAATGTTTAATTCCTAGAGGCTCATGGACAATCCTGGAGGGTTGGCAATCCTAAATTTATGCAAAGAACAATGATAAAATATGTCTAAGAATAAAGTTGGCAAGATTTAACCTGAAAAGAATACATCTAAATTTAGAGGCAAATCCTACCCTACCCTCTACAGGCAAGGAGGACAGGCAAGGTGCTGCTAAAATTTTGCAATTACATAACTTGAGCTGGGGTGGTTTTGAAGGAACCAGTGGAAGGGGCCTCCACACTGTACACAGTGGAGCACAGCTCTGTAGGGTTTTCTATTATGCCATCATAAAGAGAATTTGCCAATACAAAGGGAGACCGAGAATGGGCAGAGGTGGTGGATCCTTCATTGAATGGATTCACTGCGTTTCTCCTCTTACCCAGAGGAAGAATGAGCTCCAGAACTGATGGGGCTACTGCAGAGCTGAGACTGCAGTCATGGTTGTGAGATAATTCTGTTGCCACTCTGCATCCTTGGGAGTGAATAAAAAAGCCTTCTCTCTTTGACTCTCACAGACCTCAACAATGCACAAAATACTGAGGCTTTCTGCCTTAATGAACACACCAGATTAGAGAAGGACCTCAAGATTCTGATAAAGCTTCCTGCTATTAACTCAGAATAGATTTTCTACAGCAGCCACTGCACTATCTGCCCTGGAAATCATGGACTTTTTTAAAATCGGCTTCTCCTGTTAAGTGGCTAGTCAGGGAAAGCCTTGACTGCAAATTTATCAGATAACAAACTTTAGATTCAGTTCAAAAGATGTGCCTTTTCCTCTCTCTGTCTCTTTCATGAATTATTCAGAAAATACTGTTCAGCAGTTCAAATTAACGTGCCATTAGATCAGACCATTTTAATGGGGAAACAACTACTTCAGAACTCTGTTTCTGTGTGTGTGTGTGTGTGTGTGTGTGTGTGTGTGTGTGTGTGTGTGTTGCCTCAAAGCTTCCTTTCTAATTTCTTATTATTTTACATTTAAAACACAATAAATAGTGGATTCAAGTCTACCTAAACACAAAGGTATTTATATGGTCTGCATCATCACAGAATCTAGGCATCTGTATTACTAAAGCCAGTAGAACTTCTACCCCAGGATACTGTTTCTGATCTCTTCATTTTCATATACTTTAACTGGTTACCACTGAGAAATTTACTGAGAAAGTTAAAACAAGCCAGGTCTGTAACAATAACTGCTTTTAGTCTGCCAAAAGCTAACAATATTTGATTCCATGAGATACAGAATGATTCCACAAAAGAGATTTCTGGAGACAGATGACAACAGATATTGCATTTTAGAACTGGGACCAATTTCATGACAGAACCACACCACTGTTTAGCCAAAGCAGCAAAAACAGCCTGGAATGGATTTGAGAAACGTGTAACATACATTTCATATTCTCCTCAGAGAGCACATCTGTTCAAATACCCTTGCTGGGGAAATGGCAGAAAATAGATCAAAACAGCATGAAAGGTATAACCAAGAGACACACCAGAGAGGAAAGGAGGACAAAAGAGACATCTGATCCCAGAGGCTGGGTCTCTGACACATTGCCCTGCCAAAGGGTGAAAGAATAAAACAAACAAACAAGCAGATGAGAAATGAAAGCTACAGTTTATGCCCCATGATGACACACAATTTGTATAAACCTTGATTTACTAAATTTCCTGTGATTTTTAGACTTGTAGGGGAATTTCATACAGTGCATTCCTTGAATGTTGAAAACACCTTGAACCTCCAGGGGGTTGTCTAAACACAAAAATTAGTGGTGAGTAAGGCAGGGTTGATTACAGAACTAGGAAGGAGCAGGCTTTAGGGATCCTAGAGAGAACAGGCTGCAGTAGCAGAGAACAGGCTCCAGTTAGGGACCCAGTATTCATATATTGATCAAACTATTTGCAATTTTGCAGGTGACTATTGCTATGAAGGAAACACTCCTTTTCTTCTCTTGCTTACCAGAGAAACTGTCAGTGTATTACAATGACTGAGGACTATTAGAATGGAGTATCTGTGATGTATGTTCACCAAGAGTCCATCAGACTCTAAAACTGATAGTAAATACAACTAATTGCTTTACAAAACAACCAGGGATCTTGAAGATTACCTCTTGTGTAAAGCATTAGATATTCTACAAGTCACTGTCTTTAATTAAGACACAGCTGATGTGCATACCATTCATCTGTACAGTATTATTTTCTACTGGCCCACACACCTTCCCCACCCCCCTGCAAAATCCTGCATCTGCAGTGATCTACATCAGTGGTGGAGAACCTTTTTTGTGCCAAGGGCCATTTGGACATTTATAATGTCCTTCGCGGGCCGCTCCCTCCCCCCCCGCCCCATGGGCCGCTCCCCCCTCCCCCCTCGAGGAAGCCCAGGCTGGCAAGGGGCCAGCGGGGAAAACCCCCAAAGCAGTGGCAAGAAGAGTGCTTAGCCCTGCACTGCTTTGGGGTTTCCCCTCTGGCCCCTTGCCAGCCGGGGTCCTGCCGCCTGCCCCAGTCAGCTCCCGCTATCAGCCTGGGTGTAGGGGGTGATGTTGCTTTACCCCCACCCAGCCTCCCATCTAACTGCTTTTCTTCCCCCACCCCTGCCTGGCCCGGCCCGGCCCACCCCACCGAAGCTAACCTCCTCCCCCCTCCCAACCCAGCCTCCTGCCCCCGATGCCTGACCCACCCAGCCCAGCCTCCCCCCACCAAGCCTCCTTCCCTCCTGCACCCACACCTCACCCACGCCGGCCTCCCCCCCAACGTCCCATTGACCGTCGGCTCCCCACGGCGCCGGCGCCCCCCCCCCCCGCAGGTTTGAGCCGGCCCCAGCGCGGAGCCACGCCTGCCTGCCGGCCAGAGCGCAGAGCCACCCCTGCACGTCCCTGGCCTGCAGCTCCCCGAGGCGCTTCCGGCCTCTTTGCCGAGCGCGGAGCCGCCCCGGGCCACCAGGCGGGGGCGGCTCCGCATTCGGCGAAGGGGCCGGGAAGTGCCTCGGGGAGCCGCCGGCCAGGGACGCGTGCGGGCCGGACGGAAGCCTTTGGCGGGCCGTATAAGGCCCGCGGGCCGGAGGTTCCCCACCTCTGATCTACATGTAGAACTACTTTGCGAAAAACTGAGTGGGTGAGCTTATTTTCATGATAACTCTGCCACACAACGATTCTCAACAAAGGTGCCACATGGTTGGCCCTGGAATCTAGAGCTGGATGAAAAGCTGAATGGTTGGGGGAAATCAAGAAAAACTTTATGAAATGTTTCCCATGTTTTCATTACAAAGAAACAAACAAACAAAAAAGCCAAACAAAAAAAGCACAATTTAAATAGGATAGCTTTTGACTAGCTCAACTAAAACTAAGACTAAAATTTTCAATCTTGGGCATCTAATGCTAGGCACCTAAATTCATAGTGGTTTGATTTTCAGAAGTGCTGAGTAATCACAATTCCCACTGAATTCAATGGGAGTTGAGAGTGTTCAGTACTTCTGAAAATCAACACCTCTCAAAATATGAGTTGAGGTGATTAATTTTAGACACCCAAGTTTGAAATTTCTTGCTAGGAAATATCCAGTTAGCTGTCCAATGCATTACAACTTATCCTAGCATTTTTTTTCTTTAAACCTTCCTGTAAGGGCTTCAGGGGTTTATATCCAATGTTCTGCTTCATTTTATAGGGTCCTCAGAGGAGGCAAAACATCTTTGGGTATCACTACAAATCAAGAACCAGGACAGCAGTAGGAAACTTTTAGCATGTTCGTGAATTCATCTTGCAGCAACTAACGCCAAAAAGAAGGTTCATTCTTATATGTCTAACAACTAACTCCACACATCTGGTTCCCATAGTGCTAAGTATCCGTGGTACTGTTATTCTATTGCTACTTCTGTAGCTTCCTGGATTTCTCCCCATCACATCCCACAAAACAAGAATGATTTCAAAGAGCTAATGGAAGAATTACAAATCCAAACACTACAGCAAATCAACCTCAAGCCTCATTAAGCATTGACTCATCAATCCATCAGTAGTCATTCTTTGTCCTGTACCAGGACAAATAATGAAGATGATCCCCACCCTCCCCCATAAGTCAATACAGAGTTTACCTTCCTTACAGCAGCTTGTTTAAATATAATGCATACTACTAGAAACAATAATCTGTGATTCATTCAGTCTCTTCTGGAAGTCTGCATACTCATTGAGGCCTTAAGATTAGCTATATTTATCACACACAATGACAGTAACATATTGAAGGTTATAAATTATTGCAACTTTACCCACAGCATTGGTTTTATACACATACTCATTGTGGGAGTGAATTGTGGCCTCAAGAAACTGAGTTGAGACACATTCTCTCTATTAATTGTGACATTGCTGAATTTCAACCAGACATTAAAATACATTTTAGAAACCAACACTGAACCGCTCCTATTTTCATATTAGGATATCAAAGTTAGAGGTCATCTACATGTTCTAAATGTAAGGTATTCTAGTTCTAATGCAGGCACACCTTTATATTTCATATTGACATACAAAAATCTTTAATGTCAAGCTAATCAAGAAAGAAAAGCATAGTGATAGTGTCCATCACCATCCTCCAATTGCTGAAAAGCATTTTGATGATGTTCATAACAGATCTATGGCTACATATGCAAACCAAGGAAAGTTACAGCTAAAATATCCTAAGTATTTACTACCATGGAAATGAATAGTCATAGGGTGATAGATATTCAAATATGAGCACAGTTCATACAGTCTCTTCCATAACTGAAACTGTAAAGTATTAGCACTCTTTTCATCTGTGATAAAATAGACCTTTTGGATACAGACTTTGCTATAATTAACTATGCATTTCCCCCCTAAACATTAGACAAGTGGATTATGCTATAAAAGGGGGATGGGTACAGCTTATAACAATTCAGAATCAACACTATGTTTTCCATAAATATGTATTTCTCAGTCTCCATTACTTTTATTCTAGATTAAGTAAAAAGAAAAAAAATGTAGTATTTCCATGAAAAAAATGGGTGTCTTTCTTAATATATGACTTTCATATTTAAACCTTTCATTACTGCTGCCTCCGTGACAGAGGCAGACTTCTTACATTAAAGGCACAGTACATAGAAAACAACTTCACAGCTATATACATCACAAAATTGGCACAGAATACAGCTCCACATTTACTAAAATGGCCAATGACAATGGAAAAAACCCTTCTGCCTGAAAATATTTTACCAATTGTCGTTACAAATGACACTGAAAATAACTAACTGAAAAAAAAATTATAGGGTGAGCAGCAATCTGTCTCTCTCTTTTTCTTCAATCTAGTTTTGCACTTTGGGACAGATTTGTAAAGACACAGGTGCCTGACTGAATCTTATTGCACCTAAATACCTGTAGAAATGTTTCCCTTTGTGCATTTTCAGTTACATGGTTCCCACATAGTCAATCCATAGCAGATATGGGCTTTTCATGCAGCATCAAATAAGAGAACCAATTTGAAAAATACAAGTATGAAATTTTAAAATCACTAAAAAGTTGGTAGCCCTTACAATTACCTTTAACTCATTTTTCCAGTCAATTATTTTAAATTGACTAAGCTTCAGATTGACAATGTTCCTTTAATAGGTGTTACACATAAAGGGGACATAACATAGGTGGTCTGTTAGCTACACTGGATTCCAATGGTTTTCAGGAGCAGTTGAAGGCATTTCAGAGGAGCTAAAAGCCAAAAATGGGTTTGGGAGCTGCTTACCTCAGGAACTCTCTCTCTTGCTTTATATTACTGTGCAAGCTGATAGGGGGCTGCTGGCCTATATTTTTCTGTGGGGGATCTGAAATTTACTCCAAGCTCCGTCAAGTTGAGGGGAGGATATGTCAGCCTTGAGGACATGCTACAAGGCACAGCTAATTTATTTTATTCCCTGAGGGGGTGGATTAGGTACACATGATGGGTGGTTGCAGTTTTATTGATGAGTATATTTTTGGTCTATGTTGATTTGTATAAGCGGTTTGTATATTTTAACAAATGATTTATGTATATTTTAAATCCTTCTGAAAGCACCTACAGCCTGTTATGAACAGAGTCTACACATACATTTGAATAAATAGTAAAATTGGTGTATAATTAAAAAAGAACTATACTGAATTAATCTGAACTACAAACTGAAGTCAATATTTGAACCAAATAAAAGAAAACTGGCCTATTTAGTCCTGCCTATGTATCCTATGGCTACCTGGCATGACTTTACCTTCTCTGTTCACCAGTTTACCCTTCCACAAAATGGGGATAATACCTAGAAATTGCTGTGAAGCTCAGGCCAGTTTGGTCTATAAAGCACTTTAAGACTCTCATCTAAAACATGTTATATGAGTGCAATGCATCATTATTATTAACACTGATGCACATGGCATGTTCTTGATACCGAGTACAGATTATTGATACAACTCTGGAGGCTGAAAATTTTACAAAATGTTGCTGAAGATTCTGAAACATATATTTCAAGTAAAAAAACAAAAAACCTTACAGACACCTATATAAGCAAAAATAGGACTACAGTTTTTGTTTTGCTTTTTTAAAAGGCACAAAGAGTGAAAAGTCAGACCTTCAATTATCAATATAATTATAGCCTATGTCATGACAGCTTCATATTTGACAGAAAACTGCATACAATAAAACCCTTGTATAGACAAGCGACTTGCCTGGCAGACCCACTCCAATCCCTGGGGCACAAATTAGATTCCAACTGTTCCTTACAGTTCTTCCTTTCATGTTAGAAACGATATAACTAACTATGAGTGTATTGTTTGACCCAAGCAAAGGTCCTTATCTTTTTCCATTCCTCATTATCTAGATTTCTCATCAACTATTCTTTTCTACACCAAAGTATAGATGAAAAACTGCATACAGTACTTCAGCTGCTACATGCAGCTGGCATTTTCTTTTCCTTTTGGAAGTATAAGAAAGTTCTCTCTGGGAGTCTGACTAGCACTTTAATGGCAGAATAGAGCACATTCTATTTTAGTCCTCAATTCCATGGGCTTAGCTGCAGTGTTTTCAGTTTGGTGTTGAATCGAATATTATGGGCAAATAATAGCCATATGATATGAACTTTCAAATATACATGCAGGTTGTTAATCATCTCTGTGCTGCAACAAGAAACATTTGAAAGCCTGATGTGTTTTCTGTGTGTGTGTTAGAAGCAATAATAGAAAAGCATGGAAGACTAACACTTCCCCCTTTTCCCCATTATAATTTATATCTTTAATGTTATGGCCTAGGTTGGTTTTTTATTGACAAAGGAATAATTTGTGGGCAACTGGGCTAATTTTTGGGCAACTGACCCTGTAGCAGAGACACCCTCAACTTATCAAGCTGTGCTCAGTGGAAAACCAGAAGGTGGGAACTGGTATGGGGGACAGGGGAAGAGAGGAGGAGGAGGAGAAACAGGGACGCAAATGTTGCATTACACTATCCTTACATGCCCCTGATCCTAGAGCCATCTGGAGTCAAGGCTGTTTCCCTGGTGGCTCCTTTTAGGCAGCCTGTCTTCTCTTCATGTTCCTTTTGGACGGCCTTCCACCCAGCCTGTTGGTTTGTTTTTTAATTCTGAGGAGGTCTAAGATTGCTTGGTTTGTGGGAACTAAGAAAATCACAACCCAAAATGGCATGTCTACAGAATTATCAGAGCCTGTCTTGACTGTTTGTATAACCACTCATGTTTTTCAGTTTGCTTCACCTTTTAGCTTGACAAATTGATGAAGGCTGACAAAGCAGTTCTGAATGGATGGAAAAGAATCTACTCAAATTCATATTAAAGACATAAAAAATGTCCTTGTACATTTGACATCTGTTCTCTTGCTATTTAGGTAAAATACCAGTTCAATGATAAATTATGCTGAATTATTGCAGTAATAATCTAGTCAATCAAAAAGATCTATTTGTTCTATGTTTCCCCAACCATTTGGAGGACAGACAAAACATATGTTATTTAATACAAAGTATACAAATACTGGAAAAGAGATGGTGGAATAGCAGTTTGGCTTAGTATAGAGAAACAAGCTTGAGGATGAGACCCAAAACTGAATTTTAATCTCTGTGTCACTATGTGATCTTGATGTATGAAGTGTTGTAGGCATGTTGGTCCCAGGATGAATTTTGTGTAGCTCAAACACTTCGCTCTTTCACCAACAGAAGTTGGTCCAATAAAAGCATCATCTCATCCACCTTGTCTTTATATGTGACTTTGATCAAGTTATTAACTTCTTCATTTCCCATCTGTAAAATGGGGAGAATTAATAATATACTTGCCTACCTCATTAAGATGCTGTGAGGATTAGTTTGGAGTTTGTGCATTGCTTTCAAGAGGACAACATTGTAATAAATAGATAAGCATGCCATCATGGTTTTCCTATACAAAACAAAAATATTGTCCCAGTTCTTGTCAGACATAGGTGAAGCCTCTTGAGTTATATGAAAAAAAAAAGATCTAAATCTTCAGACGAACCAAATATTTTGTAAAAACAACAAGGCGTCTTTGTGGCACCATAGAGACTAACAAATTTATTTGGGCATAAGCTTTCATGGGCTAGAAACCACTTCATCAGATGCATGGAGTGGAAAATACAGGAGTAGGTATAATTACACAAAAGGATGGGAGTTACCTTACCAAGTGTGAGGTCAGTCTAACGAGACAATTAATTTGACAGCAGGATACCAAGGGAGGAAAAATAACTTTTGAAGTGATAATTAGATTGGCCCATTTTAGACAGTTGACAAGCAGGTGAGAGTAACAGTAGGGGGAAATTAGTATTGGGGAAATTAGGTTTAGGTTTTATAATGACCCAAACACTCCCAGTCTTTATTCAGGCCTAATCTGATGGTGTCCAGTTCTGCAGTTTCACACTGGAGTCTGTTTTTGAAGTTATATGCCATCATGTACTAGCAATGCCCATCTGCCATGTACATTGGCCAAACCGGAAAGTCTCTATGCAAAAGAATAAATGGACACAAATCTGATGTCAGGAATCATAATATTCAAGAACCAGTAGAAGAACACTTCAATCTCTCTGGGCACTCAATAACAGACCTAAAAGTGGCAATTCTTCAACAATTTTTTTTTCAGAAACAGACTCCAACGTGAAACTGCAGAACTGGAATTAATTTGCAAACTGAACAACCTTTCATGGTTCATCCATCACTAGAGGTCTTACATAATTATATATGCCATATAATCTGTTTGGAAAGTATACCATTTACCAACCTGCCTTTCTTGTTATTTTATAGTTATATAACAGACTTCTTCCCTTTACTACATCATCACGTATTTGTAATCCTTTCTGAACACCAAAAAGAATAAAACTCAGTGTTCAGTGTGATGCCTGCCAATTTTAAGCTCTAAGGCTTGTAGACAGTGAAAACATTGTCCCTAAATAAATCCGGTCTACCTTCTAAATATTCTGTAAACTTTCTTCCTCTGGAATGATAAGGGGATCAGTTAGAGAAAGGAGTGGGTGAACAAATAAACTAAATTAAAACATAGCTGAAGTCAAATTTGATCACTAGGAATTTTGTTTGATTTTGATATGGAAAAGCAGATTTGTTTAGGATGTCCCAAAATGTCCATTCCATTCTCCCTCTATCTCACTCTTACTATGTAGTACTTCCTCCTGAGAGGAAGATTATGCAAGGTCAGCTGCTGAAGAGAATGGCAATTGAGAAGTTCAAATTTCCCATGCCTAAAATGGGACTTATTTTTCTGTTGGCTCTTGCCTACCCTCCTTCAGTCAGAGACCCATTCATTTGTTTCCCATTCTACAGAAGCAAGACAGGATGCATATTCCCAATTGACACCAGAATCTGTGTGAGTGACCCACAATATCAGTCTGTTCTAGGGAGGTTATTTCTCTGATTGATCTGCACAGCCAAACTCAGTCCCAACTTAACAAAACTGCCAGTGGCAAGAAATTGCAACTTGCTTTTTACAGGTATTTGACTGACCTACACACAAAAGCTCCCCTTCTCTATAAAGTTAAATATGTCTGTGATATTCTGGCCTTTGGGGGAGCACCCTGTAACCTCCCATATTCCTTATCTCTATAGAATTGTGATCTTACACCTAAAGCATACTTTGTAAGGTATCCAAGGAAAGGTTATGATCTGCTGAAAGACATTTCTCTATCCATATATGCATATCATTAATGCATCTGAAGTTATGAGAATTGTGTTGTATGCTTGTTACTAAAACATGCTGTAAGTTGGGGAATCAGCCAGATATTAGCTCCCCAGAGGCAACAGCAAGGAAAGCAACCAACCGCCAGGCGGGGTGTGAAACAACCCATCGACAACCATTGTCCAGCAAGGGAGCTACAGTGCAATGACTCATCCGCTTGAGGTCACTCCAGGGGAATCACTCAACCTTGCCTGGAGACTCAGCAATGCACCCAGACATGCCTGGACTTGTGTTTTCCAAGCACATGGACTGAGGGTATAAAAGAGAGACAGTGGCCACATGCTTGGCCTTTCTACTTCACCCACCTATGCTACAAGCAACAAAGACACTCAGAAGAAGACAAGACGCCAACAGAGGAGATTGGCCCAGGTTATAAGGGAAAATCCTATATAGTAAGGACTGCAATATCCAGTGGGGTGTGAAAAACTGTTTAATTTAGATGTTGCCCAGCCTGATAGGGCTGAGAGCTAAGACCGCGTGCATATATATTATATTTTATTTTGGTAACTAGCTGTGACTTTTTGCCTACCACTTAATATCACTTAAAGTCTAGCTTTTATAGTCAATAAATGTGTTTTAGTGTTTAATTTAACAATGAGTTTGTATGAAGTGTGTGGAAAATATGCTCAGGTTTTGAGCAGTGCAAGATGTTATATTCCAGAAGTATTGTGCTGGGAGTGGGGATTGGTTCTGGTGCCTTTCTCTGTGTGGTTCATGAGTGGCTCTGGAAGCATTCATGCAATCTAGCTGGGTGTTGGGTCTCCACGTGTGGTTGTGCTAAGTGATAACAGCACCTGGAGGGGTTTGTTGCTGGTCACTAGCAAGGTATTGTGAGAGACAGCCCAGGCTGGAGAGTGTTCAGAGGGCACAGCAGTCCCACAGTCCCAGGCTGCATCCCGGGGATCCTATCACAATGTCACCTTTGTACCACTCCTGCTTTTGGTCAACCTGGGACATGAAAAACATCTGCTGGTGTTCAAATTCAACTCTCTCAAACATTAGCCATCCCTTATCTATGGTGAAAAACTGTAGTTTGGAAAACCTTTTCAGGATCTTATTCATTGCTGCACCACAAGGTGGCAGTATTCTATGCAAACACTGTTGTCAGATTTTGGGGATAGATTTGTGAGTTAATGGACCAAGTTTGTGTGTCTAAATAGGGTGACCAGATGTCTCGATTTTATAGGCACAGTCCCGATTTTGTTTCGTTTTTCTTATACAGTATAGACACCTATTGCCCCCCTCCCCCATCCTCTGTCCCAATTTTTTACACTTGCTATCTGGTCACCCTCGTCTAAAATGAGAAAGTGTGTTTCATCAGAAAACTTAGTAATTAACAATGATTAGTAAAAAACAAATACTGAGGACACAGTGTTAACCCAAGTAACTAAGTTACTCTTAAACCCAGCTTGTGGCTAGGCATTATACCAGAGCATGTCAATGGGACCTTGGGACCCTGCACATTTCATTGGTTGGCTTGAGTTACTTTGGGAGATTTACAAAGGCCCAAAGGGGACTGCCTACATGCCTCTGAAAATCTCCCCCTATTTTCTCATGCACATCAGAGAAGTGTATTTGACACAAAGCCAAAGAAAAGTGACTTTTTGCCAATTTGATGAGTTGATGTTAAGCAATACAACATTTTTCATAAGGAATTGTATTTGTCCTCCTCTGCTAACTGTCAGCATTCAGCCTCAGTGAAGGCTTGATCCTGTTCCCACTGAGGTTAATGGCAAAATTCCCATTGACTTCAATGAGGTAGAAGGAGGCTCTAGGGTTCTATTAGTCTTCTAATAAGGAAGAGTAATGAGTAGGAGAGATTTATGCAAGTAACTCTTGTGAATAGCAATAGGAATCTTGTGCATAAACCTCCTGTGCATCAGTCAAGAACAAACGCCTCTGAAAGATACAAAGACACAAATGGAAATGAGTACTTCAATAATTTAGACCTCAGCCTATTTTGGCTGATTCTGGGGGAATTTTTCTAGACAAATAAATAATAAAGGAAGATCAATTCAGATCACTCTTGTTGAAGAGAAAACATCTATTTGCCTTGTTGTACTCTTACAGATGTGGAGGGTCACTGAGAGTCTTAAAGCACCTTCAAAGCCCAGCCAAATAAAATGAAAAAATCCTCTGGTGTAGGTAACCAGAATATCTTCCTTTGACACACACTGTAACCAAACACTGTCTCAGTTTCAGGGTTAATTGTATCTTTGACCCCTATCCTCCTTATGATCTTCCAGGCATCCACTTAAGGTTTTCATTCCCATGCAATTACCTCTCCTGGGGCAGAGGCCTGCATCTCCCTACCTTCAGACTGGAGGTTTAAGTTGCAGATCCTCTGTAACTCACTGCAATTTTCCAGCAGTTCTGACAGGGGACCATATATGGCAGGGGTAGGCAACCTATGGCATGTGCGCCAAAGGCAGCACACAAGCTGATTTTCAGTGGCACTCACACTGCCTGGGTCCTGGCCACAAGTTTGGGGAGCTCTGCATTTTAATTTAATTTTAAATGAAGCTGCTTAAACATTTTCAAAACCGTATTCACTTTACATGCAACAATAGTTTAGTTCTATATTATAGACTTCTAGAAAGAGACCTTCTAAAAACGTTAAACTATATTACTGGCATGCAAAACCTTAAATTACAGTGAATAAATGAAAACTCGGCACACCACTTCTGAAAAGTTGCCGACTCCTGATCTATGGTTAACTCTTCTTCCAGGGACTACAATAATGTACAGCAGTTACTGAATTGACTTCTAAAAGCAAATTGCATTTATTCTTAGGGTAAAAGCATTACAGAGAACATACACAAAAGCAATAAAAGAACCTAAATGCATGCTAAAAGCTCCAGAGATCACCCTCCCTTGCCCCCCAACATAGGACATAGATATCAACCCTTCAAACCCCTCAACTGGGTTAAGCCTCTTGGTTACAGGATTATGCCAGTTTTTAGATCAGGAACCAGACTCTGGGTGGACAGTTCAGCTGTTTCTTTATATAGCTGAGGCCTTTGATCTACAGTCTCTGCAAACAAGTAAATCACCAGTCAGTGGTCTGCTCTTCATGGCATAAGAGGAGCCAAAAGGCTAGGTTTTTCATAACTGGGATCTGTAATTTGCATTAACCACTTCCCAGGGATTCCCCAGGAAACCCACTTAACACTTCTTGTCCCAAAAGTCCATGCATGTCTGTCACACTTCAGTATAGTCATCTGAATTCCTTGCTCTTCCAAAGTCTCAACTCTGTCAAACACCATAACCAATATTTTTACACTTTAAGCAATCTTCATTTGGAACCTCAATGGTTTCAAAATGGTTACAGGGCAGGTTTACAGTTTAGCAGTTTAGCGGTGTTAAGCCACGTACAATCTGTAATTTTCTTTAAATGATACCATAGATGCCATTTAAATACATTTACAACATAATTATATATTTTACAGGGGAAGATTTCAGACCAGTCTGCTGCCAAATGTGTTCATGTTTCCATCCCCACTACCCTATTTCTCTCCCAAAATATTTCCAGACTATTGTTTTAATTAGGCACTAAAGCAGCCGTGACAGTGCTTGCTGTTGTCAGAGAAAGTCCAGCCTACTGTGCCAAGTTCCAGAATGGCATGGTTATTAGTCAGAGCTCTGTGAATTGTCCTGATCATATGATATATGAGAAACTTGGGAAGAAATTCCTGGGTTTCTTATTGCATATGTGTATTTATGAGATGGGTCTCCATGTATTGTGAGTTTTATACTGAGCTAAACAGACTTTGCTTCCCAAAACCAGATAATAAAACTCTCCAACAACAGGCTCTTGCAATTTCTACCTGATGCCTCTACAACAGCAGTCCTATTTAGTGAATAATTTAAATATAGAGAGCCCAATTCTGCCCTCTGTTACTCTTGAACAACTCTATCAAAATCCATGAGAGCAGAATGTGTACTGCTGACTTTAATCACATTTAATTTTCACACTTCTGTTTTCCATTTGTTAAACCCACATCATATTTTCTCCCACTCATTCATTAATAGCCACTAGTAACACACCTCTTAAAACTTATACCAAAGGCTGGTGCTGCACTAATAATTAGTTAGATAAAGGCACCCCACAGCTAACTGATAGTAACTGTACTGTCTCTTCAGATATGTGGTATCTACTCCAGTTGTGTACCCTGACCCTCCCACCCCCAATCACACTTGCATCTAGGGGACTCTAAGCCTGTTGCCAAAATAGGATCTCCTGGAAAGCATCTATTGCATGGGAATAGCTGTGCTTAATTGTCGCAACATCTTTAGATTCAAATTGCCTGTGACCTCTACTTGTAAACTATCTAGGAGATTAAGTACAAGAAGCTAAAGAGACAAGAATCAGACAACTAAAAACTTGTTCTGGGCAGGATGGTTTAGAATTAGATACACTGTTGTTGTTATATCCTGATGGATTAGGAGATAACCCATCCCCTACCTCATCAGATGAGGCATAAGGCATATATTTTTAACAGCAAGGGTAATAAACCATTGGAAGAATCTAAGGATCATGGTGTATTCTCCATCACTGACCGTTTTTAAATCAGAATTGGATGTTTTTCAAAAGATCTGCTCTAGGAATTATTTTGGGGAAGTTTTATGGCCTGTCTTTATAGGTCAGACTAGATGATTAATATGGGTCCCTTCTGGCCTTGGGATCTATGAATCGAGGACAACTGTTCTTTTTAGTCTGCTTTCAGATTTCTAAACTCAACCAGCGCATCCATCCTTGCTTGTAAACCTATTTACACCTGCTCTTAGCTCATGGAGACACTCCAGAACTGTCCTACTACCATGATCTCCAGCGTCTTTACTTGGTTCCTTTGCTGTCTACTTGCCCTGCTCTCACACATCCTTGCTGCTCTGTTCCCCCGTCATTCTTCTCCGCTGCCTAGCAGCAGTCGGAGAAGAGGATAACTGGGTAAGCAGTGAGCCACCCTTCTCCCATTGCCAGCTTACTCTGTTAACCACCAAACTTGACTTCAGTGCCAGTGGAAATGGTTGGACTGCCTGGGCTCTCCATGGGTGGCTCATGCCCCTTCCGGGGCCTCCCCATGGCCAAATCCCCTCTGCTTCTCCATTCTGAACCCAGAGAAGGAAGCTGAATGCAAGGATGTTAAAAAAAAAAAACAGCTAGTGTGGGAACAGGTGCCCCTCCTGTTGGCAGTAGATGGGATTGCAGCCCACAGTCACCAGCTGTAGTGGCAACAGCAGCCCTACAAGGAAATCAGCCAGAAACCCCTGAGCTGACAGCAGCTGTTCAACAGACAGCTGCCAAAAATGACAGAACGTTGTGAGAGAGTCCCAAATATTTTTATGAGAGCTGGCAACCCCAGAGGTAACACAACAAATCATTACACACTCAGCCAGAGCCCACATTTTCAGAAGACAACATGGCACATTCTCCTACATGAAATAATTTGGAGGTTGCAGTCTAGTTCTCAGGGGACAAAGTGCCCACCTCACTTAGGCAAAGAGAGAGCAGAGACTCATTTCTCTGCTTTGTTTTCTTTTCATTTTATTACTTCAGCCCCTCACCCATTCTCGTTTGTCTGTTTTGCCCACTTGTCATATTCTGTTTGACATCTGGGCTCTGTGGGGGGCAGGGACAGCCTTCTTTCTTGTTTTTCTGAACAGCACTTTATATGGTATGGTCCTGATCTTTAATGGAGGTTTACAGATGCTACATAATACAAATAATAACAACAGCACAAAATCTGCCATTCCAACTGACACCCCCATCTTTGTGGTTGTTGGTAGCCCTAGCACAGTCACAAGGGCTGGATGGACATCGAGAGTGAGCTTTCATCTACAATAAACCCTGGTCCCCCAGATCAGATGAGAGGCAAATGACCTGGCACTGTCATAGCTGTGTGGTACCATCTTCTTTTAAAGGAGGCTGTCACATCATCAAGGATCCTTCACAACATGAAATAATCTCTCTCTGACATGCACACTCACATTTGAAATCACATTTTTAATCATGAAGCAGCAATCTGAGCAACCAACATATTCAACAAAAATGTAGTTGTATTATAAACCAGATTAAACAAGCAGAATATAGCACATTTCACTATCAGCACTAAACTATATTAAAAGAATACCGAGGCTGGGAAAGCTTTCCTTTATAATCCTTGGTAAAATCAATCTCTTTGTACCTCAGTTCTCCAAATACAAAATGGCAGCTTCCTTGCTCTTACCCTTTGTCTGTCTTGTCCCTTTCAGGTCAGAGACTGTTTTTTACTGTGTGTTTGTACAGCACGTAGGATAATGGGCCTCGAGTTGCTAATGTACCCACACAAACAAAACTGTTCAGTACCCTCCAGACACTATAGGAAAAGTTGTGGTAACAACATGGAAGCCAGCAAGATAAGTCTTGTGATTTCCTGAGTCTACTTCACAAGCTCCAGCTTTTATAGCAGAGGTGGGCAAACTATCGCCCACAGGCCACATCCAGCCCGCAGGACCCTCCTGCCTGGCTCCTGAGCTCCCAGCCACGGAGGCTAGCCTCCGGCCTCTCCCCTGTGATCCTCTCTCCCCCGCAGCCTCAGCTTGTCGCACTGCCAGCGCTCTTGCCCGACACTCCTGCCGGGCAGCACATTTGCGAGCTCCAGCTGATCTGAGCAGCATGGTAAGGTGGCAGGGAGCTGCGGGTTGGATAAGGGGTGGGGGTCCCAGGGGCAGTCAGAGGGTGTGGATTGGGGTCAGAGCAGTCCTATCCAACTGGGAATGGTTGGATAGGTGTGGGAGTCCCGGGGGGTGGTTAGGGGTGGGGGTGTAGATATGTGTCGGGGTAGTCATGGAACAGGGAAGGTTGGATGGGGCGGAGGTTCTGGAGGGGGGAATCAAGGGATAGAGGGGTTACATAGGCATGGGAGTCTCAGGGGGCCTGTCTGGAACTGGGGTGTGAACAGGGGTTGGGGCAGTCAGGGAACAGGGGGAATTGGATAGGGGGTGGAGTCTTGGGAGGCGGTTAGGGGTGGAAGTCCCAGACGCAGGCTCAGGGATGGGTTGGGGATTCTGAGGGCGGTGGGAAGTGGGAGGGAGCAGATAGGTGGTGGGGGACAGGCAGTTTGGGGAGGCACAGCTTTCCTTACCCAGCCCTCCATGCAGTTTTGCAACACAGATGTGTTCCTCGGGTCAAAAAGTTTGCCCACCCCTGTTTTATAGTATAAGCAAAGTCTTGGTTTTTCAAGCAATTTGTAGCCGACTACCATTTATTTGTGCAATTAATGTTACTGCATTAAATCTAATTATATAACTGGTAAAAGTCTGAGTTATTAAACAGTTATAAAGCATGACAATGATTGCCTAAAATTACATTATGATATATAGTGATATCATTTTGATGTGTAATGGGGTAAAAATAGTTATAAATATTCGAGAGACATTAAAAAAATCTACGGTGTCTGGCCAGTAGCCAATATTTTACAAGGACAATGTCAAGTAGCTTTGCACTTGTTCTAAAACTTACAAGGGTATGTCTACACAGCAACTAGATTCCTGCAGCTGGTCCATGACAGCCGACTCAGGCCGGGGGGCTGTTCCATTGCTGTGTAGACTTCAGGCGTGGGCTGGAGCTCAGGCTCTAGAACTCTACTAGGTGGGAGGGTCCCACAAGGATCACTGGAGATCACGAGCCTGAGTCAGCTCACACAGGCCAGCCCCGGGTTTTTCTTTGCTGTGTAAAGGTACCCTTAAATTCTTGTTTAAAAGAGGTGTTGAAAAGATGGGGATGGGGGATGAAAATATGCAAACCAACAGAAAACTGCTTGTTGTTCTAATGAAAACAGTTTGGTAATTATTTTCATTTAAAATATTCCCTGAGGCTTGTTATAACCAAATACAAGAGCACCATGCTATTGAATGAATCCCTGAGAGTGAAATCGACTGTGCAGCTGAGTTGAAGTAGTAGAGTTCTTGGTCCTCCAATTACCAGAGACCTCTAGGATATGCTGTAGAAGGAACTTCATAAAAGTCAGGACTATTGAGTAAGAGGCCATTCTCTAGCACTTTGCAAAAGCATTTGGGAGTCTTGGGTCCCCTCTGCTCACATTGGGCCTGAAATTCACTATAAACAAAATTAAACTGATCTGTCTAGTTTACTATGTATGTGAAACACACAACTTAAACAAAGTTATGATAGAATAAAACAAATTACAGATGGAAAATGGATAGCCTACTGGATAGCCCACTTTGTGACTCAGTTTCCCCATCTGTAAAATGGGAATAAGGATACTGCACTCCATTGTAAAGTGCTTAGAGATCTATGGATGAAATATGCTATATCAGACCTAGGCATTATATTATTATTAATAATAGAAGACCCATTGCCAGTTCAGGATTTTTCTATACTATATAAATTCTAATGTTTTGCTTGGCCTAACTGGGGCGCTCCCACCATTTCCACTTATTTAAGCTGCTCGTTTAGTTTAGTGATTGCCCAACTTGAGACACCTTGAAGGGGCCTGATTTTCAAACTGTCCTGGGAGCTTTCTGAAATATCAAGCCCCATCAGGCTGGGCATAAAAGACTGAGGCACACAACCAAATCATTAATCACTTTTGAAAATGTAGACCCATAGTAACAGTAGCCAAAGTACACTTCTTTAAATATATGATTTTCATCTTGACAGGCTCCCTATAAGCTAAAAACACTGGCAATTTCAAATACTTTTTGAATACCAAAAGCCTAAATAATTATAGCCTACGAGTTAAATTCTCCACTCATTAACCTAGTGTAAATCAAACAAACGTGGGACCCTAAATACTTACAAAATTGGGTTTTAGGAACAAAGTTTTGGTCTACTATTGAAGTTATACATTGCCCAAAAATTCAGATGTACTTTTTGCCACTGTCACATGTTGCATAAATGGAAATTTACTTTTAAAATTATTTCTGGGAAAGAAAGAAATTTACCTCCAGGCTATATGACCTGGTTTAATGGTTGAGATACAAACCTATACAAATAGGAAATTTTATAATAGAACTATTAGTAGAACCTCAGGTATAGCAGCACTGCTGGGATTTGCTGCAATACAAATCACTGCATTTATTTTTAAGTAAAAACTGAAGAGTGTTATCTGAGAGATTGCTTTCTTCATCTGTCTTCCCCAGTAAATGCTGTCAAAACTGACTTCTACCCGGAACCTTAATTTACATATTTTAAATAGGGAAAACCCTCCTCTCCCAGATTAGTACTTTGGGCATTCAGCTTTCGCAATTCACCCAAGTTCAACTCTCATTTTTTAAATATAAGGTACTGCAAGTTTGGCTTATTTTATTTGTTTGTACTTTAAACTAAATGAAATATCCCTGCTACCTCCCCATGTAGGCAGCTCAACTTGGGGTCTCTTCCAAACCTTGTCAGAATCCTCAATATCTTGCCACTAGTGTTGCTGCTCAGGTAGGCTATGAAATCTACTGTGTGAGTCCTAAAGCACTCAACTTGCATAATAAAATAATTACAGTATGATTTATAGAAATGCATACGTACAGCTTCAGGACAAAGAGGATGTTTGCAGATTGTTAGGAGCATTTGTGTGATGAAATCATCAAATCGACTGCATGGAACTGTCTGGCTTAAGTGAATACGCTCATCTAGCCCCATTATAAATGATATCTATAGGGTTTTTTTCATCAGGTTCCTGAACTTGTAAATAACCAGAGTGCTAACCCCTACACAATTTTTGATCAGCAGAACATCAACAAACTGATCTTTACCAATGAGGCCCGAGTCAGCCTGCTGATAGTGTGAGCCAATCAAAAACTGCAGAACAGCATTCACTAATAATCTTTTGAATTCCAAATGGCTCTTTGGCTCAGACACATTCCTGTCCCTTTTTATTCATCAACTTACACATAGAAGAATGTGTATCCCTCAAAAACAGTCAGAGAATCACAGTTCTCTGTACAAATTCCCATATTCAAGATGCAGGAACAAGTATACTTGTTATTCTCTTTAAAATGTTTCAGTCATCCAATTACAGAGCAGACAATACCATCTCACTAATCACATATCATGACATTAAATAGAAAATAACCAACATGAACAGCTCATGAACAACCAATAGGCTGAAATACATTTTCATTAACTGTTTGTCAAATAGTTTAGTTTTCATTCATCAGGAGCAATGTAAAATTAATAAGTTCACATGGACCACTCAGTCTACAAAATGAATATTTGCCAAATATTCATAGAACTAAGTACCAATTGTGGCATGATTAACCCATGTAATTTTTTTATTGCTGATAATAGTATTAATATTATTTGTATCATGCCATACATACACATGGCATATTAAACATAAATAATGGGACAGCATTACATACAAATAATAAGACAGATGGGAATGATTTCTACCTTAAACAATGATTCATGGCATATGGTATATGGTTCAGAAGATTCATTTCACCACCAGCACTGCTAAAAGCACTGCACCAAGTAAATATAGTTTATTGGAAATGTTGGGTCAGTTCCTTAGATGCGTCAATCAGCATAGCTCCACTGATTCTCAGGTTATGATTAACCTTTAGTGTTACAAATTTTAAGGCACTAGGGTAAGAGAATTATAGCATCCCACTATATCACCGTATCTCAGATATGGAGAAGAGCTTCAGCTAGAGAGAAACAATGGAACAATACGTATTGATCAGAATATAGTGTAGATCTGTATTTAGCCAAACATTGTTACCGATTGAAGGTATCAAATTAAATTCAGTACGGCACTTTTCACAGGTGACAAACTTATTTAAATATTTTGTATGATTAAAAATTAAAATATGACTGACCATATCTGAGAGAGAGAGAGAGAGAGAGAGAGAGAGAGAGAGAACACATGATAGAAGGCAACAAGGCCGGCGACAGGGGGGTACTATGGGTACAGCTGTACCGGGCCCCCCGACTTTAGGGGGGCCCCGGTACACAACTGTACCCGTTGTCATCCCTTAAGAGCTTGTCCCTTAAGAGCTTGTCCCTTAAGAGCTTGTCTACATAGTGCTGTAAAGCACATTAGAGGGGTGTGACTTGTAGACGCTGCTGGTGAGAACTAAGGGGAACTGTTTGTTCACATTAGCAAGTCTTCCCAGGGCAGTTTAAAGCCCAGCATATTAGAATGCTCTATGAATCACATCCCTTTACTGTGCTTTACCGCATCATCTAGACAAGCACTAAAACTGCAGGAGAAATTCAGAAAACCAAAACCAAAGTGTGAGCATATCCAAAGGACAACACTATCAATAGGGCACTGAGTTGGAGTCAACAACAGAACCTACTGAATAATCATCACCATTTCCTGAAGCATCTTGGATTTTCCTCAGCAGTCTCCCATCAAGTGTTGGCCAGGCCCATCACGACATAGTTTATAAAATGTGTTGTCATTAGACCGCAAGTGACATGGCTACAGGCATAAGATAAGCCACAGAGCACCTATATCGTTTTACTGAAGGAAATCAAGACAGTAAAAGAGAAATGAAAGAAGAAGTTCAGAAGAATGGGCAGCTGAAAGACTATGAGCCAGCACAAGATAATATATGAGAATTATGTCAGCGGAGAGATCCCCTAGTCCAAAAGCTTTGGCTTTGTGCCAAACAACTAAGTGACTAAGGCCTGAGACAAGCTGAGAAGCAGCAGTAGGTCTTAGGTTATTTATGCTGCAGTTTTACCAATCCATTAAAAGTGGGGGTTTTTTTGGGGGGGGAGGTGGAGGGTTGGGGAGGTGTTCTGTTTTGGGGGATTTTTAAAAGCATGATAATCTGCTTGAGCATTCTTAGGTACTTCACATGTAAAATGATTGTTTTACATCTTTGAAGTGCTACAAACCTGTATTACCATACAAAAGGGAAAATATTTCAAAACCACTTTTTGGAGTGACAAAACTGTGCAGAGTTGTCACTGCAGCTTAAATATAAATCATATCTTAAAAGAACAGGGCAATGATGAACCTAGATTCCGCATTATTAGGAACACTTGGACATAAACCCAAGGGTTACACTTACAAACAGAAGTTACTCTGCATGGAACCTAAATGGGATGCATGTAAAATAGAAAGTGCCTACATATTATATTATTTCATTCATTAAATTCATGTGAATAATACTCATATAAAACAATGAGTATTTATGTTGTGTTAAAACTCATTGCAATTCCCTGTACCCTGCATTATACCCCAAAGCACTACCTGGGATTAGAAAGTGAACATAATTGCAATTAAGGCCATCAATTAAAACAACAAGAATGCCAATGATCTTGAGGTCATCTCTATCATGTATGAGAAAGATACCTGTTAGTAGATATGAGCTCAAAATAAAGTATCTGAATCTGTATTTGAAGGCCACCCCTACCCACCTCCAGTGTTTTGGCTTGGTGTACTGTGAAAAATGGGGACCATTTGGAAAATTTGGATGCCACAATTCCAATTCCGAATATCCCGAAAGTACCAGGGCATTTGGGGACTCTAAGGAGGAGATTTGGATCTGGATCATCTCTACCTTTAACATGGAAAAGAACCAGAAAGAACTGATTCAAACAACATGACACTTGGTGTTCTAAGACTTATTGAAAATCAACATTAATGGCCAAACAACCTCCTCAGCCAACTCATTTAAAACTCTTGGATAGAAGTTATCCATACTTATGTAAAAATCTCTAATTTTAGTAGCTGCTATTTAACATCCTCCTGAGATACTTTTGAAATGGAAATACTGTTTTGCCCCCAAAGTACAGAACATAAATATTTATTGAATACTTCTGCCCTTATCACTGAATATTCTACCATTTCCATTTAGTAATGGACAAATATCATTATTATGATTGTTTCATTTGTTCTACTCATTTTAGCTTTAACTACTTTTGAAGTTCAAAGAATTTGGTTAATTTTTGCTTCAGTTATTTGTTATACAGCTTTTCAAGAAGTGCCTAAAACAGATTGAGACATTATTTTGGGGCTGTTTGGGAGCAGGCGCCATTAGAAGTCTCATATAGATGCCCAATCCCACAAAATTCCTACCCAGCTACAAACCATTTATCAAAACGTCTGAACTGGTATATGCTTATCTGATGCAAAGCTAAACTTCTGCAGTTTGGCCATCACCAGGTTTATTAATACTAGTGAGTGCTGCAGAAATTTATTCTCAACAGACTCAAATGGGCATGTTACAAAGTTCTGACCAGTCAACTATTTATATTTGTTTACAAACATTTAAATTCACAGAGTTATGCTGGTATAATAGAGATGGGAATTTGGCCCACTGTGCGTAAATACATGTGTGAACCAGTTAATAGATGTATGACTAATATCTGGAAGTGCCTCTTGCATTTATTGTATTCAATCTCAGTAACTTTCAGTGCAATTATTTGACATTTACAGTGCTGTCTTTGTGCAGAAACTACCTTGTAGTCTTTACTGCTTTTAACCAGCAGCAACCTATATAGCTAGAAGGCTGTAAATCAAATAGTCAACCAAATAGTAAACCTTCTGCTAAAGAGCATTATACTTTTTTCTTCACCTCTTAATAGTTATTCTTTTAACTATTTAAAAAAAGAAACGTGGCAGCACACATTTCTCTGCATGCTTTGTTGAACACGACTGCAAAAAGAGAGAGAGAGAGATAGGAGCTGCTTAACATCAGAAATTGGTCAGGTTTACTGGAATGTGCATGCAGTACAGTAATTTGAAGGTTTCAAGACAAGCAGTAGCAAAAATGCCTCAAATTCTTATATCAGCCTGACAATTGAAAAGGAAACTCAATTTTTTATTTTTATTTTTTTGATGTACGGCCTCAAAGGAAATTGAAGGTTAAGCACTATCAATCTCCTGTACGAATGGACCAAAATTCTCCTTTTTAATGACCTTCCCCACTGTCTGTGCAACTTCTCGGTTAATTCATTCCTACAGCCTGTTTCTAAAAAGGTCTGACCTCATGTATTATGCAGACTACAAACTACTGAGCTATCAATCAAATTATTCTACTTTCTCAAGAAGCTTTGTGTAAACATCCCCGAGCCTTTCAAAAACAATAAGACCAATTAACTGAAACATTCAGTAACGCAGATTATAACAGCTATTCTTCAGAGATTATGGCTAATATTCCTCTTCTGCAGGATATATACTGAAGGAGGAAATCTCTAAATTTTGTAAGTGTCTGAGTCATCTCATGTACTACTTGAAAGACAAAACTACAATCCTATTTAAACATGGAATACAATGTTCCTGAGAAATGAAAGAGATCCCTTGGGGTTTGAATACCCTGGATTTATAATGAGTGCAAATCAGTCTCCTTTTCTTTCAGTAACCTCATAGCATAATCCTTTCCCCCTGCCACCCATCTCAGTTTCTCTGATATTATGCTCTGTTAATCTGGCTAGATTGCTAAAATTACTAGAGATGGGTCTGAACCAAAACTCTGGATTTGAATATCCACCAAATTCTGGGAGAACTTGGATAGAAATCCAGAGATGAAATTAGCAGTTTTACTCCATCTGTGCAAATAATTTTAGGTGATGGAAAATTAGGTGATAATTTTAGGTGATGGACAACTCCTTAAAGGTGGCAGTTCTATGTAGTGGAAGGAAAGTGCCATAAAAGTTCTCATGAAAGCTTAAATACATGTGCTAGTCCAGGAAGAGTGAATTGTTAGTCTTCTGATGCTCTAATGTAACATAGTTCTGCACAATTTTACAGTATTGTAAATTATAAAGTTAAATAGGAAGTTCACATCAAAGATAAAAATATAAAGTGACTTGATTAAAAGATTTGATTATTTTTAGATTTTATTTGCATACAAGTTATCTGTGAGGATTGGCAGTTAGCTATATAGGTGATGGACAACAATGCAAATTAAACAAGATGCCATACTCCTAAATAGTCTACTACATAACTACTCTCCTGAAAGCTATGAAAGATGGAGCAAAAGGTGACTCCAGGGGATTAGAGATTATAAAAGGCTTCTCAATGTGGTCATGGCAAAGTGTACAGTGCAAGACAATGTTCAAATCGATCCACATTTTCCCCAGTCTAATGAAAATGGAAGTTATGTCAGATAGATTTGGCTCTGATGAGCATTCCAACAGCACATTCTTAATTTCAAATGCACACACTAGGAAAGGGACAAGTAACACCACCAAAAGAGGTAATGCTAATATAGACCCTGATCCAGAAATGTACTTGTTTAAGTGGGTAGCAGAACTGGGAGAGTCAATAATGCCATTTTATATTCTCATTCACTACCATGCTAGGAATATCTGCTGTTAAAGGTAGGGCACCTGATTTCCCATGGAAGTGACCCTCATACTCTAATCTCTCTGGAAGCTAAGGCTCCTGTTAGTATTAGTGTGCTTGGGTTAGTCTTTTGTCTCTTTCTGACTTTGCACTGTGTGACCCTGGACCCTCTGAATGCTACGTGGCAGAGGTCATGGGTGCCAGGGACACAGGTGTCCCCTAGGTTCACCAAAAGCATGTCATGTAAGGTCTCTAAGGAAAGTCTGTGTCACTCTGATCATCACAACCACTGCAAGATGTTATGCATAGAAAATGTGTGGACTTAAGTATATATGCTGAAATGTTTAATGAATGTAGTGTTTGTGATGGGGTTCTGTGTCGTTAGCCTGAGAAATTAAGTCCTCTACGGCATTAACCTACAGAATAGGTGCAGCACAAGCAAAGTCAGAATAAGCTTTCTTACACTGCTCACCACCAATGTGCATGAGATCTGAACTGGAGGGCGTCTCTGCTGAAACTGCCAAGAACAGTGACCAGGGGTGGCAATATTTTTCAGAAACAAAGTTTCCAGTGAATTTCACTTTACAGGTTTAGTCCCCAAAGAGTGCCGCCTTCCCTCCACAGTAGTAATAATGAAAACAAAATGACAGATCTCCCCTCTTTCCGTATGTTTTTTTGATTTCTTTTTGGCTTTTGTGTGTGTGTGCGCGCGCACGTGTCTGTATGTTGGGGGGGGGGGAACCCCTTATTAAAGTACTGGCAATGCACTGATTCTGCAACTCTAGAAAATCTGCATTACAGCCCATTAACTGTGGAACTGATATCATAAGCATACCTTACACTGACACACACCATGTCTTCTGGAGCCTTTTCTCTATATTAGGACTCTGCATCCTATAATACTCAACTTTATTTTTCTAAATCTGATCTGGAATTGACAATAGGTTGAAGTCTCTTTTTGGGTACTACATTAGCTTTCCCTGTGTCTGATAGATATCTATGTCAGCTTTTGTATTTCTGATAGAGTGTAGTAGAGCTCATTTTAACTCCATTGCATCTGATGTGTAATCTGTAGAGGCTCAATCTTAATCTCTTCTCCCTGGTGCCTTGCTCCATACTCCGAGGGATTTATAGGGGAACTTCCCTCTGTCTCCAGGGAAGCTCTACAAGGGCCGGCGACAGGGGGGTACTACGGGTACAGCTGTACCGGGCCCCCCGACTTTAGGGGGGCCCCGGTACACAGCTGTACCCCTTGTCGTCTCCCCTTGTCGCCGGACCTGGAGAGTGGGGAAGGGGCGGGGAGGCGGCGCGGCTCTCCTCCGGACGAGCGCGCCTGGCCCCGGCAGGAGCTGTGAGCCCGGCCGGCGGCAGCAGCGCTGTCCGAGGAGGGGAGGGGGGAGAAAGGGCGGCTCACGCCGCTCTCGCTACCGCTGCCGCCAGCTGTCAGCTGGTGGGGGGGGAGCGCCGGCTGGGCTGGGCTGGGCTGGGCTAGGAGGGGCCCCAGCCCGTCAGCTGGGCTGGGGGGGGCCCAATCCGATGTCGGCTGGGCTGGGGGGGGGGGGCGGCTGGGCTGGGGGGGCCCCAAACTATCAGAGTAGGGGGCCCCCAAATTTATGTTGCCAGCCCTGAGCTCTACATTCGTTTCCCCTGCAGTCTGACTGGATCTATTTCAGAGGATCCCTTGCAGCCAACATGGGAGCTAAGCAAAGTCTCCCTATGTATTGTGGGAATAGGCCTCAGATCCTCCTTGAGTCAGGTGTAGGATTTCATTAGAGTCCATTCCATTCTATCAGTTTTTAATGGGGAAACTGACATCAAGCACAGGAGTGGGTTATGAGAGACCTTGGCAGCTGGAATGAGTGGAAGTGAGCAACCCAAGGACAGTGTGCAAAATGCAGCAATGAATGACTCTTCTGGTTTTTATCTGAAGCTGAGCCTGAGGTTGCTAAAGAACTTGATCTGCTGCTTAAAATTATATTTCTAACCTGCAAGTCCTTTCTTATTGTTGCTTCCAGAATCGAAGTGAATTGAAATTCAATGCAGATGGGTCGTTATTATCTGAAAAAGCACCAGCATATGTGACCAGCATAAAGAATTTTAATTTTTCTTTCATCTACAACTGTTTTGGACATGAGTTTCCACTTTCTGAAAATTGATTAGACTTTTTAAAGATACAGACATAAAACAATATACATCTACATAGCTCTATTCTCATCTATATATACATAAACACAGAGAGAGTTGCACCTAAAATTTAACTGGCTCACAACCTAAACTCTCTCTTTTGTGTCTGGCTGCAACTGATGCCATTTAGATTTCTATCTGTGTGTTGCCCCTGCATAACAGGTGGATTCGAAGTGACATCACATTCATACATTTTATGTTTATGGCTGGGATTTTCAAAGGAATGTATGGGAGTTGGGCATCCTAATCCTACTGCAAGTCAATGGGAGTTGGGTCTTTCGAAGATCCCAGCCAAAACACACTCACAGTGACAGAGAGATATAGCCTGCACTATATTATAGATCTATGCTGTAGATCTTTATTTACTAGCCACTTGTTTTAAAGCAAGCTGTTTAATAGAAGCAACATATGTGTGCATTACATTATATACTTCAGACATTCTAATATAGCTATTACAGAAATGTTACATTAACTTATTGCATACAAAAATAGGTGGCTACTAAAGCAAAGATCTATACAATATAGAGACCCTACTCCTGCAAAGTGCTGAATGTCTTGAATTCTCATTGACTTGAATGAGATCCGACCCATAAAATCTTTCTTGCAAATTTTCTGAGACAGTATTTGCCTGGAGCTTTTGGGCTGTTTGCTTTTTTATGTGTGTGAATCTCTCTATCTAGTTAAGGGAATCATATTTTATAATAAAAATATACATTCCATTGTGAAGGACAGATGTCAAGGTCATTTGCTTATTATTATATTCTTCTGATGTCATTCCACTTTGCACTTAATGTCTCTAGTTAGCCAATTAGTCTCCCTTCACATTTTGCAGAAAGAAGCACATCTATGAAATATCAGAACAAAACTGATTGCATCTCTTGTCTTCATCCAGATGAATCACAATGTGAACAATTCTGGTTATGTGATATTTCCAGATTTTTCACTATCTTCAATATGTGACAGTGATCAGAAAACCTTAGCCAGTGAAAAATACTGGTCAGGACAGATTTGCTGAGATTTCAGACTGAAAGAATTTTTTTTCAGTAGAAGTCATTTATCAAAGTTGGTCTGTTTGAAATCATTCTATTTCTGACTCTAACAGAGGAAAAGAAGTGACAACCGGCAGCAGGTAATCTACAACATGACCACTGGGGGTCACTCATCTTTCACAAACATGACAGGGCAGGGCAGCATTCGGTGCGTTATTTGGAGAAGAAGAATAAAGCCTATTTTAATGACCTTTGTTTATTTCTAACACAGAGGAACTGTGTGGTGTAAGCGGTGTGTTTTCTCATTTAGGCTGACAAATGGACAAAAAGATCATCAGTTGCTACAGTTGTCATTGACCAGTATGTCCCATAATCTGAAGGAATAATTAAAGCAGTATTAAGGAAAGTGTGCAAAGTTCTCATGCTTATTTATATTACCATGTACCTAGGAGCCCTAGTTATGGATCAGGACCCCATTGTGCTAGATGCTATATAAAGACTTGTTTTGCTTGTGGTTCCCTATGCTTTTAAAGTGATAAGCTGGAAATTTGTAGTGTGCAAGACAAGGTTTATTTCAACTGGTCACTCTACATATCTTTTCATCCTGTGTTAGACAACTTGCTCTATCACTCTTCAGACTGTGGAGGCAAATAAATCAAAACTACCCTGGCACTGTACAGAATAATAGTTTAAGGGGGAAAAAAAATTCAACCAATAAAAGCAAATAAAAGAAAATAGACCAAAAATTTAAACCCAAATTTACCTTAGAAAGAAAAAGCATATTTTTTTTAAAAATAGGGTCTCTGCTGTAACTCTTGATTTAAGAATCTAACTATAGCTTTAAAATTTAAATAACTGCAAAATAGTTCATGATCCCAAAAATATACAAAATATGGTAAAATAAAAACAAAGCAGCGATATTTCTCTGAATGTACATGTCCTCTTTTATCCATCTTTACCAATTCATTGTCATAACACCTTTATGAGATACAGGGCCTATTGCATTACCATATCCAATTATAGATGGGCAAATTGAGGCACAGACAGCTTTAGTGACTCACTCAAGGTCACAGAATGAGTTAGTGGCAGAGCCAAGAATAGAAACCAGGAATCCCAATTCCCAGTCTCTTGGTCTAACCCCTAGATCATGGTTAAAATCCTGGCTTCACAGATAACAATGGCAAAACTCAAATTAATTTAGCAGAGCTAGGCATTTTACTGCATGTTTCTTCCACCTTCATATGTGCTTTAGTATTAAAAATGACAAAGACTATTGACAATACTGTAATCAGAAATTATTTCATCCTTCACAGGACTGCTAAGTCTTTAAAAAGCTCACAGCTATGTGTGATTTCCTACAGCTGCTGACAATGGCACTAAGGCCTTGGATACACTTGCACATTATACCACAATAAAGCTGCCCAGAGCACTCTACGTTACTCCCCATCCACACTGGCAAGGCACGTAGAGAGCTCTGACTCCCTGGCTAGAGTTCGCCTGGTACTCCATCTCAGTGAGAGGAATAATTTCCGATGCGTATTGGGTGAGATGCTCCAGTGTCAGTGTGAATGAGGTGTTGCATTACTTTGGTCTGATTTACCTCTGGAAACGTCCCATAATCCCCTTAAGTCAAGTGGCCACTCTTCTCATCATTTTGAAATCGGCTGCAGGAACGTGGACGTGCCTTTTCAAAGCTCTTTTTTGACAGCGGGCATGCTTATCTGCTCCAGGACAAAGCAAACATTTACTGAGGAATATTGTTTGCTTTGAGTTAGTGAGAGGTGGGTGGAAAGGGGATCTGAACTTACAAGACAGCGTGCTGACAGACTCTCAGCACCCCAAAAACCCACTCTCTCTCCCCCCACATACACACAACACACTCCCTGTCACACCCCACATTTGAAAAGCATGTTGTAGCCACTTGAATGCTGGGAGACCTGCCCATAATGCACCGCTCCCAATGCCACTGCAAGTGCAGAAAATGTGGCCACACCAGTGCGCTCGAAGTTGTCAGTGTGGACAGACTGAGGCGCTTTCCCTAGTGTGCTCTCCAAAGTCTGGTTTAACTCAAAGTGCTCTACAGCTGCAAGTGTAACAAAGCCCTGAGTGTGAAAGGAAAATGGGATCTTTTCTGTGGCAGGGATTAGAAATATACAATTCTGAATTCAAGTCCAGAGAAGCAAAAGCTTTACAGCTCACCACTCTTCTTTAAAATGACACTTAATAAATACAAGTCAATTGTACATAGTCTTATTCAGATAGCAAAATCAACACTTATTTACATACTTACAAATTGTGTGACAGATTTTGCCATCCTGACTACTCATGTGAGCACTTATTCCACAAATAGACCCGCAGATTTCAATAGGACTAATCATGGAATAAAGCTCTAAAAAGGAGCAGGTTATCAAATCTGAGCCTAAGGAAATTATGATTTTTTTTTGCATGTGCATGTGAACATTGCATTTCATTGAGAAAGTACCCTCTAGAGGTCATAGTACTGTGGGAAAGGAAGCTTTAACACAGGATGGGGCTTGGCAGAAAGCAAGGGAAGATGTAGATGGCAAGCATTTTATTACAAGCAAACCTCAAAGGGCAGCCCTGTTTCATCTAAAGTCAGTGTTTTGTACTCACTATACATACTAAGTATTTGTACTAATTATTAAGCAAGTGAAATATATGACCACAAAGCCATATGTTTCAATAAGGAACCACTATTTCTGACCTGTACCTATTTGCACCGACAGTTACCACATTTGTGCATACAAGCAGGCTATTAGACATGTATCTAATGCACATACCCCTTTGAAAAAAAGTGGCACCTGTGTATTATGCACATTTTCCCTGTTTTTGACCCAAATGGGTCAAAGTTCAGAGCTGCCTTGGTAGTTCCAGTTGGGAGTAGAAATTGATGAGTCTGCTATTTTCTATGTTTACAAGAAATGTATAACAAACTGCTTCTGTGAATGCAGGAGGAACCACAATCAAAAGATGTATTCTTTGCTTACAAGTCCAAGCTTCTCTCAGCTTGTCCCACTCCAACACTCAACCACAGAACCTCCCTCTAGGCCTGTCCCAGGGCCACACCATGCTAACAGCAGGCTGCTCCTTGGATCTCTTGCTCTCTGTTTCTGGTCTCCCGCTTTCTGTCCCCCCATGCTAGTCTTTTCCATGCCCACAGGTGCTCACAACAAAACAATACCCTAGGGAACCCTTACCAACAACGGGTTAATTTCTGGGCAATCTGCTTTGATTTAGGTGGGACTCCTTAACTGTTCTTACAACTATCTTACATGAAGGGTGGTGCATTCACACTCACCAGTTTCAATGAACTCAGCACAGCTCAAAGCACCACCCACTAGAATCTGAATTTTTAGTTACTGTAAATTTCAGAATCCTAGAGAATGACAAAAAATGGCACATACTTAATGATGATCAAATTTCCATTCTATGTTCTTTATATTTTGCCTTCTTGCTCCCTGACAAATTAATTCCCACTCATGCTCTTTTAGCAGTACATTCCACCTTCGCTGTAGGTGTCCTAGGCGGCTGCCTAGTTCACCTAGTGGTTACACGGGCCCTGGAACCACTGCTTTATGACTCAGCACCACACCCCCACACCTCAAAATGACATTTGCAGCACAGTTGAGTTTGTTTGGCATATGGGAACTTTGACTACTCATCAAGCATGTTAGACTTGGCAAGGTCTATTTTTTTTCTTTTGCCAAAAGAGGAGGAAGTTGGTACAGCAGTTCACCCAGATACTGCATATGAATACTGTGTAGTGGGAAGGATCTCTCGCTCTTTCTCCCTCACCTCCCTGACTTCTTCATATTTTTTTTAAATACCCAATGTAGTCAATTAAGTCGATTTACTCAGGTTAGCAGCCAAAACAGGTTACTTGCTTTTGGAAAGAACTCAAGCTCTGAAGGAAAAAAAATCCCCACCCAAGCATCTTCTGTTTGTGACAGGAGCAGTAGCAGCAAAAGTTATCCTGGCTATCTAGACTTTTTTCCTACTGCTGGCAGTGAATGCCTCCACAACACTTATTCTTTAAGTAATGATATCTAACCATACTTAATGTAAATACAGTCGTACCCCCATAAAATCAAATTGAATGACTAAGTAACACCTATGCCACTTGTGTTTAAACAGAGAGGGACTGCAGATGCAATCAATGCTATAACCTTCCACTAATTATATGTATTTGACTCAAGATAACATTTTAGCATCTTTTTTTAACTGGGAAAAAACCCTTCTGATATTTCAGAGATGCAAGAGATAAGAAAACTGGGATTTTTAGAGGCTGAGGACTGGAATTAGAGTTACCAGGTGTCTGGTCACTCACAGAGCAGAGACAGGCTGGGACTATGCTTCAAGAGCTTTGAACCAGGTATGGAAAAAACATCAGATTATACCTAGAACTACTCATTTAACCCCCAGATATGCAAGTAAATTAGGAAATGTCTAGACAGATGCAATTAGATTTATCTCTTGTTGGCTTGTGGACTCCACTGTGCTAACCCCAGGTGATTTTGATTGGTTGTAACCTTTATGTGGAACCTTAAGAAAACCATTCTTGATTCTTAATTATTATATTTGCTCTTTAAAAATATAGCAAGAGCCTAAATTCCAGGTATATTTTCTTTCTTTTTGTTTTTAAACAAAATTTTCCTTTTTTAAGAAAAGGGTTGGGTTTTTTGTCTCCTGAAAGATTTGAGCATATGTTGTTTAATTAGCTGATGGCAACAGCTGACTTCCTTTGTTTTCTTTCTCAGCTCTTCCTCGGAGTGGGGGTGAAAGGGATTGAGGGTACCCCACAGGAAGGAATCTCACTATATGAGGATAGTTCTGACAGTACATACCATAAGAAGTGGAATGTACCTGGGGGAAGTGTTATATAAAAATCTTGTTCATATTTTTTTTAAGCCTGAAGTGTAATAAAAGTTTCAGATTGTTCCGAATTGCAATTCTTATTACAGCAAATTGTGCTTAAAAAAAGAAAAGAGAAGGGCAAAGACACAAGTCTGGAGGAAGCTGGGAAACAGACTTATCTGTACATTAGAGTGAAATTGCTAAGTGAAAAATTTTACTTCATGCTATATGGAATTCCACTGTATATTTAATTAAATGCAGACAAGTATCTAATTAAGTGAGCACTACACAACAGAAGTACTTTGACCTGTTCTAGACACATTTTTCAAACATTAGAGGATACCCAGGATCTTCTAAGAAGCATTTCCCCTCCCACCCCCCATATTATTTGGGCACCTGGGGTCCATTGGTCTCAATCAAGGGTGGCAGCAAATGTTTCAGCAAAGAAAATAAAAGTTGTGTAAAATTACAAGTTAATGAAAGAGGAATCATAACAACACACACTTGCAAACCTGCAGCTTCTGATTCCAACTATCAATGCCCAACCTGCTTTCATGCATACATCTCCCAACCCTTTATGTATGCTGTCATAATCATCTCACAAATCATTGTATAACTAACTACGCTGTGTCTATTGCTATGACAGAGTCATCCAGTACACTGTTTCCATAGTAACTAAAAGAGAGAAAGCAGAAGGACACTAAAAAAGGAAAAAAGGCACATAAAGCAAACAAAATAAGACAAATAAGCAGCATGAACAAAATGGTCCAGACTCTTCCATGGGATGCCACCACTGAGCTCTGTGTAATTAGATCAGTGATAAACCTGATCCTCTGCGTGATGGGGTGATGTATTACAGAACTTGTACCTGTCATTTTGGGGGAATTACCTGACTCACATTTTTGTACAATCACTTATAAATAATTAGGTAATTGGACTAACAACCATACAGCCCAGTACAGAATGGCAGGAATGAAGAGTGGTATCCATATGACAAACTGCTGAACCAGGGATACATGGGCTAAGTGCTCAGCTGGTGTCAATCAGCATATGTTCATTTATGCCAACTGAGGATTTGACCCCACAACTTTATCATGGACCTTCTGTGATTAACGCTCATCCCTGCGAAATATTTTCACACTTCAAATGCCTTGAGCAGTCTCACGCAGCTGCCTCAATTTTATTTTTTTAATCAACCTGCCAGGGAAAGATTCCTCCCTTCCTTCCTTCAATATGGAGTTTCCTGGAACACACTGCACCTTCTCAAGGCCAGGAAATGCAGCACAGAAAGTACAATTCAGAGGGAAGCAGAGTTAAAATGGCGTTCATCCATCTTTGTGCCCCCAGGATTTTGGGCTGCTCTGGGAATCAAGAGAGACCAAACATAATATCTGGTTGTGCAAGCAACTTAATGGCTCAGTTTCCATAAAATGGGAGTAGTCAGACTGACCCTCGGGATGCATCTCGCAGGAGTCCAGAATCCACGTCAGAGCCCCTGCTACTCAGCACAGCATACAGAGGCCGGCACACAAAATAAATTCTTCCTCCCATTCCCCATGACTTTAAAGTCCAATATTTCTCAGCCTGCAGGGCTAGAAATTAGAGATTTAACACACTGGCAAAAACAAAGATTCCCAGTTTCCCTATGGCATCCTGCATCTGCTTCTAGCTCCAACAGGATCTGAGATGTTTGACATTAGATCATAGAATCATAGGACTGGAAGGGACCTCAAGAGGTCATCTAGTCCAGTCCCCTGCACTCATGGCAGGACTAAGTATTATCTAGACCATCCTTGACAAGTGTGTGTCCAGCCTACCCTTAAAAATCTCCGGTGATGGAGATTCCATAACCACCCTAGGCAATTTATTCCAGTGCTTAATCACCCTGACACGAAGTTTTTCCTAATGTCCAACCTAAACTTCCCCTCCTGCAATTTAAGCCGATTGTTTCTTGTCCTACCCTCAGAGGTTAAGAAGAACAATTAGTCTCCCGCCTCCTTGTAACAACCTTTTATGTACTTGAAAACTGTTATGTCCCCTCTCGTCTTCTCTTTTCCAGACTAAACAAACCCCATTTTTTCAATCTTCCCTCATATATAATGTTTTCTAGACCTTTAATCATTTTTTCCCTCTTCTTTGGACTTTCTCCAATTTCTCCACATTTTTCCTGAAATGTGGTGCCCAGAACTGGACACAATACTCCAATACATTGAGGCCTAATGAGTGCGGAGTAGAGTGGAAGACTTACTTCTCATATCTTGTTCACAACACTCCTGCTAATACCTCCCAGAATGATGTTCGCTTTTTTTACAACAGTGTTACCTTTTGACTCATTCAGCTTATGGTCCACTATGACCCCCAGATCCCTTTCCACAGAATTTCTTCTTAATCTGTTATTTCCCATTTTGAATGTGTGCAACTGATTGTTCCTTCCTAAGTGGAGTACTTCATCCTGTTCACTTCAGACCACTTCTCCCGTTTGTCCAGATCATTTGAATTATAATCCTATCCTCGAAAGCACTTGTAACCCCTCCCAGCTGGGTATTGTGACAAAGTGCCATCATTTGGCTCTGTTCAATGCTGGGTTATATCCAGCAGAGCTTGTAGTGGTGTGAGATGCACACAATGACTGCTCTGCCAGGAAACCTGGCTCTAGCTAGTGTGTAGCCACAATGGAGACAGTACTGGGCAGACAAGGAGGCTAACCAGGGGTGCTCATCATTTAGTGCACTCCTGTCAGCCAGTGGGGCTCTTCTGCTGAAAGTTAAAATGCACTCTTCCAGCAGATCCTCTGAGGGAAGGCAGATCTGTAAACATCATCTGTCCCCCCCCTCGGAGTTGCATTTCCCCATGCCAGAGACAGAGGGCTGAAATTTGCACCTGCGACAGGGAGAGTGAATCAAGCCAATTTTCTGTATAAGCATTTGGGGTGATTATCCTATTCAATCTCAGTGACAATTTATTGCTTGGCTCACTTGCTGAGACTTCCAAGAAGAACAAACTCTCTTATATTACCATATCTGAATGTCATATCCCTGTTATATCTCCCCAATATTCACAATCTATTCAGTCTCTTATACATACACAGATAGTATTTTGTAGTAGATTTATAAACACACACACACAAAAAAAACTCTGTACAAAGCATATTTGGGTTTGTTTGTTTAAACCTATTTACTACTCCTGACTTTCTAAAACACAGCAAATATTTAATAGATGCATTGTCTTCCAGGTTGAAACCACAGGGAAATAAAGTTCCACATCTCTGCAAAAGAAGATCCAATGCAGTAGAGTTGCCCTTGACTTTGTTTAACAGATGTTTCTCAAGCTTTGCAAGAAGACAGTTTAATTTGCCTCCGTTTAATGTGATCTGGGTAACTTCAATTAGCAAACTGATTACTTCCTTAATTTCCCACTAAGAATTCTTTTATTGTCACAGACAAAGTGTCCCAAGAGGATAGCAGTAAATAATTGTAATTTTCATATGCGTAGCTTGACAAGCCATTCTGTTCTGACATTAGCATTCTTCAGCAGTCTGTTAGAAGAACAGTTTTCAATAATATTATTGTTTATATTAACAAGTATGTCTGTAAGTAAGGCAAGAAAAGCTTCTGTAGTGATGCTACATGTAAATACTGTTGAGAGTTAATTATGGTTGATGGACATGTTTGAGATACATATATTCCTGAAGAGATTCTGTGTCTCACTTACTCTAATCACTGATGTACCTCATCCATACAAATTATAAGTCTGCACAGAAAGTCACTCTGGTGTAGTTTGCTTGTTACTGAGTTTTGGTTTTGATTGAGTGAATTCAGTGCTAGGTGAAGCATGCCAGAAATTGACAAGCACTGGAAGTTTAAGTCTACTGTTAATCTACAGCACATGTGTCAAACTCAAGGCCCGCGGGCCACATCCGGCCCGCCATACAATTATATCCGGCCCGCGAAATCGTTTTATATATCTGTTTTTAATGGCCCTGTGATATGACGCCCCAATAACACACACTACAAATCCCATGATGCAGTGCAATTGCCGCCAACGGCAAGCCGCGGTTCAAGTTCGCGGTCTGTTGATGTATACAACGCTAATATCAAATCAAAGCTAGACCCCAACAATGGCCAAGAGAAAAATTGATTCTGAAAACCGAGGCTTTCAAAGCCGGTGGGAGAATGAGTATATGTTTACTGAAATTGCAGGTAAACCAGTGTGTCTCCTTTGCGGGAGTAATATCGCTATAATGAAGGAGTATAACCTAAGACGGCACTACGAGACGAAACATGAGAACAAATTCAAAAACCTGAGCGCAGGACAGAAGCTACAAAAGGTAGAGGAGTTGAAGAAGAATTTGACATCCCAGCAGACGTTTTTCACCAAAGCAAAATCACAAAGTGAAGCTGCTGTGAAAGCAAGTTTCATTGTGGCCGAAGAGATCGCCAAATCAGGACGGCCGTTTACCGAGGGGGAATTCGTAAAGAATTGTATGATGAAAGTGTGTGACGTCCTTTGTCCAGATAAAACGTGAGCGTTTGCAAATGTAAGCCTCAGCAGAAACACTATTGCTAATCGGGTTTGTGAGATGGCGACTGATTTGAAAACACAGTTGATTGAAAGAGCAAAAGATTTTGTTGCATACTCCCTTGCCGTGGATGAAACTACTGACGCGACTGACACTGCACAGCTGGCGATATTTATCCGTGGTGTGGATTCCAACTTGTGCGTAACAGAGGAAATACTGGACATTAAATCGATGCACGGGACAACGAAAGGAGAAGACATCTTTGGAAATGTATTTCAAAGTGTAACCGACATGAAACTGCCGTGGGAAAAACTCGTTGGACTTACAACAGATGGCGCACCTGCTATGTGTGGTGAAAAAAATGGACTGGTGGGAAGGATGCGCTCAAAGATGCGGGAGGAGAACTGTGCCGGTGAGTTGACAGTGTATCACTGCATCATACACCAGGAATCGCTGAGTGCTAAAGTCCTAAAAATGGATCATGTGATGAACACTGTAACACAAACCGTCAACTTTATCAGAGCCCACGGTTTAAATCACCGCCAATTCCAGTCTTTTCTGCGGGAAATAGATAGCGAGTTTGGCGATATGCCATATCATACGGAGGTCCGGTGGCTAAGTCGGGGAAAAGTTCTCAAAAGACACTTTGAGCTGCGAGAGGAAATCTGCCAGTTCATGGACAGTAAGGGGAAAGACTGCACAGTTCTGCGGGATGAAAAGTGGAAATGTGAGTTGGCGTTCCTGGCTGACATAACGTCGCATCTTAGCGCTTTAAACCTTCAACTCCAGGGACGGGAGCACATAATAACCGATATGCATGATGCAGTGAAGGCATTTCAAGTGAAGCTGCGCTTATGGGAGACACAAATGCACCAATGCAACTTGTCTCACTTTCCCTGTTGCCAAGTAATACGGAACCAAGAAAGTGCCATAGTTTTCCCAAATGCCACCTTTGCTGAAAAACTCAGCGCGCTGCGCACTGAGTTCGCACGGCGCTTCAGTGACTTTGAGGCACAGAAAAGTAACTTCGAGCTGCTTCGCAACCCATTTGCAGTCGATGTGGAAACCGCACCTGTAGAAATGCAGATGGAGCTGATATAACTGCAATGTAACGGGACACTGAAGGCAAAGTACGACACTGTGGGGCCAGCACAGTTCACTCGCTTCATTCCTGAAGCGATGCCGCAGCTCCGCCAACATGCGGCTCGAATCCTGTCCATGTTTGGCAGCACATATCTGTGTGAGCAGCTGTTCTCTGTGATGAAAATTAACAAAACGTCACACAGGAGTCGCCTCACTGATGAACACCTGCAATCGATCCTGAGAATCTTCACAACACAGAACCTAACCCCAAACATAAACGAACTTGTTGCAAAGAAAAGACTCCAAGTATCAGGCTCTGACTAAATAGGACAAGAAAATGGAATGTTATGATTTGTTATGATTATACTTTTGCTTTAAATTCAATTTTTTATTTATATTTTCAGATTTTTTAATATTCCAGCATGTACAGATTTTGAATGTATTGTATTGACAGGATATTTTTTTATGAAGAGCAAAATATTTTAAGTTGAAATGTATTTATTTTGGAATGATATCCTGTATTTTGGTTCATATTAATGGTTAAAAAACATAAATATTTAGTCTGTTAAATAAATGGTTATACTGTTCGGCCCGCGAGTTTTGAGTTTTGGCCCCCTGTGCAATAGAGTTTGACACCCCTGATCTACAGCATAAGAATAGTAGGTATAAAAAAAGGGACTTTTCTATGTTTTCTAGAACAGAGGCCAAGATATGTTGGATAATCAAGCTTAAATTGTAATGAGAATAATCTTAAAGATCCAGGTGAGCGTGAGCGGGGGGGGGGGGGGGGGGGTGAGGGGGATTTCTGGAAGTTATGCCTCAATTCTTCCTTTATGGATGGGATCCAAAATGCAGCCATATTACTTGTGTATGTGTGGTGCAGGCATCACACACAGACAATGTAGGGTCTTGCAAAGCACAGCAAGTCTGCCACACTTCACAAGAGCTGTGCAGGCTCCCTGTATTACAGCAGTGTCATCTGAATTGTAGCTTTTGCTCGGCAGGAGGTAGACAGACTTTTGGCAGGATCTTAAGGAACCTCAAAATAACCCCCCCCCCTCCCGCCCATTGCATGCCTGTCGTTCCTCTGGAGGGCGGTAGCAGACTTACTGTAACTGACCATGTAGAGTCAAGAATATTAGCCAGGCAGAGTGGTTGCATATAAACATCTTAAACTTCCTTATATATTTTTTATTTCAATTGGCACCCTACTCCATTAGACTTTTTGGGAAGCCCCAGCCTCTGTTCCTTGCTCAATGAGTCACTGGAAGGATGTATACTCTTGTCTCACTGATTTGGATCTAGATATACGATGCAATATTGCTTGCTTTGCTTGTGTTCCCATTTCTAAATTTGGTAATTAAAAAAAAAATTCTATACCTACACTGATATATGTTCACATTTCAATGACATGTTGTGTGCATCTATCATACTGCACCTTCCCTCAAAAGGTATCAAAGTACCATAATGCATTGACCCTCACATCATCTCTAAGGTAAAGGAAACCGAGGCACAGAAGTTAAGCGATTTGTTCAACTGTAAGGTCACACAGGAAGGTGATAGTGGAATAGAGAACATATCATAAGTGTACTGAAACCCTGTCCCAAAGTCTGATCCTTTGATACTACCTCCCAATTCCACTTTATAGAACTTGGATAATATTATCTTAATTTTACCAGTGGGAAAGATTTAACACACAAAAAAGCAAGTGTTCCAGAACTGTTGAGCATTTGCATCTCCAAATACATAGGTCCTGTCAAAATCAGGCTGTAAGTGACTTGCCCAATACTACATAAAAATTTTGTGACAGAGCCAGAAATATTACCCAGATGCCCCACTTTAGAATATATAAAAATCACAGTAACCAGTTTTACTGTATTGAGTTGATCTGAAATACTTCAACAGCAGTACAGAAGACACAGCTGAGAGAACCTCACTAATCATTTAAAATCCAGGTGGGTTTTAAACTTGTGCTTCAAACTTAAAAAAAAAAAAAAAAAGTTAGCCCAAGTTTTTGCAAAAAAAATCCCCAAAGTGTATGAACCTTTCCAGTAAAGCTGCTTCTAATTTCAAGTGAAGATTTTTTTTTCATGTTGAGACCATGCATGACTCCAGGTGCCACATGGTCTCAATACTGCTTTTGGTGTGGCTTGTGCTTTTTGTGTGGTTGTTCCTCTTCATCTGTCCCCTTTAATCCCATGGTTCCGTTTAACTCATAAAAGTTTAATTGCACAGCTCTTGTTTTCCATCACACCAACAACCAGGAATAACCATAAGGCAGGTGTAAGTATAAATAGCCTCCCTAGAGCCACCTTGCCAGCACTGGTCCATGCAGCACGAGGGGTATGAAAGCTCTTCATCCTCACTCAGTATTGTCCCTGTTCTCATTTAACAAGTGATTTCCCAGCCTGATCAGCTGCGCTAAAAATGGCAACCCTTAGTGTCCAATTCACCGCTCACTTATTCTGGTTCTACACTGAGTGATTCCCTGGACTTCAGTGAACTTACTCTGGATTTACTCTGGTGTGAGAGGAAAATCAAGCCCACTGTCTCTTAAGATCCCAGCTTGTTCTGAAATGCCACTAACCCTTAGCATGCTCAGCCATGGCCCTTGCTATTCTGTGCCAATTAAGCGGTCACACTTTCCTGGCTCCAATATAGACGATGAAAAGAAGAGCCTATGGAGGAGGAGGAGGAGGAGAAGGAGAAGGAGGACCTGCATTCTCTGCCTTTCCCTGTGCAGATGTTCCCCAATTCATTGATTCAAGAAATGGAGGGATTATAACAAGCCAAAAAGTAAAAAAGGGACTTTTTATTTTCTTCAAAGTCATTAAAAAGCTGAGCACAACTCCTTTTCTGAACCACTGTACACTGAAAAAAACTAAACAAATCAAAGCCAAATACATCCCTGTTTATATTCATCCACTAATTTTAATGGAGTTACACCATGAATGAATCTAACCAGAGATACTAATAACTTGGCTGATGATAAATGTAATACTGGAAAATAAAGATCATGTTAATTAGCAGTTACTGTCAGAAAGGCATCTACATAAAAATTGTGGCTCTTAAGATGCCTGCTCCATGTGTGTCCTTGCTGAGTATCATTTAATTTCATGGACTACAACACCTCAACACATCTTCTGACTGCTAAACTGAGTAGTTCTAGTATGGAACCGCACAGTGTCAACTCTACCTTAAGTTATCAGATTATAACTGCAATTGAATTAGAGTTATATCGAGAACTGGTACATCTCTGTAGTTTCAAGGAAATTCCAGGGGGAGAGAGAAAAACTATACAATGCTATCTCTTTAGCTCCATTTTTGCAGTATGATTTTACTTTTTCTTATTCTGCTTTGTCTGTTGGGTAGAGCTGTCAATGACCCCTGGGTTCTACTTCTAGCACTGTCACTGATTTGTTATACAACCTTGGGCAAGTTAATTTTCTCCTTTTCCTTTACCTCCCATTTTCTCAGTGCTCTCCTCCATTGCTGTTATACAGCACTGAAAGGGCCTGAATATCTAGGGATTGCTATCCCTTATTGTTCTTCAGCCTGATGGAAGCAGGAATAACCAGACATCTCCTTAAAAAAGCATCATCTCACAATATTTCCAGCTCACTTCTATAATACATTGTGTCAGGGATCACTGCCTGTAACAGAGACAATCTGGAAGCAGGGCTTGCAGCAGATCCAGTCTCTGTAGGCAACCTAATGAGTACAGTTGGGCTGCAGTAGGCTGCCTGACTGGCTATAACCCCTGATTGGTTGGAAGAGTCAGCAAACTGGCTCTTAAACCAAACAGCAGCAGTAATTCAGGGGCTGACCAAAGCATTCACCCACAGCTGCAATAGCTCCTTAGCAGGCTTGTTCCCCAATCCTGTCCAGTCGCACTCTAAGTAACTGAACACACACCCTCAGCGCCGATTCCTGACTTCTGCTCTGACCCTTGGCTCTGGCATCTGGCCTCTGACTCTGACTCAGACCTGGGGCTATCTACTGACACCTACTCTAACCACTTGGCTTGAGTGTTCACATCCCAGTCATTGACAGTTTGAGCAGCTCCAATACAAACAGTAAGAGAACTAGAGCTGATACAGTTAGCACAGATTCTAAAAAAGCCAACATCTGTGACAAAGGCAACTATTATTATCCATTAGTCCAGTGGTTCTGAAACTGTGGTGTAGTGACCGGAAGATTATTGTGACGGCAACCAGCAGGGGGTGTAGTTACGCTTCTGAGTCAACTCCTGGGGAGGGCATAATGGTGGTATCAGTCTGAGAATGACCTTGTATCTCTGTTATCTGTGTGTGTCTGAGAACAAGTTCTCAGCTGTGTGAGTGTTTACCCCGTCTGTGTGAGAACGAATGTGTGGGAAACTAGATGGGGAAACTGAGGCAGGATAGCGTGTAATCAACAAGTGCTAAACAGCGTGTAATCAACCAATTAGCTTGCTGCTTGCTATTCATGAGATATGAGTATGTATGAGATGCAAATGAGTATGGGGATATTTGTGTTGACACACCTTCATGGGTTGGGCTTCTTCTCTGGACATCTCTTGGGTGTGTCAGATCTCCTGTATCGCGGCAGTGCTGACCGGGGGCCCCAGCACGGTGATGCTGCATCCTTCAATAAACTCACCACTTTCCATCTAGCCATCTGTGTGTCAACCTCGTTTTTCCCGGCTACGAGATAACCACCCCGCAACATGTGGGTTGGGACCCCAAAGTGGGTTGGGACCCCATTTTAATGGGGTCACCAGGGCTGGTGCTAGACTTTCTGGGGCCCAGGGCCAAAACCCAAGCTCTGCTGCCTGAGGCTGAAGTCAAAGCCTGAACCACATCCTCTCATGGCTGAAGCTCAAAGACTTCAGCCATGAGCAGCAGGACCCAGGTTACAGACCTCCAACCTGAGGCTGAAGCCCTTGGGCTTTACACCCCACCTGCTGCCTGGGGCAGCAGCGCTCTGGCAGGCTTAGGCTTCAGTCCCCCTTCCTGGGGTTGTGTAGTAATTTTTGTTCTCAGAAGGAGGTTGTGATGCAATGAAGTTTGAGAATCCCTGCATTAGTAGATAGAGAAACTAAGGCAGAGATAAGTTAACTTCCAGAGGGCACACTGCAAGTTATCGGAGGAGGAGGGAATAAACCTCAGCTTCTTCAACTGTGCCTTAGCCACCAGGACCCATGCTTCCTCTTTTTTGCAGGGACTCAAGAAATTCAGATAAACATCTTATCTGCACATCCATCCTCCAAATCTTTTCAGGTTCACCTATCACCACTGTAACATAAAATTCATTTTTAAGTGAGAATAATTTGGGGGTAACTTTTGAAGACATTGCTCAGTTTTCACTCATTTAGTTCTTGTTCTGGCAAAACTCCCCCTGACTTAGAGACCATAAAAATAAACCAAGAAAGGTATGATCCATCGATACTACGATACCTAATTTAAAATAGCACCACTGTATGGAATGTCCCTAAAACCTCATCTTAAAAGTTTGTCCTGTATGTCTGTGCTTGAGTCCAAAATATCAAGTTGGCAGTAGGCAGACAAAATCTTTTCTTCTTAATAAGGAATTTAGCAGTTCAAGTGGAATATAGACTCACTTCCATTTATGTCCTGGAAAATACATCCTGCAACTTAGCAACAGTGTTTGAAAAGGCTCTCATATTCTAAACGATACTGTTTATATTCATTAGTCTCCATCCCATGTTCCCTTCAGTGATGACTAGTAGGAAATGATATGCATCTTATGGGAGTTAAGTAAAAGATTTATTTACAGAATATACAGTAATATATACTTTTGTAGTAAGTAGCATTAGACCATTAGTTTGAAACAACCACCTGATTGTATTGACTAGATATGATTATATGCATATATATATATTATACATATATCCAGCATCCAAAACATCATTATATATTTAATGTGCACACATGCAGTTAGGTTTTACACACTACTGTAATAGACACTACAGAAAATCACAGAGATTGGCAGGTAATATTCTGGTTAATTTGCAACAAGCATCAGGTAACTATTAAATGGCTGAGAGGTCTGACCGTCACTAGTATGAAAGCTAAAATATATTCCAAGGGATGCTAGCTGGTCGAGTATTAACCAAAAGACTCAGGTATTGTACTTTGTATCGTGGGACTAGTTTACTTCAACAACAAAATCTGCTTTTAAACAACATCAAAGCCTAGAGTAATTTTTTAATCAGTACGGTATGAGTAACTTGCTGCCTCTATTGCAAGTCTATGACCAACTGATACAAGTCAAATACACTGTTTTAGAAACATTCTAATTAACGTACTAAACAGAAGAAAATCTGTACTTGAAAAGAATAATCCCTTACTTTCTAATTGAACATCTAAAAATCATTTCGTGCTACCATTCTGTTCCCTTATTCCTTCCTCACTATAGTTCTCCTGGGAGTCCTTCACAGTCAGATACAAATTAAAGCCACAGCAGCAAAACCATAAAGGCGAATGAGAAACATAAATATCTGAAATCTATATGGTTTCATTCATTGATGGTCTCATTAAAGTCTGTGAACTCCTATCCTTGAATTCTGCCTATCACATTACATTATCTTTAGCACTGGTGTGCTACTTTCAGAGAGTAGTTAGAAAAGTAACTAAAGCTGGGATTTTCAAAGGAGTCTAAAGCGAGTTAGATGCACATCTCTCAGTGAAATACACAATATGAGGGAGACCACTGTGTCCAATTCTACTGTTCAATTCTACTGTGTCCAATTCTACTATTAATAGTCAATTTAATGTATCTGAGAAAAAATTAAGAGGTCACATGATCACAATCTATAAGTACTTATCGGAGAAGCAATTTCTCATGGTAGAAGGTTCTTTAACATAACAGAAAAATGGAAGAGTAAGATCTAATGGCCAGATGTTGAAGCTATGCAGACTAGAAATAAAGTGTAAATTTTAAGTGAGGGTCATTATCCGTTGGAACAATTTAGGGAATCTATGTAGGGACATGGTAGATTCTCCATCAGTTGAAGACTTTAAATCAAGACTGGATGTTTTTTCTAAAATAGAAGTAATGGGCTTTATATAATAGCTAATACAGGACCTCACCAAGTAATCATCATGCATAAATCAGACTAAAAGATCATAATGGGCCCTTCTGTCCTTAAAAACTATTACAATCAATGTAGTTTGGGGACTTAACACCCAACCTAAAATAGTATATATTTAAAAAAGTCAACAGTTGACAACAATTACTACGACTTTTATCCAAGATATGCAGCAAGTGATACTGTGCTATCAGTATGAAATCTATCTATATAAAAGTCAAATGGTGTATGCGTGCGTGCGTGTATGTATGCTGCCTTACTCCTTCCACACCGTTTGAGCTAGAGACTTGAAATTTGGTACAGTTATAGGCTTTAGGGTCCTAATCAGGGTAAGAGTAAAAAAAATTTCAAATCTCACCTCTGACACCCCCCAGGGGTGAAATGCTTTAAAGCCCATTCACATCAGCTGGGCAGCAGGTTAAAACCTGCTGTTCTCTGTGACATAGTTATGATGTCATAATACCCACCTCCAACGGACCCCGCACTCGCTCAGCTCTCTCCCCCCTCAGGTAAGAATCGAAATTTTTTAAAATCTCACCCCCCTCCAATGGCCCCTGCACTCGCTCTGCTCTCTCCCCTCTCCCCCCACTCCAACAGGCCCCCACTCGCTCAGCTCTCTCCCCCCTCTCCCCACATCTAAATGCAAGAGAATGAAATTAATTAGACAAAATGAGACTTCTGAACAAAATTTGTATTAATAAAAAGACATTGTAGTCTTTTTACATCCCAGTTTCCAATTACAAATACCCCGAGCCGGGTATTTTTGCTAGTGCAATATAAAAGTGGAATATGGCATAATTTTATTATCAGTAAACTCTGGGATTCTATATACATCACATAGTTTGATAAGTTTAGTTATATGAATTCTTGGTAGGAGTTTATTGATAGTCTTTCTACGGAAAAGTGACAAAGAGTCTTGTAATACCTTATAGACTAACAGATCTTAGGGATCATAAGCTTTATTCGTCTACAGATCCAGACTAACCCGGCTACCCCTCGGATACTTTCTATGGATGTTATTTCTAAATCTAAATTCTAAAATGGTGACGTTTTGTACCAATGATGCATATCACAGATAATCTAACTCCAAAACTGAACCCAAGAGGAGAAAAGCCAGGCTAATCTGAAAATTATCACCGGACTTTTACAAGCAAAGGGTTGCTGAACGAAATACTTTTATATTCTTTAGGAAAAAAGGGGCTAGTGTAGAAACAAAATTGCCTTGAACATTTCACGCAATTGATATTGTTTGGTGTGTTAATAGCTGCATTAGAAAATGTTTGCTTTAGAGGAGGGATTTTCAAATCTTTCATAGCAGGGGCCACATCTTAGAAGAGAGATTCTAATGGAGCACAACCACTCTTATTTGTGATTAAAACCACCAGTTTCCTCTCTTGTTCATGAATCCATAATATCCCTGTAGCGACTATGGCAATTGTTTATAAGTTTCATGTGAGTTAACCAACAGAAATAAGAAGAACCACCAATAAGTGCTCCATGGGCCACATTTTGAGAACCAATCCCATGGGCTATAGCCCACGAAAGCTTATGCTGAAATAAACTGGTTAGTCTATAAGGTGCTACAAAGTCTTACTCTTCTTATATGCATTTAGTTATTTTGCTTGCCTAAAAGAAATGGTATGCCTTACACTGCCTTTATGCCTCAGAGTTAATTTCCCATATTTGCCTTAGATAATTCTAATAATTGATGACTTAAATTCTATCCTTTCAAAGATTTTTTTTTAATATATATCAACCAAAAGTGTTTTGACTAATGTCACTATTCTTGACTAGTGGGACTAATTATTTGAGCTTGATTATAATGGGATTTTTATTCCTTTAAATGGTCTTGTTATTTTAAGGGAAAATACTAGGCACTTCTTTTTATACACACATCACTATCACCCCCTTCTCTCTCTCTCTCTCCTCTCTCTCTCTCAGACACACACATACACACACAAGCCATGTTGACAAAAGGTAATTTTTCAGTGGCAACTAACTAAGATTATGTCGACACTATGCAGCTTTTAGCGACACTGTTGTGCCACTACAGAGTAGTGCCGCTAAAAGGCTCTCAGTGTTGATGCTGTTTGTCAGCAGGAGAGAGTTCTGCTGATAAAAAACTTCCACCCCCAAAAAACGGCATTAGTGTTGTGGCAGGAGAGCACAGCTGCCGACAAAGCACTGTTCACACCAGCGCTTGTCATTGACAAAACTTTGTGTCTTTTTTGGGGGTGGGGGAGAGTGTTAACACACCTGAATGACAAACATTTTGTCTTTCACTTGCCAGTGTAGACAAAGCCTAAAGTAAGATTAGTAAGGATTGAAATGAATTACAAGAGATAGAAAGCGAATTTTGCCTTTTTTACAGGACCGGACGGGTAACAAACAACAAACTAATCAACCAGTGAAATACCCCTGAGGATCATTATCATCAGCAGATCAAACTCTCGTTGTCTGATAAATCCAAAGACTATCACACTGTTTCTTGCAGTTTTTGCAAGCTTCTGGGTTTTATAAATTAATCTTTTCATGGGTGTCACAAATAAACCACACTGCATGGTACCAAATGTTTATTTGTGAATCCTTGGAAAAGTATAGGCACCAGGACTAATTCTGTAAAAATGCTATGCTTTCACTCCACTCTTATGTCTCAAACAGCTCAACACAAATGCTTGACCCTCATGCTCTGAACCCAAGTAATTCCCATCGACAGTAATATAATAATTCTATAGCAAAGTTTGCTGATGGTGCAAAGACCTGACTGGAATGTGTGTCTCTCTCTACTAGTGCTGGTCAGGGTCTGCAATGCTAATTGGGGTAAAAAATTGTTTTGGGTTATTCCAGTAAGCAGGTCTAACAGGAAGACATAGAAAGAACAGAAGCATTGAGCAAGTAATAAAAAATAGTCATCACATTTCTAGTAGTCACAGGTCTATTTGAATTCTTAATAAGGATTTTCTGATGCTTGTTTTGAATGCAGCTGAATGTTCTGAATACACTGCTCTGTATTATTCTTGCTCTACATTTTTATTCCATTCCTCCATATATTTCATGTGCCTTATAACTTTTTTAAAAAATAAAAAATAATACTTTATAGCCTTTTATCTGTGTACTTTGCAGACTTGAATTGGTGCTCGTTGTGAAGCGGGTATTGCTATGTCTAGTTTACAGATAGGTAGGCTGAGGTGCACTGAGGCTCACTGACTGGCCCAAAGTCACCAAGTGGCTCAAAAACAGAAAGATGAAGTCCAACCACTGAGTTCTCTTCTCTAACCAGTAGGTGACAAAAAAGAAAAAAAAGAAAAAAAAGACCATTTAAATAAATAAATTTAAATAAATAAATGAATTAAAACTTTCAAAAGCGACACAAACCATCTGTTGACACCACTCTTGGGGGGCTCAGGGTGCCATCATTACACAGCCACCACCCTCATTCTCTTCCACTGCAGATGGGTCTGCAGATGGGTGCCTGAGTAACTAAGATGGGCCAGCAGCTAGTGAGGTTGTTTTATTCCAGACATAGTTCTTGTGTCACATTTGTGCAATCATAAATAGTTGCTCCACACAAAGCCACAAGGGACCCATTCACTGAGCCTTTTCCCCACACTGAGTTTTGACAGTAAGTCAGTTTTATAAAAATACACAGATTTATAAATATGTGGATTTAAAAATGAATATTGCAGCTAAATGTATAAGTCCATATACACCTTGATGTATACATTCATTTACATATAAAATGACCAGTCAGGCTAATGCTTTCTTTAAAAGCCTATCCATATTTTGACATCTTGCCTTAAATGCAGTTACTGATATTTACATAGATGGCTAGATGCCAAGCTATTTCTTTCAGTGTTGCCCCAGTTCCAATTCTGGCTTTCTCTAGAGAAAGAGATTTTTCCACTTGCTTAATTAACATGGCACACTTGGCCCCATGTCTCTGTTAGTAGTGACATATGAGTCAAAAGTGGAATGGGTGTCCTTGCTGCAAGGAATTCTATTTTTAACCACAAATGACTCATCAATTACTGGGGTCTCCCAAAAGCTGCAATCTGTCAAGCTGACAGGAGCAAGGGAAATAAGAAGAGGGAGGGGGAGAGAGAAAGCTCACATCTCTATTCAAGTTTCAAAAGCTGATAATGAGTCTGTGGTTGCCTGTGCTACACCACACAGAAGGGTGGTGATCCCTGCTAGACCTCATGCGCTGATAACCGCTTTGTTGTATACTGTTCCTTTGCAAGTGGTACCCAATCTTTAAAAAACTGATCTGAATTGACTCACTGTTTACATTAGACTGATTTATAATCTTTTCCAGTGGTAAGGAGGAATGTTGCTAATTCACTATGCATAACTAATCTGACCACAGGGGGAAAGAACAAGGAATTTAGTCTTTGCAGAGACACTGTCAGATGCTTTAGGACTGACCTAAATGCAGGCTTTGATTTAAAATGAGAAAAGTGAGGAGGAGGAGCAGGAGAAGGTTTTATTCATATACAGCATACAAATATTTTTGGATGATATTTTTAAATTCAATGTTCTTGCAGAAGTGTTAGGAACCCAAACAAACAGCCCTGGGCTAGTACTTGGAAACCAGAATGCAAACCTGACTATGAGCAGAAAATGTTTCTGATCTATCTAGTTTCATTGTCTAAACTGAATCAACTTGCAAAGAAAATAGTATCAAGCATAAATGGTGAAAATAAACAAGAGGACAGATTTTTCAAAAGAACTTACCGTATTTTTCGCCATATAGGACGCTCCGGCGTATAAGACGCCCCCGAGTTTTTAGGTAAAAAAGCCGGGAACCCCCCCCCCCCCAAAAAAAAACAAAAACCACCACACACAAAAAGCGTGCCGCTCTCCCGTCCCCGCCGCGCGGGCGGGCTGCTGTGGGAGCGCCGTCCCCGCCGCGAGGGCGGGCTGCTGGGGGAGCGCCGCTCTCCCGTCCCCGCCGCGCGGGCGGGCTGCTGGGGGAGCGCCGCTCTCCCGTCCCCGCCGCGCGGGCGGGCGCTCCCAGGGGCCCCGGGGCCCGAGCTGCTCCCGTTCCCCGCCGGCCCCGAACACATGCGGGTGGGCTGGGGGGGAAGCGCTGCCCCGCCCCGCCCGCCGGGCCACCTGCAGCCGCCCCAGCTCCAGCTGCCCGGTGAGTTCACATATTCGGCGTATAAGACGCCCCCCCTAATTTTGCGAATATTTTGGGGGGTTAAAAAGGCGTCTTATATGCCGAAAAATACGGTAGGTCTCACTGAAAACAATGGGGACTAATCGGTGCTGATCTTTTTTAAATCTGGTCTTAGATATTTTTAATATAATTTCAATTTTAATAATCGATGATATCAATAGAGTGGGTAATGGAATTATTGTAGGCTCTATTGTAGTTACAGTACAATTGTGATGTTATTCAGACTGTATATTTCTTATTCATTTAGCAAGACTAGAAACCAGATCAAGTAAAGTTTGACTTAAAACACTAGGTACCAGAAACAGTTTACTTGACATTCAGATCCAGTAGCATCTCATAATACTGTAACTTGTTTACTTGTACATAAAGTACATGTAAATATCCATTATCAGAGATTCATAGATATGTGGCCTGGAAAAGACCTGTCTCGGCATATTGTTCCCTACTGCACATTTCCAGGCTAATTGTAACTGTTTTGGGTAACAGGGTTCTCACACTCCCCATGGGAGACTATCATTGCTAGGAAAAATTATGGGTGTGATATAGCGGCCTGCAACCCCTTGCTTGAGACAGGAAAGGTTGTAGTTATTCAGGGGAGTTAAGAGTAGATGAAAATGAAGTCTCCAAGAACGGCAGTCAGTATACAGTCCCTTCTCATCCTGTCCCAGAGCTGGGATTGGATGATGGGGATGGATCACTTGAAATTGCCCTGTTCTGTTCATTCCCTCTGAGGTATCTGGCCACTGTCAGAGACAGGATACTGGGCTAAATGGACCCTTGGTCTGACTCAGTATGGTCATGCTCATGTTCTGCCTTTAAAGGAGATACAGGGAGAAATGATACAATATTTTGAGGAACTTCTGGTATCTGAGTAGGACTCAAATGCACATGGATGAGTAAAGACTTTAGTGGAAGTATAGAAAAGAACAGGAGCAGGATTATCACATCTCCTGGAAAGCAGTGCCTGCTTCTCTGGTCCAGGTCTTGAAATCTACTGCTCTTGATCAAGCCGGGATCCATTCCTACAAACTTCCTTGGAGTAAACATTTCCCCTGCATAAATTCTCTACTGATTATTTTAATTTTAATTTTTTATTTTAATTAATTAATTGTTTTAATTTTAACTGTGATGATACGGCTTTGATGTTGCAGCAACTTTATACAGGCTGCTATCACAAGTTACGTGAAGGACTGTTGTTGCCATTGTTCCTGCTCAACAGCAACAGCTCCAGCTCATCTTAACTAACTTCTTCTCTTTCCCCAAAATGGACAGTTATTACCCACTTTAATACCATCTAATAAACTGACCTACCAGGGTGAGGGTGGGGAGCTTCTAAAATATCTCTAGCTATCAGGAAAGGAAACAAGGAATAAAATGAAAGCCTTACTTCATACTTTACATTTAAAATGCTTTAACTATTTTTCCTTCTTTCTCTTTAAGAAAAGGTTAAAAGGATTTGTAATGGGGAGTTTCCCATCAGACTAAGCAAGCAGAAAGTTCTGCATACCAAACCTCAAACCTAACTGAACACTGCTTAAGTTGGAGATTGACTGGGATATGGTAACACTTTTGGCCAACGCAGTCCATCTAAATCAATGTTTCTCAACCTTTTTCGCTGGCGGCGACTCCCTTTTGAATTAAAACAAAATCCTGACCCTCTCCCACTAGAAGAAATTGTGACTCCTTATTTTCAGGCCCTCTTGGGCTGAGGGGCTCTGGACTTCAGCGTCACTCAGGGCTGAAATATGTAAATTAGCTTTGTGGGGCCTCCTGTTATGTGGGACCACAGGCATTTGCTCTGCTACCTAAACCCCTAACAGCGGCTTTGCTTGTGACCCCCCCCCTACACTCCTCTCATGACCCCCAGGTTGAGAAACACTATCCTAGTATATCAGGAGTAAAGAAGGTTTCTCAGCAGGGACATCTGGGTAGTGAAGTCTCCCAAATCTCCACATCCAAACACAGCACATTGAGGCCTAATCAAAACACCCGTGGCATGGTTTGGATGCCCCCATAAAGGGAATAGCTGACAAACATCAGCAGTGCAGCACAAACATTCATACGCTTTTAGAATAAATGTTTTTAAAAGTCTGACTATGATACTTAAAGGGTGTTCGATAAAACAATGTTTTCTGAAAATAATCAGTTTCAAATCATTTAAGTCAATGAGGCTTCTTTAACATTCCCAGAAAGGTCAAAATTCATCCAACACAGTTTCAAAGAAACAATCACACTAAATAATACTGGCCAGCAACATAACCCACAGGAAAATCAGACCGAGTGAGCTTCTGTCACATCCAAGCAGATTCTCAGAAGGGAAAGGCCAGATTAGGACAGAGGAATTCTTTAGCAATGACAATACTATAGCTCTTATGCTTTCACTTGTACATAGCAAGAATTAACTATGCCCCTTTTAGAGAGGCTATTTTTTTATAAAAGACAGCCATCTCAACTTGACCCTCAATTTAAGGAGAGCCAACATTAAACATTAATAATCCACACCACTGAAGCACTAGAAGTAGCTGAGTTTAAACATTAATCAAAAGAATAAATACATCCCACTCATAAATCACCAGTTCCCAGAAAGACACTGTACAAATATGCAAACAAAGAAGATCCTGAACCAATCTATGGCTCAATACAGCATTATTCTTTCTCCTGAAATTCTGGAACTAACAGTTAAAGGACAGCATCCAACGAAGTGGGTATTAGCCCACACTGCTTCACTGTGAGAGCAACCACTTGTGGAGGGTAGGGATAGGATTCAGAGGGACCTAGACAAATTAGAGGATTGGGCCAAAATATATCTGATGAGGTTCAACAAGGACAAGTGCAGAGTCCTGCACTTAGAACAGAAGAATCCCATGCACTGCAACAGACATGGGATCGAATGGCTAGGCAGCAGTTCTGCAGAAAAAGACCTAGGGGTTACAGTGGATGAGAAGCTAGATATGAGTCAACGGTATGCCCTTTTTGCCAAGAAGGCTAATGGCATTTTGAGTTGTGTAAGTAGGGGCACTGCCAGCAGATCGAGGGACGTGATCATTCCCCTCTATTTGGCATTGGTGAAGCCTCATTTGGAGTATTGTGTCCAGTTTTGGGTCTACAAGAAGGATGTGGATAAATTGGAAAGAGTCCAGTGGAGGGCAACAAAAGTGATTAGGGGGCTGGAGCACATGACTTATGAGGAGATGCTGTGGGAACTGGGCTTGTTTAGTCTGAAGAAGAGAAGAATGGGGTGGGGGGGAGGAGGGTTGATAGCTGCTTTCAACTACCTGAAAGGGGGCGCCAAAGAGGATGGATCTAGATTGTTCTCAGTGGTACCAGATGACAGAACAAGGAGTAAGGGTCTCAAGTTGCAGTGGGGGAGGTTTAGGTTGGATATTAGGAAAATCTTTTTCACTAGGAGGGTGGTGAAGCACTGGAATGGGTTACCTAGCAAAGTGGTGGAATCTCCTTCCATGGAGGTTTTTAAGGTCAAGCTTGATAGAGCTCTGGCCAGGATGATTTAGTTGGGGATTGGTCCTGCTTTGAGCAGGGGGTTGGACTGGATGACCTCCTGAGGTTCCTTCCAACCCTGATGTTCTATGATTCTGTGAAATAAAAAGTAAAAATGCATCTAACATCTAATTTAACATGCTAAATGAATTCAAAGCTAAGGTTTCTCTAGCCACATATTTTTTGTAGTCTTACTGGCTGGATGCCTTTCATCCAAGATCCCTCCTCCAGTCAGTCCAATGCTCGTTTCCTGGTCCTTTTAGGCATTGGAGATGCCGTGAGCAGAGAGAAAGGGAGGAATATCGAGTGGCATCTGTCCCCCTTCCCTATGGTTCTCTTTTCCCTTTGAAGAGCATCTGCAGCAAATTATCCCTTGTGAAGTATCACTTGAAAACTCATACTTTTTACAAAATTTATCATGATCTTGTACAAAAAGGATGAACATGTGGACTTGCACAGGTCCATCTTGAGATCACCTTTCACAAACTTCAGTCTTATTTGCAAGTGATTGGTGGATTCAAACATTTTAGAAAATAAAGCCACTATATTCATAGGTCTTCTTTTTGCACCTGACATATGAAAACCGCAATTCACTTGTGTTAATGGTTAATTGTATATTATAATTTTCTTTTTTAAAAGGTATATATTAATTGTACTTTAAAAATAACTTTTCGTTTAAGAATTGGGTCTTTCTGCTCTTTCTAATGAAGCATGACCAATAAAGCCCACCTTTGTGCTAGAAAGACACAATGCAAGTGATTTGGAGGATGGGATTTAAAGATAATTAGTTTTGTCAGGTGTACTGCTCTTTCATAAATCCAACATTTCCGTACTAGGCTGTTTAAATAAAATATCTATGTCCATGAGTTGACACCCAAATAAGTGGACCACATTTCAGCCATGCTAAGCATCCATATCTTCTCTTGCATTCTAAGCTCTGAGCTACTTGTTGTATCCATGAGAGTTGTAAATGCTCAGTAATCTCTGAAAAAAATCAAGTCATTTATTTGCTGCCTAAATATGGACTAGATCCTTATTTAACCAACTAACTTACAAAATATTGATTTATTTTACTTATTGGCCGAGGCTTTTGAATTGCTGTTACTCTCCTTCAAAAGTGGTAGCAAGTCTTAGGGAATGCCAATTCTTACCGGGTATTGACACTACGGTGATCAATGCACCAGAGTTGATTTAGTGATTCTAGTAAAGATCCATTAAATCAAACACAGATTGCTTTCTGGTCGACTCTGGTACTCCACCAAAACGAGAAGCATAAGGTAAGTCAACGGGAGAATTTCTCCCATTAATCCAGTGTGGTGTAGACACCACAGTAAGTTGACTTAAGCTACATCGACTCCAGCTACACTATTCACGTAGCTGGAGTTGCTTAACTTAGGCCAACTTACTCCCATAGTGTAGACCAGGCCTCAGTCAACAAGTAGTATTCTTTATAATAATTATAGTTATTAGGATAATTGTTAATCATATGTCGTTATATTTATCATGAATGCCAAACAGTACTGTGAAATATATATAAGGTGGGAATAAATGTTGTCAGGAATTGTGCAAAGGGTCAGTTTGTAAATTATGAAAATATAGAGGACAGGCATCCAACATGCTTAATTATAAATTCTGTGTGGACTATTCAACATCAATCTGGTTTGCAGCTATTTGTAAACTTTGATTTTTGTCGATAAGTGTCAGTAAACACTGATTTCACCACATATACACTTCATACCAAGTGGAAATTGTGAAGAGTGACTGCTACCAAAAATGTTTAAAGCTTCATGAATATCTGTGTTTGTACAATGCCTAGCACAGTTGGGTCCTAGTCTATGACAAAATCCTAGCTTTACTTCAATCAAAATGAGGAGAAAGAGTTTTGCATTCCATTTTTTCTATACTGTGGATTGTTGGCTTTCTTGCCTTTTGTTGAATAATAGAAACAATTTCATGGTACTGAAGTTCACTCACCATTAACATCTTTTGTGCTAAACAAATGGCCCTGCTTCTTTTGGGCATTTAATTACCTGCAAAGGCTGCATATTGCATCGTGTACTCTTCTGGCATGAACAGTGGACCTTAATTATAACAACGGTAGTTACCACTGAGCCTTGGCTATGGACAGTGTGTTCAAAACTTGCCACAATGCATTGCAGAAAATTAACAGCCATGGAGTGATCAGGCACCTTTTTCAGAACATTACTTTAAGCAGGTGCATTGCAGTAACTAATAGAAATACAGTGAAGATCAAATTGGATTCATCTTGCCTCATAAAGGATTGGAAAATCCTTACATGGTGTCGAATCAATATAAAAGATGATGATTCAGTCCTTTAAAGTTAATCACTTAGTCATTGTCCAAGGATTGGGGTAGGAACAGTGTGTCACTTTTATGGTTTATGGGGATCTACGTGAAATGAATGTAAAGTTTTCAGTAATTTGCAAGTACTGACTCAGCAAGGATTCATTTACATATAACCTAAAAGTTTCTATACACTGAATATGACAAATTACACCTACTGTATCTCAAATGAATTACTGTATGGTTAGTGAGATTATAGATGGATGCTAGGAATTAACTTTATGGTGAGCAATCCAACTGGATTTGCTCAGCAATGGACAGCATTCATCAGCTCAAAGGTGAAATTATTTGTGGCAAGAGTGTCACAGACGAAAGCCATTGCAGCACTAACTAACTAGTAGAGTTGACAAAGATAATAATGCAAGGAGACTGAATGCAGGGGACTGTGGAACAGGATGGGTAGAGAGATGCCTGTACCATTTGCATGGAATGGTTTTTATATAAATAAATTATTAATAATTTTTGTAGTGTCATAGATAGTGTTCTACAAACATCTGACGGGATTGTAACTGCCTTGGAACTGGGAGGGAAGTGTCTCATATCAACAGACACAATGTAACTGGATTCAAGTAGGAGTGCAAAAGTTGGAGCAGTTTCAGAGGAAAGACTATCAGCATTGTACTTCTAGGAGTAGGATGTGAATTTAGGAGGAATATGAAGGAGATGGAGGCTCATTCAAGCATGGAGGGCGGTGCAAACATTTATTTGATGCACATCTATCTTCTATCTATATATATAAAAGTCAAGTGGTGTATGTATGTGTGTATGTATGTATGTATGTATGTACGTATGACTGCGAACTCCTCCCGCACCGTTTGAGCCAGAGACTTGAAATTTGGTACAGTGAGGGGTCTTGGGGTCTAGATGCTGGTAAGGGTCGAAAAATTTTCGGATTTCACCTCTGACGCCCCCCAGGGGTGAAAGTCTTTCAGGGCCAATCGCATCGGCTGGGCGGTTAGGTGGTGATGATGTCATAAACCCCCCTCCAACGGAACCCCGGAGATCCCTCAGTTCTCTGCCCCTCCCCCTCCCAACGGAACCCCGGAGATCCCTCAGTTCTCTGCCCCTCCCCCTCCCAACGGAACCCCGGAGATCCCTCCATTCTCTGCCCCTCCCCCCTCCCAACGGAACCCCGGAGATCCCTCAGTTCTCTGCCCCTCCCCCCTCCCAACGGAACCCCGGAGATCCCTCAGTTCTCTGCCCCTCCCCCCTCCCAACGGAACCCCAGAGATCCCTCAGTTCTCTGCCCCTCCCCCCTCCCAACGGAACCCCGGAGAGCCCTCAGTTCTCTGCCCCTCCCACCTCAACCCCGGACTCCATCAGCTCTGTGCCCCCCCCCCACCTGCGAAGGTCCCCGGAATCCCTCGGCTCTGGGCCCCCTCCCCCCCTGCGACGGATCTGAGTTGGGTTTGGTGGGACGGTAAGTGAGGTGGGGGTGTCGGGTTCGGTCGGGGGGGGGTGAGGTGGGGGTGTTGGGGTTGGTCAGGGGGTGTTGCGGTTGGTGGGGGGGTGAGGTGGGGGTGTTGGGTTTGCTTGGGGGGGTGAGGTGGGGGTGTCGGGTTTGGTCGGGGGTAAGTGAGCCGGGGGGGGTGTCAGGGTTGGTCTGGGGGTGTGGGAAGGTGTCGGGGGGTGAGGGGTGTGGTGTGGGTGTTGGGTTTGGTCTGGGGGGGCGAAGGTGTTGGGGTGGGTGCCCAGACCAAACCCGACACCCCCCCCCCCGGCTCACTTACCCCCCGACCAAACCCGACACCGCCACCTCACCCCCCCACCAACCGCAACACCCCCTGACCAACCCCAACACCCACCCCTCACCCCTCACCCACCCCAACACCTTCCCACCCCCCCCAGACCAAACCCGACACCCCCTGGCTCACTTACCCCCCGACCGAACCCGACACTCCCACCTCACCCCCCCAAGCAAACCCGACACCCCCACCTCACCCCCCCACCAACCGCAACACCCCCTGACCAACCCCAACACCCACACGTCACCCCTCACCCACCACGACACCTTCCCACCCCCCCAGACCAAACCCGACACCTCCCCGGCTCACTTACCCCCGACCAAACCCGACAACCCCACCTGACCCCCCCAAGCAAACCCAACACCCCCACCTGACCCCCCGACCAAACCCGACACCCCCCCCCCCCCCGGCTCACGGTGCACTGTGTAGCACACAGATTATTAAATACACTGTTCGGTCGGGGGGTGAGGTGGGGGTGTCGGGTTTGCTCAGGGGGTGAGGTGGGGGTGTCGGGTTTGGTCGGGGGGTGAGGTGGGGGTGTTGGGTTTGTTTTGGGGGGTCAGGTGGGGTTGTCGGGTTTGGTCGGGGGGTAAGTGAGCCGGGGGGTCTTGGGGTTGGTCGGGGGGGTGGGAAGGTGTCAGGGTGGGTGAAGGGTGGGTGTTGGGGTTGGTCAGGGGGTGTCAACTGTCTGCCCCCTCCCCACCTCCGACTGACCCGAGCAACGCCAGGCACTTATGCTAGTATATATATAAAAGTCAAATGGTGTATGCGTGCGTGTATGTATGTATGCATGTATGTATGCTTACTCCTTCCACACCATTTGAGCTAGAGACTTGAAATTTGGTACAGTTAGAGGTCTTGGGGTTCTAATGACCGTAAGAGTCGGAAAATTTTTCAAATCTCACCTCTGACGCCCCCCAGGGGTGAAATTCTTTAAAGGCCAATCACATCAGCTGGGCAGCTGCTGTTCTCTGTGACATAGTTATGATGTCATAATACCCCCTCCAACAGACACCGCACTCGCTCAGCTCTCTGCCCCCTCCCCCCTCCAGCAGACCCCGGAATCCCTTAGCTCTCTGCCCCTCCGACAGACCCCGGAATCCCTCAGCTCTCTGCCCCCTCCCCACCTCCGATGGACCCCGGAATCCCTCAGCTCTCTGCCCCCTCCCCACCTCCGACGGACCCGAGTTGGGTTCGGTCGGAGAGTAAGTGAGGTAGGGGTGTCGGGTTTGGTTGGGGGGTGAGGTGGGGGTGTCGGGTTTGGTTGGGGGGGTGAGATGGGGGTGTCAGGTTTGGTCGGGGGGTAAGTGAGCCGGAGGTGTTGGGCTTGGTCTGGGGGTGGGTGGGAAGGTGTCTGGGTGGGTGAGGGGTGAGGTGTGGGTGTTGGGGTTGGTCAGGGGGTGTTGGGTTTGGGTGGGGGGGTGAAAATGTGAGTCAGGGTTGGTCGAGGGGTAAGTGAGGTGGGGGTGTCAGGTTTGCTCTCTGCCCCCTCCAACGGACCCCGCACTCGCTCAGCTCTCTGCCCCCTCCCCACCTCTGACGGACCCCAGAATCCCTCAGCTCTCTGCCCCCTCCCCATCTCCGACGGACCCCGGAATCCCTCAGCTCTCTGCCCCCTCCCCATCTCCGACGGACCCAAGTTGGGTTTGGTCGGAGGGTAAGTGAGATAGGGGTGTCGGGTTTGGTTGGGGGGGGTGGGAAGGTGTCTGGGTGGGTGAGGGGTGAGGTGTGGGGGTTGGGGTTGGTCAGGTGGTGTTGGGTTTGGGGGGGGGTAAGGTGGGGGTGTTGGGTTTGGTTGGGGGTTGAGGAGGGGGTCGGGATTGGTCGAGGGGTAAAAGAGGTGTGGGTGTCGGGTTTGTTTGTGGTGGTAGGTAGGGGTGTCGGGTTTGGTTGGGGGTGGAAAGTGAGGTGGGTGTGTCAGGTTTGGTCTACGGGGGTCAGGTGTGGGTGTTGGTCAGGGGGTGTTGGGTTTGGTAGGGGGGAGACGTGGGGTGATGGGTTTGGGTGGGGGGGTGAAAATGTGAGTCGGGCTTGGTCGAGGGGTAAGTGAGGTGGAGGTGTCGGGTTTGGTCGGGGGGTGAGGTGGGGCTGTCAGGTTTGCTCTCTGCCCCCTCCAACGGACCCCGCACTCGCTCAGCTCTCTGCCCCCTCCCCACCTCCGACTGACCCGAGCAACGCCGGGTATTTTCGCTAGTGTTCAATAAATATAACGTATCAAAGAAGAACTAGATACATTCATGGAGGATAGTCTATCAATGGCTATTAGCCCGGATGGAGAGGGATGGTGTCCCTAGACTCTGTTTCTCCGAAGCTGGGAAGGGGCAACAGGGAATAGATCCCTTGATGATTATCTGTTCCATTCATTCCCTCTGGGGCACCTGGCATTGCCCTCTGTCGGAAGACAGGATACTGGGCTAGATGGACCTTTGGACTAACCCAGCATGCCTGTTCTTATCTTTTAAATTAATATTACTAAGACACTTCCTATGTAATCACAATCTCAGCACAGGAAATACCAAGATACTTATATCTACTTAGCAAGGAAAATCTTAGAAAAGTTTTAATGACATCTACTGTCACAGCCATTTTGAGCAACAATAAAATAATTTGTTGCAACACATTAGAGGGCCAGATGTCAGCATTTTAATGCATCTTTGCTATATCTAATCTTGCAACTGTGAAAAAATACATCAAATATATTCATCCTGGCCTCAAAAAGAAAACAAAAAATGGGCCAAAGAGCACTTGGTGTAGGTCCAAAAGTGCAATCAGGCGAAGAATAATTTTATTACAGATGAAGATACTCTTCATAGGGTGACTGGGAAGCACAAAGCCTATGCACCATTTAAGTCCCACTTAAATCCTCAAAGTAGAATTTAATTGGTATTATAGCCAACACAATACTATCTGCCTACAGGTAACTTTCATCCTATCTACAGAAGGAAGTCCAGACAGAGTAGATGGCTATGAGTCGACAAAATGGTGACAGGTAAATACGAAGATGGGCATCAGAGTGGAAAAGAAATTGGCACACAGAATGGGAGAATTAGCTCAAAACCTTTATATAAAATGCACCAGAATATTCAGCTTCCTAAAAAAATAACAAATGAATCCAAAGTAGAATTATGTGAAACTTACTAATGAAAAAATATTAAGGTATTCTATGCTCTAGTGTTCATAATACTGCATTGCAACTACTGTAAAGCTATAGTGGTTCAGTGCATAATCTTATATTACTTTTATGGGATTCACATTGTCTGATAATGGGTTGGATTTAAAAAAAAATTAAAATTCAAAGCAAAATTCAGATGAAACTGTCAAGTTTCACCTGATTTAGGATCATACTTTAATATAGTGTAGTGTTTTATTTTGTTTTTCTGTTTATCAAAGTTGTAAATTGGGCATGGTTCACCTACAGGTTTTGAGCTGCGAAGAAAGGTGATATGTAAAGGAAGAACGTTCTTGTGATTACAAACAATAGACTCACAGTCAGAAAATCTGGTTTCATTTCTTGGCGCTGCCACTTAATTCCTAGGCAATTCAGTTAAAATCCATGGCTCATTTTCCATCTCTAAACTGGGAATACAAGTCCTCTCTCCCACCCTTTGTGTATCTTGTCTATTTAGACTGTAAATTATGTTAGTTGTTATGCCAGAATAGTCACTACAGCAAGTCATATGAGATGCAAAAGATCTCTTTACAGCGCAGTAGTCAGGAGAAGAAATGAGTCCATGGACATTGCCTGCACTGACACAGATTAAAAGCATTTGCTAATGAATTATTCCAAAAGAATGAGCTGGCCTCATTAATGATATTTCTCTCCTGGGACAGTCACACAGGATATTCCTTGAGTGAAATCTCTTGGCTAATCTCAATAGATTCTGATTTAGTGCCTAACAACAAATAACCATGTGAATGAACAGAATTCAACAAGAAGCCAGGTGGTTCTTTTGGTGTTTAAAATTGAAGGTTGCAGTGTGTATGAGGGCAAGGGAGGGGTGACCTGTTTCCTCCCCACCTGACCCCACTACTTCTCCTCACAGAGGATCTGGTGAGGCAGTTTTCTTTAGTAAGAGTCTAAGAAACTTTAATATAGGTTTGTCTCATCAATACAGCCTGTTTGGACTCGTTCATGGGAGGGGGTCCACGCAACAAACTTAAATAGGGAAATTCCCCAATCACTTAGACTCCCAAAATTCTGTCTGAGGGCATGGCTCTTACCTCAGACTAGGTGAGTGAAAAGGGTTCCTTCACAGAACCTCTCTTAATAGCTTGCTGCTGCCCTCCCAAAGCCTACTCCTTTGCAGCTTCTCAAGGTTAGTTCCTGTCTCCCTTTTATAAGCAATCAGCTTCTTACTGTTCCCTCTCTGTGCCAGATGTCTCTGGTTGGTTCATTTAGCAGGCCTGCTTCAGATTCAAATCTCCAGCAGGGCATCTCCCTCACTCTCCCATTCCCTCGCTCTCTCACAAAGTACATTCTAAAAAAACTCTTAGTATCCATGCAAACTTGGTTTCCAGTTCATATTACTACTGACCAAGGAACAAAGTTTTGCTTTACTTTAAATAATAAACAAAAAGCCAAACAACTGTCATGAAGCCGCCAGACTCAGGCTCTAATGGACCTCAAGACAGAGACTTCCAAAGATGAAGAACTAGTGTGTATCTCAGACTAGATATCAGTGTCTTTTTATATAGCGACAGCTGGATAGATGTGTACAATTTTCACTGAAATGTGTTACAGAAAAGCCAGACAAGCGATGGCTGAGGAAGTTTCTAGGCAAAAGCTCTGCAGCGAAGCACAGGATAAGAAAGCAGCTTTAGGATTAATGCTGGTTTCTTTTTTCTAATAAAATTCCTTGATCTGTGTAGGAAGAATGCAACTTTTGTGATTCTTTATCATTGGCATATGACACTATCTGCAGTAGTCATGTCCCAGAAGATACAGAACTCCAAGAATAATGAACCTAGCAAGTTACAAAAAGTGGTTTAAATTGAATTATCTCCTATGCTTCAAAACTTCCATTCTTCATCAACATAACAGCAAACCCTGACAGATGCTGAGCACGAGCAGCTCAGCTCCCATTGACCTTAGTAGCAGTCAGGGCCGGCGACAGGGGGGTACAACGGGTACAGCTGTACCGGGCCCCGGACTTAAGGGGGGGCCCCCTTAAATCTGGGGCAGACCCGGTACGCAGCTGTACGACCTTGTCGCCGGGCCTGTGAGCAAGGCACGGCTCCGGGCAGCGCTCATCAGCCCCCTCCCCCAGCACCCAGCAGCCTCCTCCCGCCCCCCTTTGCTTCTCCCGGCCGGGCCACGCGGCCAGAGCGCATGCGGGGGGTTGGGCCCCGCGGGCGGCGGGAGACTGGCGGGGGGGCCCGCGGGGGCCCGCGGGCGGGGGGGAGCCCGGGGGCGGCGGGAGACCGGCCGGGGGGGGACCCCCCGAGGGCGGCAGGAGACCGGGGTGGGCCCCGCACGATCTGCGTACGGGGCCCCAAAATTCCTGTCGCCGGCCCTGGTAGCAGTTGCAGGTGATCAGCACCAACCAAGATGGTGTTTGTTACAACAGCTAAAACTGAGCTCCCTTATAGCCTGTGTCAGACTAGGAAGGAGCAGCACAAAAAGGATTTTGGAATGAGAAAGGCAAGATAGGATATTTACTGGAATTTTTAGTAATTTATGGCAGATTCAAGGGAAAGTCATGGCAGAAGGCAATACTTTTAAAGTAATACAGTGTTAAGCAGAAAGATAATTAAAAATATTACTTTGGAAAAGCAACCAGAAATAGAAGATGAAATTTCTGTGTTTCTTGGCTAGCCTAAACACAGATATTATCCCATGCCACCTGTCTAGTGAACAAAATACTTTAACAGTATCTAAGAACTGATTGTATTTATGCAACCTATCAGACTTTCACAACCGGGTTGTATAAAGAGCTTTGTTAGAAAACTGATAAGATCATATTCTCCCACACAGAAGCACCTAACACTTTTGAGACCTTTCTTGATACACAAGAAAAGATTTTATGTGCAAAAAAGACAGAGCTGACCAAAGGGAGCAATTCATGTGTATCCACCATATCTAAAGTCCCTCTTGGTAGCTGTTCTCTACTTGTTTTACCTGAGAAGGGTTAAAAAGTCCCCCAGGTAAAGGGGGAAAAAAGTGGACACTTGACCAAAAGAGAATTTGGGAAGGCTGGAACTTTTTAAAATAAGGAAAGAACAGAAGTAAAAGTAAGCCGGTACACTCCGGTACTGCCTCCAGAGCCCCGCTGCTGGAGCCCTGGGGTAGAGGCTTTGAGGCTCCAGGGGCTAATTAAAGGGTCTGGGGCACCTGCTGCCTCTATGGCCCTGGCCCTTTAAATAGCTGCCAGAGCCCCGCCTCTGCAGTGGGACTCCAGGGGCTATTTAAAGGACCCGGGGCAACCCTGCCTCTACCTCCCGCCTTTAAATAGCTGCCAGATCCCTGGGGTAGCAGCGGGGCTCTGGCAGCTATTTAAACGACTGGGGCCATAGAGGCAGCAGGGGCCCCGGGCCCCTTAAATAGCCCCTGGAGCCTACCGCTATTCCAGGGCTCTGGGGGTTATTTAAAGGGCCCATGGCTCTCCTGCATCTACTGCCAAAGGCCCCACCCTTTTGGGGGCCAGAGCCAACCCCATCCCAGGCCTGAAAGAAACTTTGTCTGTGCTCTCCGGGGAAAGAGGGGAACAGAGGGCAGCAGAAATGCTGTGTAAAGTTTAAGCCAGGTATGATCATAAATCATCAGATCATGCCTAGAACTACTTATCTGAACTTCAAATCTGTAAGTAGATCAGAATATTTAGCTAGACACAATCAGGTTTATTTCTTATTTTGGCTTGTGGATCTCCTCTGGGCTAACCCCAGATACTTTTGTTGCTTTTAACCTTTAAACTGAATCCCCAAGAAAGCTCTTGTAGGTGCTTAATTTTTGTAATTGTTTCATTTAACAACTAGCAAAAAGCCTAAGTTCCAGATGTATTTTTTCCTTTTTGTTTTTAATAAAATTTACCCTTTTTAAGAACAGGATTGGATTTTTGGTGTCCTAAAAGGTTTGTACATGTTGGTTGATTGGCTGATAGTCACAACTAATTTCCTCTGTTTTCTTTCTCAGCTCTTCCCCAGGGGCGTGAAAGGGCTTGAGGGTAACCCACAGGCAGGAATTCCCAACTGCTCCTTCCTGTGTTCAAAGGCTTTTGTTTGTTTGTTTGTTTTTTGCATTTGGGGAGTGGCAGCATTTAGGAAGTCAAGGTCAAAGAGAAACTGTAACCTTGGGAGTTTAATACAAGCCTGGAGTGGCAGATATTAATTTGTGAGCCCCTACTTCCTGCACTCGGAGTGACGGAGTGGGGATTCAGCCTGGACAGGAATCCATAAGTTACAAAATCCATGGAGTACTGCAGAGTTTTCAGCAAGTACTTATGGTGTTTGCAACTTGGTCTGACTCTGGCTCTAAGATGCTATTTCCACCTTGGTGGAAGCTTGTTTGTTATACAGGGGTGTTTCATACATCTACTGTAACATCTACTGTATACTGTTGGTAGTGCACTCACTGTAAATAGTAAAGGTTGAGGTAACAAAGAGTCCTGTGGCACCTTAAAGACTAACTAAAGTATTGGAGCATAAGCTTTCGTCGGGTATTAGCCCACGAAAGCTTATGCTCCAATACTTTAGTTAGTCTTTAAGGTGCCACAGGACTCTTTGTTACCTCTGCTATTCCAGACTAACACAGCTACCTCTCTGATTCTTGACATCATGCAAGTAAAGGTTGAGTAGGTGAAGGTGGGAAGGGAAACTGAGAAATGAAATAAGGAACTCACCATTAATTTTGAGACCAGCAAAACACAGAATATGCTATGCTGCATACAAAAGCATAGAAAATAAGACTTAACTAATAACACACTAGTACTATTTGAAAGGCAAAAACAGGCTACCCAGGATGGGGAACTACCTTCAAAAAGCATGGACTAAACATAAAACTGCCAAATGTTTGGCGTGAGTGCTCTTTATTCTTTTACAGTATGTTCAGCAGACTCTACAGAACCAGTTAAGAGAACCTATGTTCACCTAACAGTAAAGGATGATTTCATTAATATCTTACCTTGAAGAACTAAGCATAAACAATTTTAAAGGGAAATGAATGGGAAAAGAACCAGCATTAGAACACATCAAGTTATTTTATACTAAAACAGATTGTATATGCTTTGCAATTTAAAGATTTGGTTTTACACAATTTAAAAACACATCAAGAAAGGATGTGAAACTCAGCTAATTTGTAATAATGTTGCATTTTTAAGATTATACCAGAAGATTAAAATAATTGTGCTGGTTACATTTTTAGCATCTCCTTTAGGAACAGGTTACTTCAAAGTTGACGGGATTTACACATTTAAATTGAGTTTCGAGTGTTTAAAATGTCTGATCTCCAGATTAACTGAGTTTTACTCATGCAATTTGGCAACCTGGGGGCAAGAGGTGTTTGGAACTGTGATCATCTGACATGGCAGATTTTGGATGAGACTAAATCTGATTAGAAAGGATCCAAGTCAAGCTATTTTCATATTTACCATTTTCGCAGTTTATGGACCAAATTCTGCCCTTAGTTGCAAGCAGGTATCACTAACATCAATAGGAGTTACGCACACTTGTTGCAAGGAAGAATACGGTTCTACACACACTCTGGTTTTGTGGGACAATAAGCAGGTGGAAAGAGGAAGTATTGAGTGAAGTATGGAATAATGGTTCCACTCACTTCTAGTAAGAATAAAGTGCCTTGTGATTCTCTTTCTAAAGAGCCTCTTTTTATAGAGTGAATGGAGCAGCTCCTATCTGTTCAGGAAAGGGAATCAATGACTCAGCTCTGGGCTCAAACACCTGACTGATCACAATCGCACAGTGAAGTTACTGTTGCCTCCCTTCTAGACAGTAGCATAATTCAGTCTGCAGAAAACCTCCTTTCCCCACAGCACAATTTCCAAAAAGCATGACTGTGACGATTGGGCAATGACTAAAAGTACTCATGTCAGTTTTCTTAGAGCTATGAGTATTTTTAACTGACCAGGACGAAAGCTCTGGCAAGACTGAATGGACTGGCCCTCCCTTCTTCCCCTCAAAAGGTCTAAGAGGGTCATATTGGGCAACTGCTCTTGCTTCTTAAGACCTTACCTCACATGTAGAGTCACACAACATTGTGACATGAACCATCAGTTCATGGTGTTTGTAAAACCACAAACTAATAGAGACTAAGCTAGATTCCATAGTCTTGTTTCTCACCCTGTATCTGACAGAAATAGTGGTCTCGATGAAAGCTCACTGACCTGTGACTCAACCTATAGAAGATGGTTGTGGTACTTGTTAGCAAAGGAAAGCACAGGGATCTTGCGTCTAGGGTATGACTGCTTTTCACCAAAATGACTTGCAGCCTGTTGGATCCACTATTTCTCCTGATCAAAGAGCCACAGCAAGTCACAATCCTAGTTGGATGGACAGGAGATCTCAAATTCTCCTTGAGGCTCTTACAATATTACCCTATTCCTTTGTCTCCTCCTGACTGATGTTTAAGGGGCCATAACTGATCGGTAATGCTGGAGTCAGAATAGAATCATGCTCACTCTCCCTGTGCAATATGGGACATGAAGTTCTAACAAAAATAAAAACTATAGAAAAAAGTTATGATTCTGTTCTAACATAAACTAATTTGCTTTCTTAATATGCCCAGCAGCAGGTCAGCTGAGTGAGAAAGTGGCATTTTGAATATCCCTTTTCTGACCATCCATCACTTCAAGGTGAGTTAGGAGACACTTGCCGACAGGATCCAGAAATGACTTCCTTAGCTGAAGGTTCTTTCCTCTAGAATTTCCTGCTCCTCAGAATTTACCAGAACCTGTGTCCATCACAGCTTCAGGACATGATGTAGGAAAGATATGCTTGATTTACCTATTGTTTTAGTTGATTTGGGTTTTTTGTTTGTTTTATAACAAATATTTTTGTAGCAGTGGTTCTTTAATGGTGCTCATTTTCTGGAGTCTTACGGGAGTTATATTTAAATCTTTTAAACAGCATTTTGTTTTCTGCTAGGGCAAAAGGTGCTCTTAAAAATTAAATAAATCAAAATGAGTCTGACAGTGGACAATCCCCCCATCCTATAACACCCAACCAGTGTGTAGTGTTTTTAAACCATTCAGTATCACCTGATGTAAGCAAGGAACCCCTTGGTGCCAACTGGCAGAGGGAACAGGATACATAGGGTTTTACAGGGATCCCCCGGGTTGGATATCTGCATAACAGTTCACTGAAGGGTGACATATGAAGTCTCTACTAAGAGCCAGTAGTGCACTGGTTGTCATACCCATTGCAAAATGTATGGATCATATTTAAGAAATTATATATCTATGTTGAAAATTATATTCTTAAGGTCTTGAACTTAAGGAAGGTCACCAGGAGGTGACACACCTAAGAAATGTTCCTTTCAGGAAGTAGGTAACAGGCAGGCATAGCAAAGCATATAATTCACAAGAGATCAGACAGGGAGCTGAGTGTGTCTGCATACTGAAAAAGAAAAATCTATAAGAGAAGAAATTCACTGTAATAAACAAATAGCAGGGGATGTCTTGTTTACTAATGAAGACAACGGATAGTTCTGGGATATCCTGGAGTGAAAAGCAACACACTGAATGCTTCACATATAATAGCATGCATGTCTCATGAAAAGAGGATTACAACCAGCCTGGCTGTAAACAGAGTCCTGCAAATCTGTGGATATCTGCTTTATATCCATGGACCCTATTTGTGGATCGTGAATGGATGCAGATCCAAATTCTGTCCACACAGGGCTATAACTGCAACACACTGCAGGAATTTGGGTGAGCAATTCTCTACAAAACATGATAGTATCTTGTTAATTAAGTCTAGGGTCTAGAATGCATATGATGGCTTTATTTTGTACGTAACTCTTGTTTTGAATACATCTACTTGCTATGATTTAAATCTTTGTGCTATGTTCAATAAACATGCCCAATTTCATTATAAACTTATCTAAGTGCTCTGTGTTTACTGCAGCAGTGATCTGAGGAGGAACTGGTAAGCTGGGCTGTAGTGTTTTTTCCGATGCAGAAAATCTGTGAGTACTGTGCTAGTCCAGTGGACTATGGGCTGAACACTCTTTGGAGACAGTCAGAGGGATCCAGGATTGGAGCGTGCCAATTGAAAATCTTCAGAGTGATAGCAGGGCCTACATGGCATCAAAGGGGAGGGCTTGTGTTGCCAGGGGCTTGTGGAGGTAGGGAGCTGACCCATGGCAGACACAGACAAGGCTTCCTCAGACTAAGGACAAGTGATAGTGAGATACCTCACAGCCTGGGGTACCCCTGGAAATGTCACACCTTCCCACAGTTGACACCCTGAAGCATGAGGTTTACTTGCCCTCATGTTAATATATCAATTGTCAAATTTAGCCAGCCTTTTATAACTTGTGGGTATGGCATTTACTCCATTGCCTTGAGTTTCTGTAACAGGCCTACAGATGTTTGAAGTTAGTTTAAAAAAAAAAAGTGCAGTAATTGCTGAGTTAATCAGAAACCTGGAAATGTACCTGATTTTCTGCTGCCCTGCATCATTTCTACCAGTGCAAAGTCAGTGTGAAGCAGATGTAGGGTGACCAGATCTCCTGATTTTATAGGGACAGTCCTGATTTTTTCAGTCTCTCTCTTATATAGGTTCTTATATTACCCCCATCCCAATTTTTCACATTTGCTGTCTGGACACCTTAAGCAGATGAAATGTGCTAACAAATCTGAATAAGAGAGTTTTTGACTGAGGCAAATGGTTCAAGGCAATGGAAAGGCACAATGTGTTTAACATCATATTTTATTCACGCGGGCAGAAGTATAAACACAAAATGCAGACTAGCCCTGTGCAAGTTAACCGAGTAGTCCCATTTGGGTTGGGTTTTTTTACATGTATATCACCCTTTACAGTCCCCCTAGAGTTTTTATATCAACCATTGGTTCAAATGCACATTTCTAGCATGTTACTGGTGCTTTTCACTATTTGAACAGAAGTAGAGTTTTCACAATGTAAACTGAATTATTTTCACTACACACAGTACTGGAGATCTGCATGTAGGTGTCTTAATAGACTGATATTTCACTCCCTATGGTGCCACATTGCTGTAATGGACATCATATCAACTTATTAATGCAACAAGTTAATTCAGAACTTTTCACTGCAGGATGCTGACTGTGGAGTTTCTAGATCTGAATTAAGCTAGTAAGGGTTACTTGCCTCAGTAAGAGATAGAAGAAACACCCTTAAAATAAGGCAGTAATAGAAAGCTTGTTGGTTTGAGGTACCTGAAAACTGCAATTCTGAGTTTAATATTAACTCAGTTAACTGATGAGACAATCTGCAGCTCAACAGCTCTGCTATTCTCTGTAGGTGAGAAATAGCAATAAAACTGCAATACTACACAGATTAGATGGCCTACATAAACACCCCCAACAAATCTCCCCATTAAGTCAGAGTTTCTCTCAGCTGGAGGGGAAAAGAAACAGATTTATAGCAGTCCATTGCCTAGAATTAACTCAGCAGACAAGACTCAAGAAATACTATAGTATTGTACTTCTTCACAATGGATGAGGGGCTCCAGAGAGAGGGGATACAGCCACTGCAGTCAGAATTTAATTGGGCTGAAATTAAAAAAACAGTGACATCTACCTGTCACTCTTGTTTATTTGACCCTTTCAATAGAGCATTGTATGGTGCATATAAGTATTGCCAGGGCTTTTCAGTAAAGTTTGTCTATATAAGGATACTTCATTTTTGCTTTTAGACTGGCCACAGCTTACAGGATGACATGATAAGGAGAATTTAGCTAGAATGAGAAGCTCATAAAAACTCTAGTTGAACTGTCAAAACTTCAAGGGCTTGCATTCACTGGATTGTTAGCTCAAGGCATAACTTGAGTGTTGTCCTTCACTTGACTCCTGTCTACACCTAGCTCAAGTTAAGTGGTACTTTAAACTTGAGTTATCTGGCCTGTGAGGAACAGGGATGGGGAAGGAGAATGAGGTCTCAAGCTCAAGGGCTGCTGATGCTTCAGTTAACAAAGCACTAAGGATGCTGCAGTTTGAATTACAACTCCTCAACTAATAATCCAATCATGCTGTGCTGCTCCTCAAATCACTCTGTGTAGCTGAAAGCATTATTCTGTAGGGTGGCTGCTCTCACTTTTGCTAAGCTAGTTTGAGTGGAGTAACACCAGTGTACTAACTGTTGCAGTAAAAACAAGCCCAAAGTTATGTGGTAAACTATGTGCATAGTCTTAGTGCCTTAAAATGCCACTCATGCCCTAATGGATTACCTCCCTAATGGATGTTCCACTGAATAACATTCTATTAATTCCCTTGCAATTGTCTTCTTATCCGGGCTATAGCTCATGGGAGGCCATTGATCGAGCTTATCTTACACCAGCAGCATACCTATGTTGTCCTTGCTACACAAAGAACTGATATCAGATATAAAATTAGGTTACATTAACCTGTGTCAAGACATCATGACTGTTATGTTTACATCGATATGTCTTGATGATGCACAGTCATGATGAAACCTTGACCTCTCCTAATTGAAAAATCACCACATGACCACATTTTGTTCATCCCCCCAAAAATTCTGAAATGTTTCTCACATCCTACTAGCCTACTGTCCTGGGACAAGTCCATCAAACTCAGAATTTGGTAATCTGAACAGGTAACAATGCTAAATATAATTATGGTATGTATTACATAGTGTTTTAATGAGTTTTCAAAGGAATTCCTGGAATTCTCCTTAAATACACACGTTATTTGTCACGTAAGCCTATGACTTCTTAAGTCCAACTCCCTTCCCTACATCCTCTAAGTATCTCTCAAGGACAAAAGTAGAATAAAGTCTCAACTTAATTGGAAGAATATTTTTTTCCTGCAATATGCATACTCTAAACTAAGAGAAATGTTATTTTCTAGCCTCTCCTTCTCTAGCACCAAATGTAACCAAGACCAGGATAGTTGCAAAAGATATTTCCCTCATCCCTAAAACTAGTCTGGAAGACTGCACTATTATAAAGTTCTTTTCATTAGGTGAGGAGTATAAAAAACTTTGAATTTAAGTAGATGCATGGAGCAATTTAAAGCACATAATTGCTTTAGGAACAGAGGGGAACAGAAATGTATTAGAATACTCACTTTGACGAATCTATGAAGTATATTACAAGAGCACCAATACTAAGAGCAAAGACTAAGACAACCTGCAAAAAAACAAAAAGAAAAATGCAATCACTCAACAGTGTATGACCGAAACATTTATTCTTTCACACTTGAGAGAGAAAAATAATATGTAAAACTTCATTCAATTTATTTTTGTCTGTCATTTGTTTTAAAAAACTAACCCTGCTCGCATTTCCAAACAATATATTTCATTGGAGGACAAGGGGCAGAGAAAGGCTGACTTCCATCTCAGGGAAATGCAATTTGCAAATGGCTCTTGAATCCTAACCTTTGCCAAAGTGCATTAATTAATTTTAAATGACAGGCTTCCCTCACTGAATGATATTCAAGTCATATTGTAGCTATGACCTGAAGCTGAACTATTCTTCAGCTTTTTCATTCCTTGTAGGTAACAGTAGAGATAATAGATTAGATTGCATATACATTTATATTACACGTGTGCTAGTGAAATCCATGTGATAAATTGTAGAGCTATGTGATCATTTGTTTTTACCATGCACTTTTGATCATATTACCAGTCCACTGCCCTCTAGTACTCCCATCTCTACCAGAATTGTTTCTTACATTCCAAACCTTCAGGCAGCTTCGAATAATTGATTTCTCTTTCCAACATTCCAGCAGATAAATTCCCTATTTTCACATAGCTGTGCCATTTCATCTAATATTATAGAAAATGGGCAGGCAACACTCAGACCTGTCACTAGCCCAAGGCTAAAATCCAATATCTTGCAAACCATGAAGGCTAGAAATGGGTGCATTTGACCGTTGTAAAGCATCTCAGAAACCACTTTTTAAAACTTTAAGGTCTTTAATTTCAGCCCTATTAGGTTGTGAACTATTAGATCTGATGTATTTATTTCAGATTTTTCAAAAGATAAATCATTCTCTCCTTGAGCTGTACACCTTTGGACAAATTGTACCAAGGACCCTAGCTTTACAGATACAAACAAGATCAATAAAAACAAGTTTCTGAAAGATTTTGAAAACTTTTTTCCTGTAAATTATATGGCACTAGTGAAAATACCCGGCGTTGCTCGGGTCCGTCGGAGGTGGGGAGGGGGCAGAGAGCTGAGCGAGTGCGGGGTCTGTTGGAGAGGGGAGGGGGCAGAGAGCAAACCTGACACCCCCACCTCACCCCCCCGACCAAACCCGACACCCCCACCTCACTTACCCTTCGACCAACCCCGACTCACATTTTCACCCCCCACCCAAACCCAACACTCCCACGTCACCCCCCTACCAACACCCCCTGACCAACACCCACACCTCACCCCCCGTAGACCAAACCTGACACGCCCACCTCACTTCCCCCCCAACCAAACCCGACACCCCTACCTACCACCACAAACAAACCCGACACCCACACCTCACTTACCCCTCGACCAACCCCGACCCCCCTCTTCACCCCCCCAAACAAACCCAACACCCCCACCTTACCCCCCCACCAAACCCAACACTCCCTGACCAAACCCAACACCCCAACCTCACCCCCCCGACCAAACGCCACACCCCCACCTCACCCCCGACCAAACCCCACACCCCTACCTCACTTACCCTCCGATCAAACCCAACTCGGGTCCATCGGAGGTGGGGAGGGGGCAGAGAGCTGAGCGAGTGCGGGGTCCATTGGAGGGGGGAGGGGGCAGAGAGCTGAGCGAGTGTGGGGTCCGTTGGAGGGGGGAGGGGGCAGAGAGCTGAGCGAATGCAGGGTCCGTTGGAGGGGGTATTATGACATCATAACTATGTCACAGAGAACAGCAGCTGCCCAGCTGATGTGATGGGCTTTAAAGAATTTCACCCCTGGGGGGCGTCAGAGGTGAGATTTGAAAAATTTTCGACTCTTACCCTGATTAGGACCCTAAGGCCTCTAACTGTACCAAATTTCAAGTCTAGCTCAAACGGTGTGGAAGGAGTAAGTGCACATACATACACGCATACACGCACGCATACACCATTTGACTTTTATATATATAGATATGAAATACAGAATATTGTTGATGGGATATGAAATGTTTTATTGGCTCTAGTTTAATCATGGAGCACATTCTCAAGGAAACCATTTTGAAGCACTTGGAGGAGAGGAGGGTAATCAGGAACAGTCAACATTCACCAAGGGCAAGTCATGCCTGACCCACCTGATTACCTTCTATGATGAGATTATTGGCTCTGTGGATATGGGTAAAGCAGTGGATGTATAATATTTTGCACTTAGGTCAGAAGAATCCCTTGCACCACTACAGGCTGGGGACTGACTGGCTAAGCAGCAGTTCTGCAGAAAAGGACCTGGGGATTACAGTGAATAAGAAACTGGATACAAATCAGCAGTGTGTCCTTGTTGCCAAGAAGACTAACGGCATATCATGCTGTATTAGTAGGAGCATTGCCAGCAGATTGAGGGAAGTGATTATTCCCCTCTATTCAGCACTGGCGAGGCCACATGTGGAATACTGCATCCAGTTTTGGGGCTCCCACTACAGAAAGGATGTAGACAAATTGGAGAGAGTGCAGTGGAGGGCAACGAAAATGATTAGGGGCTGGGGCACATGACTTACAAGGAGAAGCTGAGGGAACTGGGCTTGTTAATCTGTTTAAGAGAAGTGTGTGTGTGGTGTGGAGATTTGATAGCAGCCTTCAACTACCTGAAGCAGGGTTCCAAAGAGGATGGAGCTCGGCTGTTCTTGGTGATGGCAGATGACAGAACAAGGAGCAATGGTCTCAAATTGCAATGTGGGAGGTGCAAGAGTGGGGATTCAGCCTTCACACCCTCCTATTCCTAACTCCTCTTTTGAACAAATATCCAAAGTGCCTCCCCATTCTGTTAGCTCCCAAATGATCACATAATATTAGACATTGCCCAAGTTACTCAGATAATCAGAACTCTATTGTATGGTAGAGTTTTGCCATATCCACACATTACACCATCATTACACCTTTTGACTGCAATTCTTTTTTGTAGAAAGGCTCTATCAACACAGTAATGCCCTTTCACTGTGAAAAAGATTGATAATGTCTCTTGCCCTGGTTGTCTAACCGTTTAGTGGCATTCTGAACAAATCTATCAATTGGATGACTTGGAAATGGGAATCACAAAGTGACTCAGTAATAATGGAGAACTTTTTTCATATCCAAGAACTAAGAATTGGAAACGGATGGCAAATCATGTCTCTTGTAATAGTAACTAGGGTGCTGGGCTATAGAATCTAAACAAAGTCTCCTTTAATGCTTCTGGAAGACACTGTTTAAGAAACAATGTCATTTTAAAAAGATCAAGGAGCTGATGACTCAGGGCTGAATGGTTGAGGGAACTGGTAATAGGACATGCAGCCTTCGACTTCTAGATTGCCAATTAAAATACAACCTAGGTCAGTAATAAACAAAACTTAACACTTCATCTAAACAATGACATATTAATCAATCCAAATCCAAGTGGCCAGATGTACACAACCAAAAAAATACCACACTTGCTACTATTATTGGCCATTTTAGTTGAGAGGTCAAGTACTGAGTGGTTCCTCTAGTACAGGGCTTAGGCCCATGGGTGTGGTGATGTGGGGAAGCTTGCACTGCTAATGACCACCCTGTATTTGCTTCATAAGCAGAGGAATTTGTTCGGGAGGGCTATCATACTGCAATCTATTACTGTAATCCACAATTAACTTTTTGCACAACCTCTCCCCTCCCACCCAAGAAACTATTCACTGTAACTCTTTAATGTTACAGCTACAGAGTTCATTATTATTCCACAAACTCTAAAACCTTTGTTCACCTCAAAATGCTGAAGGGCTAGGTCACAACTCACAAGTCTCAAACCCAGGTCTACAGAGTTCACATGTGAAGCCTCACTCCAACCATCCACCTAGAAGCCTTATAACAAGAGCCTTACCTAGCACTGATGGAGCCCAGGCCCAGCTTGAAGCTCCACTGCTGAGATCTTATTGGTGGAGTCCCAGAGCAGCTGATTGTCCCTACTTAAGCCAGCAGCAAGAACAAAAAGCTGCCTGAATAACAGGGCCCCTGTTCTCCCCCAATCTGACTTATTGGAATGGCAGCTCAGCTTGACTCCTGGCATCTGACATGCAGTTCCTAACCTCCAGGTTGTTGTCTGCTTTTAACTCCCTAGTCTCCTGATTTGGCCTGACTCTGGTTCTAGAATCAAGTTGGTTTCCTGTTTCTGATCTCCCAGTATCCTAACCCAGCTGACTCATGATTCCAGTCTTGTGACTGTGAACTCTGGCTCTCACCATTAGATATGGCTGCCCTTAACAAAGCCATGACCACCTGGTTTTTGTTTTGTTTGTGAATTGGCAGTTCTTTCTGAGAAAACTTCTTAAATTAAATCCAACTCGGGAAGTTTTGGGGGTTATTTTTCATTTGGATACCAGTGGAGCGGGCTTTTTCGTTCCTTTAAGCAAAGTATGTTTTTGCTAAAAGAGCAAGACTTCATAGTCTACACAATAAAAAAAAAGCTTCACATTTATTATAAGTTATCTCTGAAGCTATAGTATTAGAAAAGAACCTGAAGTGTTACTATAGGCAATACAGAGAACAATGTGCAATGTGTCAGTTCTCGGTGGCGATAACAAAAGAAAGGACTGGAAACCCCTGTTCTTTTAGCCATCACTCAGCAGCATAATGGCACTTTCTGACATGGTGTAATTGTCATTATGTATAATACATTGAAGCGTTGGAGGGCCACAATCCACAGGAACAGTAACTAGAACTTGTATCATTTTGTATTTGTCCAGTGAGACTAAATAACTTTTAATTTCCTGATGTTGTGTCACAAGCAGAATTGGGTAAAAGTTATTTGTGTACACATCTGAGAAATCCAAATGGTTGATCAATTCAACCATCTTCAGAGATTTGTTTCACTTTTCAGAGATCATTCATCTCAATATTTTTTGTTGACAAAAACTTTCATACTTTGGGAACACACAGACAGGGCATCATCTTTGCCATACACTTCAATGGGTGCAGGATCAAACCCATAATACTACAGGTATTACTTTTTAAGCCTTATGCAGTGCAGAAAACTATGGCTCAATTCTCCTCCAACTGAGCTCAGAGCAGGCCTCTATTGTAAACAGGGCCGGCGACAAATTTGGGGGCCCCCTACTCTGATAGTTTGGGGGCCCTCCCAGCCTAGCCGGGCCCCCCCCAGCCCAGCCGACAGCAGCTGGGGACCCCCCCAGCCCAGCCGCCCCCCCCCCCCCGCAGCCCAGCCGGCGATCCCCCCCCCCCCAGCTGACAGCGGCTGGGGGAGGAAGCCCAGCCGGCCTCCCCCCCACCAGCCCAGCCGGCGCTCCCCCCCCCCAGCTGACAGCTGGCGGCAGCGAGAGCCCGGGAGCTGCATAAGCCCCCCTTGCTATTCCCCCCTCCTCCCCACCCTTTCTCCCCCGGACTGCGCCGCTGCCGCCAGGCGGGCTCACTGCTCCTGCCGGGGCCAGGCGCGCTCATCCGGAGGGAGCCGCGCCGCCTCCCCGCCCCTTCCCCGCTCTCCAGGTCCGGCGACAAGGGGGGACAACAACGGGTACGGCTGTGTACCGGGGCCCCCCTAAAGTTGGGTGGCCCAGTACAGCTGTACCCGTAGTACCCCCCTGTCGCCGGCCCTGATTGTAAAAGTAAAGGAAGCTAATAAGTCTGTGCCAAGGGGCTAAAGTCTGAGGGTTTTTATAAGGAACGTGTATACCAAATAAAGCCTCTGTTACTTAGAAGTCAGCTTGATATTTGGTTAGAGATAGTCCCTTATTTTCCCAAAGTCAATTTTAAATTTTTTTTACAGTGTTTTGTGAGGGAGGGATTGGGAATAGATGCATAGCTTGGATCCATATGTGAACTTCTCCAAAATGTAGGGCAGAGATGATCAGTAGGCAGACCATGGGCCAAAACTGGACTACCAGACACTTTTGGCTGATAGCTTTTGGCTCAACCTTTGGAAAAAAGTTCATGTTATTCCTATGTGAACCACCATTGAAAATTCAGGCCTGCGGCCTATAAAACAAAGTGGGGACTGAATATAGTATCTAGACAATGACATGTTTCTTGTTATAACAAATAATAACTTTACAGCCTAAATCCATTGGAATCACTCAGCCACTGTTTTCACAGGATCTCAACCCAGTACTAAAAGGCAGCCATGACTTGAGTGAAAAAACTGAGGTTGTTTTATATCAACAATCATTTTAAAGAAGAATTCTGCAACTGACACTGGTGGTGGAACTTGGGGCTGATGTCATGGTGCAGTCTCCATGACTGACCATTTTAAAGCAAGATTGAATGTTCTCTGAAAGATCTGGCTTTGGAATCTATGTAAATGTTCAAATTGAAATCTGTCCAGATCTCCATGACTAATTCCTCTAAATCTTATAAGTGTGTATGATATCTCCAGGGTCTACAAGTAGATCCGGACTTGAGGTCTATATGTCCTACAAAAAACATCAAGTTTTGTGGCATACTATCCCTTAGTGACTACTACCACCAATAAACTTTGGAACAAATGGTATTACAGCACCAGGGTGGGTCTGCATTTCATTTATGCATAGTCTTTCCAAAGATTTACTATAGTACTTGAACTATGTTCTATAGAACCTGGTAGAGATCTACACAGCTGTCTAAGGGTTTTAGACACCCATCTTCCAATAAAATTCACATATTTTCTATTAAACCAAATCTTGTTGGCACCTCTAACACTTTATAACTTCACCATAACAACATGGTTAATAATCCCAAATCTGTAAGCCTTTTTCTGTTATAATCCTAAAATAAACAAAACAAAACACTCAGATGAGGGCTTTTTTGCACACTCCCATTTCTACTGAAAGACAATGCTGGCTTTACAATTCACACTGCCCCAAGACCCCAGAAAGGGTAGAGGGGAGCAGGGCTGGCGACAGGAATTTTGGGGCCCCATACGGCAGATCGTACGCCCCCCCCCCCCCGGTCTCCCGCCGCCCGCGGGGGTTCCCCCCCCCGGCCGGCCTCCCGCCGCCCATGGGGTCCCTCCCCCCCCCCGGCCGGCCACCCGCCACCCGCGGGGTCCCTCCCCCCCTGGCCGGTCTCCCACTGCCCGTGCCCCCCCCCGCCCGTCTCCCGCTGCCCATGCCCCCCCCCCGTCTCCCACTGCCCGTGGCCCCCCCCTCCGCCGGTCTCCTTCCTCCCGCGGGCCCCAACCCCCGCATGCGCTGCGGCCGCGTGGCCCGGCCGGGAGAAGCAACGGGGGGCGGGGGGAGGCTGCTGGGTGCCGGGGGAGGGGGCTGGTGAGCGCTGCAGCGGCTGCCCGGAGCCGCGCCTTGCTCACAGGCCCTGCGACAAGGGAGTACAGCTGCGTACCCGCCCCGGACTTCAGGGGGCCCCCCTGAAGTCCGGGGCCCGGTACAGCTGTACCCGTTGTACCCCCCTGTTGCCGGCCCTGGAGGGGAGAAAAGAATCAGACTTCTGCTCCTGCTGCCAGAGCTTTTTCCTCCTCTTAACAGAACAGGAAATGAGTCTGGGCTGTCACTTGCCAGGGTTGCTTGTCATCCAGGGACCCAAAGCAGAGGCTCAATAGAGAGGAGTTTATAAATGACCCTCTCAAAAAAATCCCCTATGTCAGATTAATTTTTCAAGAAAAATAGGCTCAAGTTTCAAAATTTGGGTCTGGATCCACATTTCAAGCACCCCTAAATTCATGGATGTTTAAATCCAGGATTTTAGTTGAGCTAGTTATAAACTGATGAGACATCTGTGGAGTTTGGATACAGGTTTAGATTCTGAGTCCCTGGCAAGGACTTCATTCAATCTCATGTCTACTTTTTGGATACTTTTGCTTTCTTAGTAAGGATAGTGAAAGACTATAGTTCGAGTGGGTCATCTTGAATTCACAGCCACCAGAAGCAAAGATGAGAAAGGGCAGATGTGCAAGTGAAGCTTTGCCTTGTTCATTAAGTAGACCTGAAAAAAAAAAAAGCTTTCTGGCTCTGCTTATTATTCCAATGCATTTGACACAATATTGCTACTTCTACATATTTATTATAGTTTCTCTCTTTATCTGGAAGGAATCTGTTACTTGTAACTTACTGTTTGTTTAAGCATGGGGAGGTGGAATTATTCAGCAGCAGCTACATTGACTAAGCACTTAGTTCTGAGTCAAAAATAAACGCCACTTTGACAGGAGAAAAAAATAAATAGCTGCTGCACAATCTCCAATTCCGTCTTAAAATAAAACAAACCAGAGTTCAATAAAATGGCACAAATATTTTTTGAGACAGGCAATCACAGAAACAATAGAAAATTCATGTTCAATTCACCTGTGAATGAACTATAGACAAATCCATTTTCCTCTAACATTAAGCTATTTTAGAGGAGCTTTGGCTAGGCTGTGTTTCTTGAGACGACAGTTTGTGCATCCAAGTGAATAGTTAAGACAGTAATAAGGGCTCTGCATCAATCAAGATTTTAATAAAGGATGTAATGAAGCAACAGAAAAGGGAGAAGTGTGAATATTTAGAAAACACTGTTTAAATGAACCATAATACTTCAGGGTATGGCCATGACGGAGCAAGCCTAGTGAGCATAAGTGTAAGAGACCATCATGGAAAACAAGGATCCTGCAGGAAATGGTACTGATAACCAACCCAGTAGGTAGCACTGGCTATCCTAAGTCAGTATTGAAGAATTCCTTGACAAGATTAGACACACATGGGGTAATGCATACATGGACAGAGACCGAAAAGATTGGGACTGCTTACAAAAGAGAGTAGATAAATACGCGGGGACATTAATAGAGAGAGAAAATAATCACTGGTATAGAAAAAGAATATCAAGAACTTCTTATTCACTCTCTCATAATACAAGCATCATGGGACATTCAATGAAACTGAAAGGTAGCAAATTTTAAAATGATAAAAATAAATTATTTTTCATACAATATACAATTTGCTTGGGAAGCTCACCACCACAAAATATGAGAGACTAAGAGCTTAGCAGGAATCAAAAAAGGAATAGGCATTAACATGGATAGTAAAAATATCAGGGACCATAATAAAGATTTTTTTAAAGAACAAAGTTTCAGAAGTGATACAAACACCTATGCTTCAAGGCATATGTCAACCTCTCCCTAATGGGATGTAAGAGAAAATTGCATACGGGCGGGTTATTCAATAACAATCTTCTGATAGGTTTATTGAACATTCCTGTGAAGCAGCTGGTATTGGTCATGGTCAGAAACAGCATACTGGAAAAGAGACCACTTTTCCAGCATAGCAATTTCTATGAGTTCCGCTACTGAATGTGCTCTCTTTGGGCAAGATTCTGACATCCTTTGAAATCAATGGAACATCATGTGGAGTAAAGCATCATATTTCCCATGAATAGAAATATCAATGCTTTAGGGTGAGGTATAAAATCTGAAGTCATTACAGATCCAATGTCATTCCATGGCATTTCTTGTCCTGGCCAGATCCTAGTTTGATTATAATATGCTTGTGTGTGTATCCCCAGAGTTCATCACTGTTTTTCACTGGTGGTAATGCTGTTAAGCATGTGTTATGAATTACTCCAGAGATTTATGCATCTAAGCCCTGGTCTACACTGGAGGGAGTAAAAAGGGGGGAATCAACCTAAGATACACAACTTCAGCTACGGGAATAGCATAGCTGAAGTCAACATATTTAGGTCAATTTACTGCGGCATGTTCATGGCATTGAGTCGACTGCTGCCAGTCCCCTGACAACTCTGCCTGCGCATCTCACAGTGGTGGAGTACCGGAGTCAATGGGAGAGTGCTCTGGGATCGATCTATCACATCTAAACTAGACGCAATACATCAATCCCTGAAAGGTCGATCGCTACCTGCCGATCCGGCGGGTAGTGTAGACCTGCCCTAAGCAGTGGCTAAAGACATTTAAAGTAGGTCTAGGCCATGGTGTACACTACAAAGCTAGAAAGTATTGAAGCATAAGCTTTCGTGGGCTAATACCCACTTCGTCGGATGCAAGCTTGCATCCGACGAAGTGGGTATTAGCCCACGAAAGCTTATGCTTCAATACTTTATAGTTAGTCTTTAAGGTGCCACAGGACTCTTTGTTACCTCTGCTATTCCAGACTAACACGGCTACCTCTCTGATTCTTGACTACAAAGCTAAGCTGACACCAGGCAACTTATCTTGACCTAGCTGTTTAAATGTCTACACTGAAATATCACTCCCTCCGACATAACTCGCCTGCTACACAGACTTACACCACGTAGGGTGTAGAGTCAATGTCAATGTAGTTAGGTCAGTACAGTGTCAGTGTAGAATCTACATCTATCTATCTATCTATCTATATATCTATATATATAAAAGTCAAGTGGTGTATGTATGTGTGTATGTATGTATGTATGTACGTATGACTGCGAACTCCTCCCGCACCGTTTGAGCCAGAGACTTGAAATTTGGTACAGTGAGGGGTCTTGGGGTCTAGATGCTGGTAAGGGTCGAAAAATTTTCGGATCTCACCTCTGACGCCCCCCAGGGGTGAAAGTCCTTCAGGGCCAATCACATCGGCTGGGCGGTTGGTTTGGTGATGATGTCATAATACCCCCCTCCAACAGACACCTCACTCGCTCAGCTCACCCCTCCCTCCTCCAACGGAACCCCGGAGATCCCTCCGTTCTCTGCCCCTCCCCCCTCCCAACGGAACCCCGGAGATCCCTCCATTCTCTGCCCCTCCCCCCTCCCAACGGAACCCCGGAGATCCCTCCGTTCTCTGCCCCTCCCCCCTCCCAACGGAACCCCGGAGATCCCTCAGTTCTCTGCCCCTCCCCCCTCCCAACGGAACCCCGGAGATCCCTCAGTTCTCTGCCCCTCCCCCTCCCAACGGAACCCCAGAGATCCCTCAGTTCTCTGCCCCTCCCCCCTCCCAACAGAACCCCAGAGATCCCTCAGTTCTCTGCCCCTCCCCCCTCCCAACGGAACCCCGGAGATCCCTCAGTTCTCTACCCCTCCCCCCTCCCAACGGAACCCCGGAGAGCCCTCAGTTCTCTGCCCCTCCCACCTCAACCCCGGACTCCATCAGCTCTGTGCCCCCCCCCACCTGCGAAGGTCCCCGGAATCCCTCGACTCTGGGCCCCCTCCCCCCCTGCGACGGATCTGAGTTGGGTTTGGTGGGACGGTAAGTGAGGTGGGGGTGTCGGGTTCGGTCGGGGGGGGGGTGAGGTGGGGGTGTTGGGGTTGGTCAGGAGGTGTTGCGGTTGGTGGGGGGGTGAGGTGGGGGTGTTGGGTTTGCTTGGGGGGGTGAGGTGGGGGTGTCGGGTTTGGTCGGGGGGTAAGTGAGCTGGGGGGGTGTCGGGGTTGGTCTGGGGGGGTGGGAAGGTGTTGGGGGGGTGAGGGGTGTGGTGTGGGTGTTGGGTTTGGTCTGGGGGGGGAAGGTGTTGGGGTGGGTGCCCAGACCAAACCCGACACCCCCCCCGCCGGCTCACTTACCCCCCGACCAAACCCGACACCGCCACCTCACCCCCCACCAACCGCAACACCCCCTGACCAACCCCAACACCCACCCCTCACCCCCCCCCAACACCTTCCCACCCCCCCAGACCAAACCCTACACCCCCCGGCTCACTTACCCCCCGACCAAACCCGACAACCCCACCTGACCCCCCCAAGCAAACCCAACACCCCCACCTGACCCCCCGACCAAACCCGACACCCCCCCCCCGGCTCACGGTGCACTGTGTAGCACACAGATTATTAAATACACTGTTCGGTCGGGGGGTGAGGTGGGGGTGTCGGGTTTGCTCAGGTGGTGAGGTGGGGGTGTCGGGTTTGGTCGGGGGGTGAGGTGGGGGTGTTGGGTTTGTTTTGGGGGGTCAGGTGGGGTTGTCGGGTTTGGTCGGGGGGTAAGTGAGCCGGGGGGTCTTGGGGTTGGTCGGGGGGGTGGGAAGGTGTCAGGGTGGGTGAAGGGTGGGTGTTGGGGTTGGTCAAGGGGTGTCAACTGTCTGCCCCCTCCCCACCTCCGACTGACCCGAGCAACGCCGGGCACTTATGCTAGTATATATATAAAAGTCAAGTGGTGTATGTATGTATGTATGTATGTATGTATGTATGTATGACAGCGAACTCCTCCCGCACCGTTTGAGCCAGAGACTTGAAATTTGGTACAGTTAGGGGTCTTGGGGTCTAGATGCTGGTAAGGGTCGAAAAATTTTCGGATCTCACCTCTGACGCCCCACAGGGGTGAAAGTCTTTCAGGGCCAATCACATCGGCTGGGCGGTTAGGTGGTGATGATGTCATAATACCCCCTCCAACAGACACCGCACTCTCTCAGCTCGCCCCACCCTCCTCCAACGGAACCCCGGAGATCCCTCAGTTCTCTGCTCCTCCCCCCTCCCAACGGAACCCCGGAGATCCCTCAGTTCTCTGCCTCTCCCACCTCCCAACGGAACCCCGGACTACATCAGCTCTGTGCCCCCCCCCCCACCTGCGAAGGTCCCCGGAATCCCTCGGCTCTGGGCTCCCTCCCCGCCTGCGACGGATCCGAGTTGGGTTTGGTGGGACAGTAAGTGAGGTGGGGGTGTCGGATTCGGTCGGGGGGTGAGGTGGGGGTGTTGGGTTTGCTTGGGTGGGGTGAGGTGGGGGTGTCGGGTTTGGTCGGGGGGTAAGTGAGCCGGGAGGTGTCGGGGTTGGTCTGGGGGGGTGGGAAGGTGTCGGGGGGGGGGTGAGGGGTTAGGTGTGGGTGTTGGGTTTGGTCTGGGGGGGTGAAGGTGTCGGGGTGGGTGCCCAGACCAAACCCGACACCCCCCCCTGGCTCACTTACCCCCCGACCAAACCCGACACCCCCACCTCACCCCCCCAAGCAAACCCGACACCCCCTGACCAACTCCAACACCCACACCTCACCCCTCACGCACCCCGACAACTTCCCACCCCCCCAGACCAAACCCGACACACCCCCAGCTCACTTACCCCCCGACCGAACCCGACACCCCCACCTCACCCCCCCACCAATCGCAACACCCCCGGACCAAACCCGACACCCCCCGTCTCACTTACCCCCAACCGAACCTGACACCCCTACCTTATCCCCCCAAGCAAACCCAACACCCCCACCTCACCCCCCCACCAACCGCAACACCCCCTGACCAACGGCAACACCCACACCTCACCCCTCACCCACCCCGACACCTTCCCACCCCCCCCAGACCAAACCCGACACCCCCTGGCTCACTTACCCCCTGACCAAACCCGACACCCCCACCTCACCCCCCCCCACCAACCGCAAAACCCCCTGACCAACCCCAACACCCACCCCTCACCCCTCACCCACCCCGACAACTTCCCACCCCCCCAGACCAAACCTGACACCCCCCCACCCCCGGCGCACTGTGTAGCACACAGATTATTAAATACACTGTTCGGTCGGGGGGTGAGGTGGGGGTGTCGGGTTTGCTCAGGGGGTGAGGTGGGGGTGTCGGGTTTGGTCGGGGGGTGAGGTGGGGGTGTCGGGTTTGGTCGGGGGGTCAGGTGGGGGTGTCGGGTTTGGTCGGGGGGTGAGGTGGGGGTGTCGGGTTTGGTCGGGGGGTGAGGTGGGGGTGTCGGGTTTGCTTGGGGGGGGTCAGGTGGGGTTGTCGGGTTTGGTCAGGGGGTAAGTGAGCCGGGGGGTGTTGGGGTTGGTTGGGGGGGGTGGGAAGGTGTCGGGGGGGTGAGGGGTGAGGGGTGGGTGTTGGGGTTGGTCAGGGGGTGTCAGCTGTCTGCCCCCTTCCCACCTCCGACTGACCTGAGCAACGCCGGGCACTTATGCTAGTTTCTTATATAGACTGTTGCTGGCTTTCAGAAGCCATACCACAATGGCCCACACTGACAGTTCAATCGGTGCAAGCATTCCCAGTGAGGACATGCACTGCGGACACAAAGAGCACAGTGTGAAAACACAAGAGATGTAATTACTGTAGTGGCATGCCATAAGTACGCATGTCCCAAGTCAAAGGTGTGAAGAGTCACATTCTGTCTCCTTGTCCACACTTTCTTGCCTGCTTTCCTCTTCTTTCTTGGTAGTACCTAGATACTCAGTCAAGTTTTCTAAAAACTTGTGGGAGAATTACAATAAATCAGATGAAGGGCAAAAAAAGTATTTCCTTTTCAACATGACATATTACACCATAACATTTTTGACTGAACTTTTAAAAACAGACATACTGTATAAACATAATTTTTAAAATCTGCTATTTTTGTTGAATAATAGGAACATGAAAGCAAATTATCTGAGAGTAATAGGTTCTTAATACTGTTAAAGCTGGGGAAAATAGAAAAAGAAAGGGAATCTAAAGAATTCTTTTATGGAATTAGGAAAGCTGGAAAAATTCCCTGTATGGTACATTCCTGAACTGGTGTTGACTTGCTTTGAAATATTATTTGAGACATGAAACTCTGCTTATTGTAAGGTCACAGTGTCTGTCTTCATTGTCAGTGCTAAACCATAAGCCCTGTTGCATTGCTTGGAATATATTAGACCGTCCATTATTGATATTTTTTAAAGGTCACTAACTTTAATTTCCTTATGAACAATTAGTCACTACTAAAACACAGTGGTTGTGGGTTTTTTTTTTTACAATATTTAAAGATAAAGCTGTCTCTATTAGCCTTTGTATTTTGAATTACTTAAGAAGAATACAAATTATTTCTTACTATAGTAAATCTACATCTTACATTAACTCCAGGGTCCACTAATTTAGTGATATCAATGACAGCATTAGGAACTTGCCAGCAGCATGACACTTCCAACTAATTTGAAAATAAATTTCCATGATTTTAAATGTCAGCATTGAAAATGTCAGTGTGCAAAGTAATACACATTTGAAAAATATAACCCTACTATATATACACTAAATGTTGGTGTCTAAGTTAGTTGTTACCATTCAAGAAAGAGATTCTGGAGTCATCGTGGACAATTATCTGAAAACATCCGCTCAATGTGCAGCAGAAGTCAAAAAGCTAATAGAATATTAGGAACCATTAGGAAATGGATAGATAAGAAGACAGAAAATATCATAATGCCACTATATAAATCCATGGTATGCCCACACCTCAAATACTCTGTGAAATTCTGGTTGACCCATCTCAAAAAAGATATATTAGAACTGGAAAGGTACAAAGAAAAGCAACAAAAAAATTATTTAGAGGTATGGAACAACTTCTGTATGAGGAAAGATTAAAAAGACTAGGACCAATGAGCTTGCAAAAGAGATGACTAAGAGAAGATATGATAGAGGTCTATAAAATCATGAATGGTATGGAGAAAGCGAATAAGGAAGTGCTATTTTCCCCTTCAAGAATCCAGGGTCACCCAATTCAATTAATATATAGCAAGAACAAGGATAATGAAATACTTCTTCATACAATGCATAATCAACTTGTGGAACTCAGTGCCAAAGAATGTTAGGAAGGCCAAAAGTATAACTAGGTTCAAAAAAAGAATTAGAAAAAATCATAGAGGGTTGGTCCATCAATGGCTATTAGCCAAGATGGTGAAGGGTGTAATCCCATGATCTGGGTGCCCTAAGGATCTGACTGCCAGAAGCTGGAACTAGACAATGGGATGGATTAGTTGATCATTTCCCTCTTATTTTCATTCCCTTTGAAGCCTCTGGCAGTCACAAAACAGGATATTGGGCTAGATGGACCACATGGTCTGGCCCATATTGCCATTCTTATGTTCTAACTTCCTTCAACAAAAATAACGCATGGTAGATGTATTCCCTTGATAGGTAAATAGCAATTGCTGGTTTCCTGAATTTGTTACTAATGAAAATCTGCATTTAATGCATTTGGTTTGAATTTGAAGGGGGGTGTCACAGGGTGTATTTTAGGACTATATAAACTACTTGGTTGACATCCTTGCTTTAACTTGCAGATTTTTAAATTATCCATCTTTGCACCACTACTTGTACAGCTACAGCAGTGGTAACAAGATTGGGAACTCTGCGTAAGTTTAAACAGCATGGTGGTGAAAATACTGATGGCATATGCTGGTGCTCTCATAGCTGCTACCATGTTTGGAGCTGTGCTGGGGGTGTTGCAACAGTGGGAAGTTTCCAGAAAGAGTTCCACATAAGAAAAGCCATAGGTAGCTGGAAAGTACCCATTATTAAGGATACAATTTAGTCACAGAGATCATGGATTCCATGACTTTACTGAATCTCTGTGACTTTGGCATCAGCAATGGGGCTGGGGCCAGAGCCAGGTCCCTGTTTCCCTCCCCCACAGCTGCAGCAGGGGCTGGAGCCAGGGCTATGCCCTCTACCCCCTGTGGGGGAGGGGCTGGGGCTGTCAATCCCCCCACCCCTGGCAGTGCAGCTCACGATCTCAGTCCGTCCCCTGGGGCTCCAACTGTCATTCCTTCTCCTCCCCCAACCTGCTTCCCCCCCATTATTTTTAGTAAAAGTCAGGGACAGGTCACGGCTCCTGTGAAGTTTTTTTATTTTCCATGATCCGTCCATTACTTTTACTAAAAATAACCATGACTAAAACTTAACCTTATTCATTATCATGGGTGTAAATCCATTTGGTAAGTCCACAGGAAGATATGGTTGAAGCAAGAGCTATTTGCTATACAGAAATATAGAAACTCTGAAAAGTGAAGTTGCTTCCACTCATTTTACTGTTGGTTGGTTTTTTTTTTTGTTTGTTTGTTTGTTTAAAAAGGAAGCTTATGAATTGTCCCAAGGACACATCACATTGTGACATGCTGCACAGAGCTGTGTCAGCTGTATCATGTTAAATTATGCAAAGCATAATGATGCACCCCAACAAGATACATGTCAGTCTGATGTGTTAAAACTGATTAAGTAAAATACACTTTTCTGGCAAACAATAAGGAACCTGCAATAAGAGTCACTGTTTTTAAACATTGTCCATTATCTACAGCCTATCTACAGCCAAGCACTGAGGTACAATTGTATTTGCTCCAACCCCTCAGACAGAGGCCAACACCTACAAGATCTTCACCAAGCTTTCTCAAAACTACAATACCTGCACAAGGACATAAGGACACAGATCAACAGAGCCAGACATGTACCCAGAAGCCTGCTGCTGCAAGACAAGTCCAAGAAAGTAAACAACGGAACTCCACTGGCCATCACCTACAGTCCTCAGTTAAAACCTCTCCAACGCATCATCAGTGATCTACAACCCATCCTGAACAATAATCCCTCACTTTCACAGGTCTTGGGAGGCAGGCCGGTCCTGGCCCACAGACAACCCGCCAACCTTAAGCAGATTCTCACCAGTAACAGCACACCGCGCCAGAATAACTCAGGAACCAATCCATGCAACAAACCTTGATGCCAACTCTGCCCACATATCTACACCAGCAACACCATCACAGGACCTAACCAGATCAGCCACACCATCACTGGTTCATTCACCTGCACATCTACCAATGCCATTATGTACCACCAATGTCCCTCTGCTATGTACATTGGCCATACTGGACAGTCCCTACAAAAAAGGATAAATGGATAGCACAAATCAGATATCAGGAATGGCAATATACAAAAACACTTCAATCTCCCTGCACACACAATTAAAGATTTAAAAGTCAGTATCTTACAGCAAAAAAACTTCAAGACCAGACTGCAAAGAGAAACTGGAGAGCTGTAATTCATTTGCAAATTTGATACCATCAATTTGGGATTGAACAAAGATTTTGAATGGCTTGCTAATTACAAAAGCAGCTTCTCCTCTCAGAGTTCACACCTCCAGTTCAGTTGCTAGAGGAATACCTCATCCTCCCTGATTAGAGATAACAAGCTGGTACAGCCTGATTGGACTAACCTTGTTATCTCCAACCTGGTTCTTGCCTTCTTATTTATACCTGCCCCTGGACACTTCCACTGCATGCATCCTACGAAGTGGGTATTAGCCCACGAAAGCTTATGCTTCAATACTTTAGTTAGTCTTTAAGGTGCCACAGGACTCTGTCACTTCTACTGTTTTTAAAATTCAATCACATTCCCAGCAACAGAGTGGGTCAGAGCTTATTTTCCAAATCCATCAGCAGGACAAAGGGGTAGGAAGGAAGTGTCATGGCCTGTGTGCAGTTTATCTACACTTTTTTTCTTTGGTGTTAACAGCTCCTTACACCCATTCTCTCCTGTGAACCCTTTTTGGCCAGTGCCCTAAAACAGACAAAGGAAAGAGCTGAGAAGGGGATGAAAGCAAGAGACATTGTGAATAATGCTCTCTTTCTTTCCCTCCTGCAGATTAAACAACACCTGAGGAGATTTAAAAGAGAGCCTTTTGTCTTGTATCAGTTTGCAGAGTCATTGTTATTCTTGGTTCAGTATGTGTTTATAGCTTTCAGAACAACTGCTTTAAATGCTAGCTTACCTTTAAAGAAAAAAGTTAGTAGTAGTGCTAGCACTAACAAACCTAATATGGGAGAGAGAGGAAGGAAACCTAAACCTCCTAATAAAACAGGTTTCCATCTCCAGTTTCCAAGAAATTAATGATAAAAAAAATAGCAAGCTGATAAATGAGGATTTTAAGAAACTGGAGAATATCTTGAATCAGGGTGGTAGCCGTGTTAGTCTGGAATAGCAGACATATATATATGCCATTATATGCCACCAGTGTCCCTCTGCTATGTACATCGGCCAAACTGGACAGTCCCTACGAAAAAGGATAAATGCACACAAATCAGATATTAGGAATGGCAATATACAAAAACCTATAGGGGAACACTTCAACCTGCCTGGACACACTATTACAGATTTAAAGGTCACCATTCTGCAGAAAGGGAACTTCAGATCCAGACTGCAAAGAGAGACTGCAGAGCTTCAATTCATTTGCAAATTCAGCACACACACTTTGGGATTGAACCGGGATCTACAATGGTTGGCTCATTACAGACATTGTTTCTCATCTCTCCATGTCCACACACCCCATTCAAATGCTAGACGAATAATCCACACTCCCTGATCGGAGATAACAAGCTGGCTCAGCTTAATTGGACTAACCTTTTCACCTCCCCCCTGGCTCTTACCTACTTTTCTATAACTGCCTGTTTGTGAACACTTCTACTGCCTGCATCCGACGAAGTGGGTATTAGCCCACGAAAGCTCATGCTTCAAAACTTTATAGTTAGTCTTTAAGGTGCCACAGGACTTTGTTAACTCTGGAGAATATCTTGTAATTTTCCATTAAATGACCAACATGGGGAGCACAGATGCTGCATCCCATGCTTCCTCTGCCACAGAAACCATGTGAGCTGCAAAATACCTTACAGTAGGCTTTGAGGGACATACAGTACTACACATAGGGTATGTCTTCACTACAGCAGTAGTTCGATTTCCTTTATGTCGATGTTGAGAACGCGACGGTATACAGTCGATGTTGTCTGTCTTCACTACGCACAGCTAAGCACAGCAAGTCGACAGTGTCTGTCCGCAAAACTTTTGCAGGCGTCGACATGACGAGCGTTGCACTCTGGGTTCCTATCCCACAGTTCCCTGATCCCCCAGCAGGCACCATTTCGAGTGCTGCACTGTGGGTAGGTATTTCCAAATTTCGCGCCCTTTTTCCGCGCCGCCCACCCCCATTACAAGCGGTGCCCTGTGGGTAGGCATCCCATAATTCGCGCCCTTTCTCCGCCGTACTAACGCCATAGCATTGCAAGCATGGAGCCCGCTGACACCACGGCTGCAGATCACGGTTGCTGAGTTCCTGCTGCACCGTCTGCAGAGGAGGAATGCGATCCGGGGAGAACCGCGCTTTCTGGAACCCGACGACAGTGAGGAGGAGATGGATGAGGACAGCGGGGACGACAGGGACACTGACGTGCACAGCGGGGACGACAGGGACACTGACGTGCACAGCGGGGACGACAGGGACACTGCCGTTTTTGCAAGTAGGGCGACTGACAATCTGTCAAAAATGGTGGCAATGGGGCAGGCTCATGCCATCGAACGCCGATTCTGGGCCAGGGAAACAAGCACGGACTGGTGGGACCGCATAGTGCTGCGGGTCTGGGATGACTCCCAGTGGCTCAGAAACTTCCGCATGCGAAAGGGCACCTTCATGGAACTTTGTGACTGGCTGTCCCCTGCCCTCCGGCGCAGGAATACCAAAATGAGAGCGGCCCTTACAGTGGAGAAGCGAGTGGCGATAGCCCTCTGGAAGCTTGCAACGCCAGACAGCTACCCGTCAGTGGCGAATCAGTTTGGGGTGGGTAGGTCTACAGTGGGCTTTGCTGTGATGCAAGTAAGCAGGGCAATCGTCGAGCGGCTGCTACACCGGGTTATAAACCTTGGAAACCTGCAAGCCACAATAGATGGCTTTGCCGCCATGGGATTCCCTAACTGTGGTGGGGCTATAGATGGGACTCATATCCCTATCCTGGCACCGGACCACGAGGCCGCCGAGTACAGAAACCGGAAGGGATATTACTCAATGGTCATGCAAGCAGTGGTTGACCACAAGGGACGTTTCACCGACCTGTACGTGGGGTGGCCGGGAAAGCTTCATGACGCTTGAGTGTTCAGGAACTCTAGGGTTTTTAGACAGCTGCAGCAAGGCACTTTCTTCCCCGACCAGAAAATTTCCGTGGGGGGGGGGGGGGTCGAAATGCCGATCGTGATCATTGGGGACCCAGCCTACCCCCTAATGCCCTGGCTTATGAAGCCCTACACAGGAGCCCTGGACAGGGGTCAGGAGCTGTTCAACTACAGGCTGAGCAAGTGCAGAATGGCCGTAGAATGTGCATTTGGCCGCTTGAAGGGGAGATGGCGTTCCTTACTCATTCGCTCAGACATCCGCGAGAGAAATATCCCCATTGTTATTGCTGCTTGCTCTGTGCTCCACAATATCTGTGAGAGCAAGGGGGAAACGTTCATGGCGGGCTGGGAGGCAGAGGCAAATTTACTTTCTGCTACTTATGAGCAGCCACACAGCAGGGAAAGTAAAAGAGCCCACCGTGAGGCCCTGCGCCTCAGGGACGCCTTGAAGGACAGTTTTATCAGTGCCCGAGATGGCGTTTGAGAATCTGCTCCCTTGCTGTGCTCTAAGCCTGCTGCCCTTGAACCCACTTTCCCTCCCCCCTCCCCATGCTTTCCCTCCTTCCTCCCCATGCTTGCAGAGAAAATAAAATCACTGTTTGAAAAATCATGGTTCCTTTATTGGTTACTCGGAAATACAAATACAGGGGATCACTGTCCTGGTATCCTGGAGGGAAACCGGCAGTCGCAGTGGGGAGGAGCGGGCAAAGGAGGGGGGGTGGGAAGGGTGGAGAGGAGGGGTTGGCAAGACTCAGCAGCTTTCAAAAGTTTTCCGAGAATGTAAGCCTGCTGCTGCTGCTGCTTCTGCTGGCTTGTGGGGTAGAGTGGAGCGGCCCACGGAGCTTGCCCCCCCGTGTTCTCAACCCGCATCTGGGTGGGGAAGCTATGGGAGTTGGGGAGGGGGGGAGGTGGTTACACAGGGGCTGCAGAGGTGGTCTTTGGTCATGCTGCAGCTCCACCAGAGATCGCAGCATGTCGCTCTGGTCCTCCATTATGCGGAGGAAAGTATCCATGCGTCTTTCCTCACGTTCTACCCTCTTTTGTTCAGCGGCTCTCCATTCCTGCCTCTCTCGATTCCTTGCCTCTCTCTCTCGATCCCTTGCCTCTCTCTCTCGCTTCCTTTCCTCTCTCTCTTGATCCCTTGCCTGAATCTCTCGATCCCTTGCCTGAATCTCTCGATCCCTGGACTCTATCATTCTTTCCCTCCAGTCCGTCTGGCGGGCTGCCTCAGCGCGCGAGTTCTCCACGAGTTCAGTAAACATCTCATCGCGCGTTCGCGTTTTCTTTTTACGCTTTCTTATCTGCGGTGCACGGCGTGTTGAGGAGGCATGGGGGTTGTGGCATACTTGTTGTTCATCTGTGGGCAAGTGTGTGTGGGAAAAGAAAGTTTGAAAGTTATGAGACAGATACATTCAAGGTTAGGAGGCAGATGCAGTCTCGGACTGTACACAATGGGAGTACTATGCCATTTGCAACCTCAGTATTCAGAGGCCTGCCTGATATGATTTCTGTACAAGGTCATGTTGTACACCTAAAACTGACTGACAAGCTCTCAGAAAATTCAGAGCATCTGAGACACATATGCGCGCCTCAGCCCAAGACGGCTTCTGAAATCACCGTGCAGCCGGCCATGGTAAGTTAAAAGTGGCGCTTGCATACTGTAGAGTAACCCCGCCCCCTTCCCCCCACCGCGTGGCTGGCTCCCACTGAAACCGCAAACTGCAAAGCAAATGCCAAAAAATCTCTCGCTAAGGGCTAAGGTCTTTTTGGGGCTCTTCAGACCGCGTGCAGACTGCTCAGATTCCCTGCTAGCTACCGCTACGGGCGGGGGGGGTTGGGTGCGCGTTGGCTGTGAAGCGGAAGCAACGGCGTGCAGACGGCTCGGATTCCCTGCTAGCTAACGCTACGGGCTGGGGGGGGGGGGCGGCGGTCAGCGTTCGTGGGGGGGGGGGGGGGGGTTCGGTTCGTCGGTCCTCAGCAGAAAAGAGTACTTTGCAGCTGGGACTCTATCTCCTGACTAATTGCAGTCCGTATCTCAAACAGGCAACCCTGAATGACATCACTTTGCTGAGAATTTCTCGGAGAGATAGGGAGCGCATGCTCCTTGACTCCATGCAAAGTCCTGGTCCATACGCCGCAATGCTAGCCTGCTCAATGATACCAGACAACCTACTACTTTCGTGGCGTGGGTTGGTGTCCTATCACGGGGGACCAGATAAGGCAGCTCTCCCCAGAAATCTGCTGCGCTGGATTCATCGCTACCTCCTGGATAGCTTCATTGAAATGTCCGCGGAGGACTTATGGTCAATCCCGGAGTATATTGACAAACTCTTTGAGTAGAAATTGACCAGCAATGAAAGCACGCTAAGTCCTTAGGGCAAGTTACTCATTAATAAATGCTTCCTTTACAAAATCACGCGTCATGTAATCCCTTAAAAAAGAAACACTTACCCCCCTGGGAGGCTTGGGAGGGTACTGGCTCCAGGGTGACAAACAGCTCCTGGCTCTCTGGGAACACAGGTTCTCCGCTGGGCTCCTGCTGCTCCGTGAGATTTTCCTCTTCATGCTCGTCCTCCTCGGAATCAGTCTCCTACCTGACGATGATCCCATCGGTGGAGTCCATGCATACTGGCGCGATGGTGGTGGGGGCGCCCCCCATTATCGCATTTAGTTCATTGTAGAACCTGCATGTCCGTGGCGCGCCCCCTGATCGTCCGTTTGCCTCCTTGGCTTTCTGGAACGATTGCCGCAGCTCCTTAATTTTCACGCGGCACTGTGTGGTGTCCCTGTTGTGGCCCCTTTCTAGCATGGCCTTGGAGACTCTTCCATAGGTGTTGGCATTCCGTTTGTTGATGCGGAGTTCCAACATCACGGATTCCTCTCCCCAGATAGCGATGAGATCCAGCACCTCACGAGTGGACCATGCTGGAGCTCTTCTCCTCTGGCTGGTCTCCAGGGTAGATGAGCTCATCATGGATTCCTGTGATGCTGAGCTCTGCATGGCGGCTAGTGCTGCTGATAGCTCTGAATGGCGACTGATCTGTTCAAGTGAGCTGGCCAAGCTGACCAAACAGGAAATGGCATTCAAATGTTCCCGGGTCTTATCTACCTGGCCAGAGCAGCGAGTTCAGAGTGCAGTGCAGAGCGGTCACAGTGGAGCAGTAGTGAGGCAGTCCAGAGCGGTCAGAATGGAGCATTGTGGGACAGCCTCTGGAGGCTATTAATGTCGGGTTCCGTCTTCACTAGCCCACGGTCGAGCTTGGAATGTCGAGATTAGCCTTATGCCACTGGTTAGGCTGGAGTGCCAAGATCGATCTTTAAGGCCCTTTACATCGACGTTAAGGGCATGTATGTGAAGACAGGTACACGTTTACTTCGACCTAACGTCGTTAACATCGATTTAAAGTGGTAGTGAAGACATGCCCATAGTCGATCCTGTGAGCATGAGAAAAGTACAAACTCCACAGCTAGTACCTGATGCTGACTACCGCATAGACTAGCTAGCATGCCTCTTTAGGGACATGCCTGCTGATGGGTGTGTTAACCAGGTACTCCATTGAGCACAATGAAGAGGTCCTGAACTTTAGGATGCACAATTCTTCCCTTTTCTTGAATGCTGGGACCCGATGCTAAGTGTCTGTAGTAAAGTTTAGAGTACTCTCAGTGAAGTCAAGTTTAGCCCTTACTGACCCTCTGGCCTCAGATCTGAGTCAGTTCTGCAAAAGCAGTAAAGTGAGTAGTCAAAAGCACTCTCTGAACCTCAAAGGCTATGTTGCCAACTTCTCAGGAACCTGCAGGCCATGCCAAATTTGCATGCAAGATAACAACTTTCTCAAAAATAAATGCGCTCAACCATAATACCAGTTCCTGTATTTTATGTTCCTTGACGACTAGAAATTGTTTGTTTACATGAACTAGCAACAAAAACCTACAGTTAATCAGCGTGTTCATCTCCCTGCAGTTACAGAGCAAGGGCAGCTTTGGCTTGCCTTTTAAGACTTTATGGGCTACATATTTGGTCGTTCACTGTTCCAGAAAGATAGAGTGTCAATCTGGACAGACATGCAACAGTTAAAATGTATCTGAACATTAAGAGAGAGTTGTATCTATGAAATAAAACAAGGGATATGAAGTCAAGCTGCCCTGAAAGTTAACTACTCCTTTTAAAATTAATAAACACATGCAATTGAGTCAGGATAGTAACAGCATGATCTATTGGATAAAGCAATGGAGGCAGGAGACAAAGGTTCTATTCCTAGTTCTTCTGCTGTGCGAGCTTAGATGAGCTTCATTTCTCCAGGCTTCTGTTTTCCATTCCCACCCTTTGTCTCTCTTCTTTAGTTGTTGTATAAGCTCTTTGGGGCAGACACAGCAACTGTCTCTCACTGTACAGAATCTATCACAATGGAGCTCCAGTGTCAGCTGGGAACTCTGGGCTCTACTGTGCAAATAAATAAACAAACAAGTGCAATTGGAATTTACATTATTTGTGCTATTATTGATGATTTGTACTCTATAAGTAGCTCTGCACAAAGTACAATTGTGTTGAACAAATGCCTTTCTGTGATGAGTCTATTAATGCATTTCTATTTTTATTCCCAAGATAGAGAAATAAAAAATGTATAAACAAAAGAGTTTGTTAATTATAAGAGTTGAACAGCATAAGTAGTAATAACAGGAAGACAGAAATTTAAAAACTAAAAACATTAAAGAAAGTTCTACGCATTCTCAGTTCCCACAGATAGTGCTTCTACACCAGATGCACTCAGACAAATGTCTGAGAAATATATAACAGACAGTCTTTGGGACTCTCAACCCCACAGATGGGACTATGCACTTTGCAGAAGCACCTTGCAGAACAAGACCCTAGATCACTGTGAATGTGCTCGTTTACATAGAAATACAACGTATTAGCCAAGATAATAAGGCACCAAAGCTAGGACTAGTGATCTCTAAATATAACACAGCACACAAAAGACACCTGGCAAGTCAAATTTCTCTCTGTAGCTCTCTCTCTCTCACATACCCTCCTTCCTTCCTCCCTGCCAGGATAGGTTTATGAGATCCCCCACCCCAGGTTTGTTATTGTAGAGTTGCACGTGAGCTCTTCAGCAGACCTCCTGCACAGCCTGAAGAATTTCTCTGGAATTCAATAAGAATTTTACATACTGAAGGTACAGGATTAGGGCTGTGTTTGAATAGGTATCAAACCTAGAAAATACCATCTGTTTGATCAGGATTTTGTATGACAATTATACCAACCAAGCAGTGTATCAAACAAAAAGAAAAAATGGCTTAAACAATTACCATTATTTGAGTAAGAATAAAAATGAACCAAACAAAAAACCAAACAAAAAAAACCCAAGACAACCTCTGAAAACGTCTGTCACTTACAAGCCTCTGTGATATTATTGACATGAACTGTGACTGTATAGATCATTGTTGCAATCAAAGTTCTAGAGTTGCATCGAATCTTGTACAAAGGAGGTCAAGTAAGGTGTCTATAGAAAGGTTGTAATTTTCTGGTTATGATAATGCCATCTGTATGTGTGTATCATTATTGTATTTGAAGTTATGAATATTGGCTATGTACCTGTATCTCAATGTGTTTTATTCTAAATAGCCTCAGTGAAGCATTTGGTCAGCTTCTTGAGAAAGGACTATTCTCAGTAAGTACCCAATCAAGAAACACTTAACTGATTATGGACTTTGAGAAATGCCAATCCGTATCTGAGCTTTCCTGGGAACGTTCAAACTAATATCTAAACAATGGCATCAGCCTGCACAAAGCTGAATCATTAATGGACATGTGACTTGCCCAGGTGGCTACACACTCCATTGTGTTGCTGTGATTTTGCATAGGAGAATAAAGGGGTTTCCTCCCACAAGACAGAGAATATAAAAAGCCCTGGAAGCCCCTCCATTTTGTTTTGTCTTCAGCTGGCTCAAGAGATGGTCTTTCCACCCCAAAGAGATGCCTGAAAGAAAATGGAACAAAGGATAATAACTATGGAGGTGTGAGTGATTGCTGGACCCAGGCCCTAACCTACAAGGTTGGCCTAAAAAGGATTGGGCCCAGACTAGGAAGGAGTCTAGTCTGTGAAAGAAGCTTATTTGAACATCTCTGAGGGTGAGATCTACCTATATTCAGTTTCCTACTGTATTAGGCTTAGAGTTGTGTGCTTTGTTTTATTTTGCTTGGTAGCTTACTTTGTTCTGTCTATTACTTGAAACCTCTTAAATCCTACTTTTTATACTTAATAAAATCACTTTTTCATATTAATTCACCCAGCGGAAGCAATTAATACCTGGGGGAGCAAACACCTGTGGATATCAGTGTTATAGCGGGCAATTTATGAGTTTACCCTGTATAAGCTTTATACAGAATAAAATTGATTTATTTGGGCTTTGGATCCCATTGGGAGTTGGGTGTCTGAGTGCTGGAGGCAGGAACACTTGCTAAACCGTTTTCAGTTAAATCTCCAGTTTTGGGGGCATGGTTCAGATCCTGTGTCTGTGTTGCAGTAGATTAACATATCTAGTTCAACAGGACAAGGTTCTGGGGGACCAAACTGATAGAGGAAACTGGCTCAGAGGACGTCTCAGCACATCAGATGACAGTCCTAAGGGGGTCTCTGTGACCCAACCCATCACAATCTCTAATCTTTACTAGCATCTCATTTATATTTTCCTTTCTTTATATAAATGGTTTCCTTTTTTATTAAGTTTTCCACTGTCATAAAATCCATTAAGGAAAAAAAATGCAGATTTATTGGCAGGTAAGATAAAATCTTCAGTTCAATTCCTAATTTTTAAAAGACTAATTAGTGAAAAATCCCAAAGAAAAAAGTCCCATCTGTTAATGGTGCTCCACAGTTTGAAGTTAATTAGGTTTGTTGGGAGAATGCCTGGCAGTGTGACCAATTGAAGTGCAAGTATCTTTGCCAATAGAGTTTTTAAATTAATTAGCCTTAAAAAAGCACTACTTTCAGATCAAAATGTGTAATTTTCTACTGCTAAATGCTGAGTGGACAGTGTGCATATAAGTATATACAAACTTTGACATGTGCATAAAAGTCCTTTCTTCTGATTACGAAAAAGTCATCAGTGCTCTAGACATGCTCCGATTAAAAGCAATTGCAAAAATACCATTGTTGTTATCAATGAAATCAACGATGAAACTCCCATAGACTTCCATTGGAAGCAGGATTGTGTCCAGGGTTTATAGTGAGTTTGGTGTGTGGTTGCTGGGTGTGTAGAGTCGGTGACCTGTGATATACAGGGAGTCAGACTAGATAATCCGGTGTCCCTTCTGCCATTAAACTATGAGTCTAGGAAAATGTGTGTTGGGAACTGTATCTATAAGCTGTTCTTTCTACAGTTATCCCATTTAGAAAAAAATCATGTAATTGCAATAGCTCAGGGTCAGGCTACAAGATTCAAACCAAACTGAAAAATACACACATGATGTTTGCCACTACAAATCAGCATTTGCCAAGACCTACCACAGAGCTGAATCTAAAGCACTACAATGGATATAATTGTAGTAACTGTGTGGAATATATTGACCAGTGCTGGCTTTTTTAGCACAACCTTTACCATTATTCAAGGGAAGGAATTACTTTGTTTCTATATATATTCTTATTTTAAAGTGCATAAAACCTCAGCTGTTTTTGTTAATTTTGATATAATTTGATAACAAAATAGACCAAACAGTGCTGAATGTGAGAGGCAGAGACATTTATAAGAAAGAAAGTCAGAGAAATTAATTGCACGGAAGCACTTAGCAATTTCAGCGCAATGCTGCATCAGGTATATAGGTAAGGTTAAGTTTATTTAGATTAATTTCTAACCACCCAAAAAAGCCGCATGTCAGACTTCAAAGAGTGACCTAATATGAAAGAGGTTCTCCTGTAGCCATCAGTTAAAATTATCAATTTTTTGCTAAGTAACCAAAGGACAAAACAATGCCAGGAACCTACCTAAGAAAGTAAGCTTTACAAACATGATCTTCAAACACTGATCTTTCTTATTATGCCATGAACCAGTAACATTGGACTATGTACAAAAAACAAAGAAGTTTAAATTCATAACCTAGACGACATCAAGTTACCACCAAAAGAGGATATATGCTAAAAAGCTACTATTAGATTGAAGCAAACTTTAAATTATTAAATTTAATTAATTTATTTCTAAAGAAGTTTCTCTCTCATCTTTCTTGGTTAAAATCATAACTGTATGTCAGCACATTTCTTCTAAATTGGCCTGCTCCAGCTAGACTGATTTACTTACTGATGTCACAATTCTGTGTTTGCTACATAATAATAAACAATTACAGGAAAAGGGGTGGAAACTGATGGCCTGAACAGTGGACTGTGATTCATTCATCAGAGAATGAATCAGGCCAATAATGGAAGAGCATATATTCACATAAACATCTTAGTAAACCAAATGCATTCACACACTGATGAAAAAAAAGAGAGAGAGAGAAAGAAAGAAAAAAAGACAGGATAGATTATATATAAATTTTCTATTTCCAATTAAAGTTTAAATGTAAAAATCCGAAACAATTCTGAAGGAGGCTGGCTTTGGACACCTATAGGGAAGTGCTTACAAACATGAGTAAGTTTGCAAACTTGGGACCTCCATATTAGCACCTGATCCTGCAAGCCATATTGGGTGTTACTGTATCATTAGAAGTTTTGTGCTGCAGCCAAAATGACTCCAGACTTAATTATCCTAGCCCCTAAGATAATAAAAGAAGCCACCTCTCTACTCTTCACATGGTTAGTTTTAAAGATAAAACTGAATGAAGTTTTTTACCAGTGGAGAGACATTAAGAATTATTCAGGACAGGGCTGAAATGCATGGCTGGGAAAGAGGACCCTCATATCTCCAGGCATTGTGGCACCTCCCGCCCTGATGCAGAAGGTGGCCAGCCACTGTTTCCTTGGGTCTATGTTGTGTGGATGGGGCAGGCTGGGATCAGGAGTGGGCAAGCCAGGCAGGGACAGGATCAGGGGGATGTACCCCCCTACACACACACACTCCCACACACACAGAGAGTGCCAGGGGCCAGCGCACTGTGGAGGCACAAGGAAGTTGTCATTAGACATGCTACATTTTAAGCCAAAAAAATTAACAGTTTTAGAAATGCTGCTGCTCTTAAAATTAGATGCGAGACCTACTCCTTTCCCAAAGCTGACATGTAGGGAAGAACAATTTGATTGTTGGTTAACATTTGAAAAAACAAAGGTTTTGAGATCCCTCCCCCCCCCCCCCCCCGGACCGCAATGCAAGCAAAGCAAGAATGAAGGTCAAATCACCCAGCTTGCTAAGAGCATTAGGTACTTTGGAATTCAGTCAGACTTTAATAAATTCTGGAAGAACACAACACATGCTCTTCAGAAAGGAAAGAGAAGGGCCCCGTAAAATAAAGGATCCGGGGCTCAATTTTTGAGTTATTCGCCCATGAAAAGGAATACAGTCTCTTCCCAGCAGCAAACTCAAACCTCTCCATTCATATGAAGTGTCATAGTCCCACATAGGTCCAAAGTAGTCAATACAGTTTTTCTCAAAACCCCGAAGTCAAACAGCAGTTCTGCAAAACCCATTCAAAAGTCACCTATAGCAATGGGATGACTCACCCCGTGGTGCCTCCTGATGGTCATCTGGGAATTAGCTCTTCCAGCTCAGAGCACCCTCTGCAGGCCTGTGTCTTGCTGTCCACTGGCCCCGTGTCCTTCTCGGACCCCGGGGCCCTTTTTCCTGGGGTGCTGCCCTCTGGCAATACCCCCACACTCTGCCTCTGGGTCTCCCCAGCCCTCTAATACCTATCCTGCCTCAGTCTAGGGCTACTGCCAGTCTTCATCAAGCCCCCACACTCTGAGGAGAATGCATTTTAACAGCCAGTCATCATAGGCAAGGAGGTTTTGGACCTGCTGCCTTAGCCTAGCTCCAGTACCCTCCTTAGGCCTCCCTGGGGAGTTGCTTGGCTGGAGCTCCCCGGCTCCCTTGTCTATAAGGTGACCATTCAGCAAGCGTGAAAAGTCGGGACACGGGGTGGGGGATAATAGGAGCGTATATAAGAAAAAGGCCTAAAAATCTGGACTGTCCCTATAAAATCGGGACGTCTGGTCACCCTACTTGCCTATTCTCCCAGCACTGTTCTACCTCAGGCACCCCGTCCCACAGGCAGCCAGGCCCTGCTCCCTCCCAGCCTGGAGAGAGACTGCCTAGCTCCTTCTTCTCAGCCCTTTAATCAGGGTCAGCTGGGTTCTGATTGAGCAGCCTCCCCAGGAGGGATAAAAGCCTGCCAGGCAGGAAGCCCAGGGTGGTGGTGGTGGTGGTATGGAGTGTGGAGTGAGAGAAAGAGCTGTGTCTAGAGCTGTAAGCTGTAGAGCTGTGTTTAGAGCTGAACTGTATAGAGTTGTATAGAGCTGTAAGCTGAAGAGCTGAACTGTATGAAGCTGTGTATATTGGTGGTGGGGCCTGCACTGTGAAATAAAGAGCACTGTTTGGAGCAAAAGAAGGGTTTCCTGCCTGTTCCTGAAGAGGGGTGAGAAGGCGATCTGTCACACTACTCATTTCAGTGAAAGGCTCAGGCACGGGGGAGGCTGCACGGAAAGGGTTCAGCAGCTCTCTCTTCCCAGGGTCTTTTATTGCAGCAAGGAAAGGCTCTGACAAGGGGAGGAGGTGGGGAAAAGCTCCAGCATTAGGGAGCTGCCAGAGCTTTTCCCTGCTGCCTGAGTGTTTCCCTGTGGTGGGGATAGGCTGCAGCAACTAGACACTACATTACTTAAAATAGCAGTGTAGACAGGGGAGGCGCTGCTTGGGTGGTAGAAAGATACGCAGGGTACGTACCCTGGCACACAGCCAAAGGGTGCAGGCGTGACTTTACTATGCTCACCTAAGCAGTGCCTCACCCTATACACAGCTATTTATATCCAGGTGAGGGGACTAGCTTCTATATGTTTTATATCCCACTGTAAGAAGTGTGCAGTGTAGATGTACTCTTAAAGGGACAAGTAACTCTGACAGAACCATTTACAAAATTTCTCTCATGAATTTCCCAAAGTTGCTGCTAGCTAAAGTAATGCCCCATAAGCGCTCCCAGCTTACCCTTAACCTCACCTGATGCATTTTTCAAACCCTCCTTTCCCAAAGAAAAAACTGTGGGCTTCTGAAAGCGGACAGATTGTTAAGTGAATTGTCACGTAATCAACTTCTCTTTCTTGCTCCAGAATAAATACCAGAGTACACAATCACTAACAATTACCAGTGAGTGATGTCTCAGACACAGTCATTTCTTATTTTAATAGTGACCATCTCTATCTCCCCACTCTCCTCCCATAAGACATCTGCGTGAGTAGAAGCAGCCTTTAATCATCTGCCTGGGTCATTTAGTGATGACAAACATAGTTTACTGTTGGTTACAGTGTTTCCTTGGTAGTTAATTGAGGTAACAAACGTGATAGTGACCATCACTGAACAAAATCAATCAAGGAAGAACATGCTAATGAGGAAGAAGAAATCTGCTACAATGCAGTAAGACATCACATCAGTTTTGAAGGTCATTTTTATAAGGTTATTTCTTTCAGCAGTTTTCAGTTTTAGTCACTTCACCAAAATTGATACTGTGATTCACAGGTACAGGAAAGCACCTCTTGTACAGATCCTCCTCCCTGTGAAGTCTGAAATATCAGCTCCTTTGGTCATTAGGAACAAATCTAAACATACTTAATCACTCAGCTTTATACGAGTGCCTGCCAATACTAAAAGCTGCCCTCTAATTAATTTACAAAGAAAAACTGTAGACACAAACAGCAGCCTAACTTACTGTAGCAGTCATTATACACAAAGCATGCTGGCTCTATGATCGGAAATTTAAGAATCATGTAATCTGAAAATCCAGTGTTTACTTACTCTCCAATCTATTTTCTAGAGGTCACACTTTTATATAAAGTTTTAATTACAGACTTAAAGATATAAGGTTCACCGCTTCTGTCATAATGCAAGTATAACAAGTGGGAACTTTTTAAACACAACAGATATATCTGTAATTCATTCCCTGCCAGTTATAGAGATTATGGTGTTTCTGAACTCTTTTCCATGCTAAATGTGTAGTGTGGTTAGACAGCTTAACAAAAGGGGCCAAAACTCATCAATATAACTAATCATAATTACTTCCAGTTGTGGGCGATTTCAGTGTGCAGGAAAGTGCTATGAACTGTGTTACAAACCCCATTGTTATTTCTGCACTCTTAAAAATCCATTTGGGAGAATTTAAACTTTCAGTTAATCACATAGATATTCACTCTTACATATTACATACAAGCACATATGCATACAAATATATATCTACACATAAAATATTGCCTTAATTTACTATGACTCGGCACTGCTCTTTGCAGTTATTTTTTATGCTTTACAATGCCATTTCAGCAAAGGCCTGGATGACTCTGCCTGCCGTTATTAATTGTAGGCCCTGTAGCAGAGCAGAAGTTACACGGTTCTCCTCAGGGAAACCCTGACAGCATGTTGAGAGTGTTGTTAATCTTGGAATTATAATTCAGTGTCACACAGAATGCTGGGGAACCCTCAATGGTATTTAAATGGAATGAATCGCCTGCTACTACAGTTATCATTATGGCTGCAATAATGAAAAGCATTTAAGTGTGCACTTAAGCACATGCTTAAGTGTTTTCCTGATTCAGAGATTATACACTCCATTGAAGAGAAACTTGGACAAAAAATTATATATATTTTTTTGAAATGGGATTGATATGGGTCTGAGGGAAGAAACCTGTGATGATGAAAAAAACAAAAGCTAAATGCTGGTTTTGATATTGAGCTTTTATAGGGCTCTGAGGGAGATTTAACTCTCTATATAAAATGCACATTTGATTGTTTATAAATAAGCAGTTGAACAGGTGTATCGGGACATTTCCAAATTTGTATCTAAAGTGAAGAAACATCAACTTATCACCAACAGTTTATATTTATCTGAGAACTTTTCACACCCTGTAGGAAGAATATTCTTCAACTAAATCATCAGTCACGCCATGAGTGTGCTCTTTTAGGCTGCAAAAAAAGACCAGCATCAAGTTCAAATATTTATGGGGGGCATTAGATACAGAGACACCATGCGAAGCTGATGCAATTATTAATTCAGTTGCACAGAAAGTGAGGTTCCCCCCTCATAGGGGACAGGGTTGGGGTGGGAAGGAGATGTTCAGGGCAGGATCTTCAAACACACATTCCACATAATGGGCAAAATTCATCCTTGAGCAAAGGGCCGCCACCAGGCTGATGAACCACATCAGTCCTACTCTGATGTCTTGTGCTAGCCCTCTGCCTTTGGGTGTATTTCACCCAATATGAACAGCACGGCCTAACCATTTAAGTATTATGTTTTTCCTGTGACTCACAGACCTCATTAGGCTTTTTTGTTTCTTTGTTTTTGAACTTTTACTCCAGTGAGGGGACTGTAAGAGTTGGCTTTATTACCAACACTGAAGCAGAACTGAAGCCTATGAAAATAATGTGATCCGACACGGTGTCTAAATATTTCCTGGAAGACAACTGAATAAGGAAGTCTTTTGTGTCACTACTTACATAGCATATGGTACAGACGGTAAATATATACTCAGTAATGAACTTTGCATGGTTTCCATATTTATGCAAGTGAAATTTTTACCTAAATACCATAAAACAACAACGTTTTGCATTTACCTGATATCTTATACAAGGATTGCAAATCATTTTATAAGTAAAGGTCTCAAGCTTCAGTGGTAGGAAAGAAATATACAAAGATCACTTTGCCCACCACTGAAACATTGCCACTTCTTTGGCAGAACACAACAGCCATTTAATGTTATTCAGGGGTTTAGTTTAGGATCAGAAGAGGAATACTATCATTTATTGAAACATTAGACGAATTTACTTACCTGATTTGGAACTTGGGGAGAAAGCAAAAGTTAACACCCTTAAATGTTTATAAAAAGTGCTCTGTTTTTAAATGATTTTAACTGATTTGGACTTTTGTTTTATGACAAACCACAAAACCAGCACACATCTCTTGAATGGTAAGTATCATTCAATGCAGGGCTTACTTGTTCCAAATCCAGAAATCTGGAGCATAGCTACTGTGCTGATCTGCAGCATATAGCAGCACTGTTTTGCTGGTGGACTGTTTTGTTCAAGAGGCACCCCTGTGGAGTCCTTGTCATTGTATTGGTTATCTGACCATTGTTCACCAATTTATGAATAATAAAATAATAAAATAATAAAATAATAATAATACCAATTTATGAAATAATAATAATAATAATAATTTGCAAGATATTCCTCTACCAGTAACAATGGTTTTTCCCGAGGTATAGCTCAATACTTAATAAAAACTCAAACACTAATAATAAAAACAGAATCCAACATAGGTGTCTCCTGAAGCAAAGTGCCCTGTAAAACCATGCCGAGGCATTCAATCACTGCTGACTCAAAGAGTATACCATCTGCTGCACCATCAACACTATTGTCAGCAACACATAGGTGTCCTTTGGAGGTCTGTGGTCTAAGTACTAGCTGAGTAGAGCTCCACAGAGCTTATGGGATCAAATAGATGCCTCAGAATATTATGGATCCAAGTACAGTAGACTCTCAATTATCCAGGATGATAGGGAAAAAAATAATTCTGGTTAATAAAATCCTGGATAATCACCATCCATAGGAAATATGGGGAGTGGGGGTTGATTCACCAGCCATCCTGCACCGGAGGGAGGGAGTGTTGGTTCACTGGCTGCCCTGCGCTCTGGTGGGGTTGTTTTGTGCGTGTGCTTGAGGCAACAGCAAAGCCAGAGCCGGCCCTGCGAGTTGCGCATATTTTTTTTTGACATCCTGCTTAATCCAATCCTGGATAATCGAGAGTCTACTGTAACTATCTTCAAAACACCTAAATGTTCAAGTAGCCACCTATATCTACAGCTTTCTGGTTGTCTATTCTGATTTGTTAAGCTACAACTTTTTCTTAACTATAACCACCACATTAGGACAGAACTAAGACTTGGAATCTGTTGCAGAGATCATTCAACTATGTTATGTGGAGCCAGGAGGATCAGCTTTTGTGAATGAGCAAATCCTCTCATAGGAATCTCTGAGATAGGCTTCCTGCCACTAAAATGGAAAGCTGCCCATTGGCTGCTGAGTGAGCTGTATTTTTTTCCCCAGTTTGTTGTTGGATTCAGAGCAAGTCAGCACTCAACATAGTGGGCAGCTGCTTAAATTGCATCACCTTCTAAAAACTTCATGTTTTCTCAGGATAGAGCCCTTTGTGCAGGTCAACAGAATTTAAGCAGAGCTCCCTTTTATCTCTTGAAACCAGAAGCTGGCATGTACAGTAAATTAGAATAAAGCACCTTTTTACAGTCAGTTAGAACAAATTCACCATTAGAAAGATATGCAGTGATGAAGAGAGAGATGGTTGTGTCATTTTACTGCTCAGTAACAGATTTTGAGTGAAATCCTGAATCAATTGACATTAATGGAAAAACTCCTATTGACATAAAAGGTCCAGGATTTCACCTTTTAAATCTCCCTTTTCTCAGTGTATAACCTGCTTCTAACCAACAGAGCACAAAATCCCTCCTGTGTCCAGCAGTGTTGCTAATTCTCTTGATTTTATAATGAGTCTCACTATATTTGTCGTTTTACCCAACACCCAGGCTTCTGGAGTCAGGCGATTACATGAGAAGTAAATTTCTAGCCTTCGTAGTTGTGAAGAAAATTTTAAAACCATAACCTGCATGCATCCTGAAGGTTCAAATAATGAACCCCAAATGTATCATTTTGTAAAAATATCTTGCGATTTTTAAGTCACTTATGGTTTGGGGGGCCTTATTCATGATGTTTTAAGCACTTTGGGCCAGCAACACCACTTTAGGCTACATTCATTACAGGCTGTATGGACTCCCACCACAAACAATGCAATTCAAATCCTTCCACTTGAGTAGAGTCCTCTGAAATAAACAAATAAAGAATGACTGAGAGATTTTAATTTACCAAAGATATCAAATTTATTCTAGCTCCCAAGTGTCTAGTAAACGGAGTCTACGGGTTAGTAAACTCTGTCATAATCTGATTTGCTTTTGCAATCTTATCAGAAAGTTCTTAACTACAAAAGAAATTCAAACTAGAATCCTACCCTGGGCTGAACTGTAAAGAACTCTGCCACAGCTAATATCTATGTTTCATGCTTAATGTAACCTTAAAAAGAGCAGAAAATCTATTAGACACTGCTATAAACAGTTGACTCAAATAGTATCCTTGCTACACAGAGCTACAAAATATAATGTCATTCACTCTGCCTAATATAGTATGTGAATACAATAATCATTTCCATTTACACTTGGCAAACCATCTCAAAACAGTTGCTCTCCTAAGCTGTCACCCTAAGAAACTGCTCTGTTATGAGAAAAGTCTATCACCTTGTCTAGCTAGTAGGAACTGGGTTTGTATTAATCCAGGAGCAAATTAAGAAAATGATTTGGAAAGGGTAAAGAATAAATTTAACTAAACAACACTAATGATAGTTTTAATATAATGATCACTCTCACCTCACAAGAAAATGTTTTACCAGTAGGCAGAACAGCAGTGAAATGCGACGACAGTCTGACTAGATTTCCAAACAAAAGAAGTTTAAGGTTAAAAACATGTTTCAATGAAGCCTAGGTATCAACTCCAAAAACTATACTTTTCTTTAAAAATCCTACACTTTTTAAAAGCTAATGTTACCATATCTGAAAGTGAACCGTTAAGAAATCCAGCCTATTCCCTATTGCCATATAATCCTTAACATGAGCTAACACCCTATTGAGATGGATGAGGCAGTTTACAAGCTCTCAGAAGTGTTGTTAGACTATCTGTAAACTCAGACATCTGTATACTTGTTTACTCTCACTTCACGTTTTGAATGGTTTCTTCACAACCATATTGGCCTGTACTTGAGAGATGTCCAGTTTAACTTTTAGACCAAGGATGTTTGGAGAAGCCTGGCTGTGCTTCGCTTAGGAAGCTCCAGTCCTGGATTTTCCATTTCTTGTCTGTCTTAAAGCAATACCGCTGAGACAGACATAGAGGCCTACATTTTCAAAAGTGGATAATGATTCTGGGTAAACAAAATACCATACCTTAAAGGGACCTCATGTTCAGAAAGTCCCAAGCATTGTCCTAATGCAAGAAAACCAACAAGTAAAACATAGTAATGAAAAACATTGTAGTAACAAAATGAACTACAAATGTACCAGTACTATAAAAACAATCTAGTGTAGCCTTTAGGTACACTAAAATACCCCTAGGATGACAAGACACTCTGTATGGTTTGAACAATTTTTTAAAAATATACCTAAAATGTTAAACATCTTTGATTGCTAAAACTGAAAAAAAATAAAAAATCTAGTTTACGATTCAGCTTTTATGTGGTTTGTTTAATTTTTTCAATTCACTAACATTATATTGTAAAACTAGATTGTTTTTATAGCACTGGTACATTTGTAGTTCATTTTGTTACTAAAAATGTTTTTTTTACTTCTTGGTTTTCTTGGAGTAGGACAATGCTGATGTTTGAGTTCCCAAAGAATGCTTACATTTAGTAATTTAGGGAATAGAGAAACACCTTTCCATTTAGTTTATTTTATGTAAATATTTTAATTCCAATTCCACTTTCAAAATGTATTATGAAATTTGTGCATAAACTACTTCAGTATCCATCTAAACAAGAGAGGAGTGGTTTGATTAAATGTTCATTTGTTTTTTCCTTTATTATTTCATTAAAATCCTTCATTTGTGAAGGTCTGCTAAAAACACACAGAGGTTCTATATAGTCAAGGTACAAAGGCTATTTTAGATTATATAATGTCAAATCATGTTATCTTGGGAAAGTGACTTATTCATGTCAATATCTACAGTCTGCTGAAGAGGCTCTTCTAGCTCTTTTAAAAATCAGATGAACATTCACATGCTATTATTTTTGAGATAGTCATTAATTATCCACGAACACATATCTTGGAGTTAGTACATTTACATCTCTGCTTGAGAGAGGATTAAGTGCAGATTAGTAGTACCTGAGCTAATTCTCATCAAGCCACTTGGTGAGTTTGCAAAAACAGCTTTGTCCTTCATAAATATCTAGGAGTTGAATGTTTATTTTTGCCAATAGCAGCATAATAAATAATGTTCCGTTTAAATAGATTACTCAACTTTTATTTTAGAGAAGTGTGAAGAGCATCCAGAATGGCTTTTCCTGTCTCCCTTGCAATTTGTATTACTCTGTTACAGTGTTGCAAACTCTTGCACTATTTTGTGGAGGGAAGGGGAGATTAAACCCATAGATTCTGAAGGCATGTGATTATGTTAGAATCTAAATTTTCATTTTTTTAAAAAAGTAACTTTCAAGTCCTTGTTGTTAAGGAAAAAAGCTGGAAAACATGACCAGCATGAATGCTAAAGCTCAAAAGCCTCAAGGCAAATAAAAAGAACCCCAAATTTATTTATTTTAAATTTCATTATTTTTAAGCCCATCTCATGATTTTTAGGGCCAGATGTATGACTTTTGAACATTTGGGGCTGGCAATATTGCTTATATTAGGGGTGGCCAACCCGGGCCTGAGGAGGAGTCAGAATTTACCAGTGTATATTGTCAAAGAGCCACAGTAATATATCAGCAACCCCACATCAGCTCTTGCCCTAAACGCCCCCACCCCCCCCGCGCCTCCCACCTGCTGCAATCAGCTGTTTCACATGCACAGTGGGCTCTGTGGGGGAGGGGGAGGAGCAAGGGCATGGCAGGCTTGGGGGAAAGGGTGGAGTTGGGGCATGGCCTGAGCAGTGAGCAGCCCCTGGGAAATTGAAAAGTTGCCATCTGTAGCTCCAGCCCCGGGGTCAGCACCTATGCAAGAAGCCGCATATTAACTTCTGAAGAGCTGCATGTGGCTCTGGAATGACAGGCTGGCCACCCCGAGCTTATATAGAAGTATTAGAATATTCTATAGGGATGGTCCAAGGCACTATAACTTACTTTAACACTGTAATGTTTGAGCTCCTACTGCACTCCGTGCAATTATTTTAACTCAAGAATGAAGCTTTAAAAAGTATCTTAGCATTCAAAATGTGATTTCATTCAGATTTTATTTTAATTGTATGGAAGAGTCTCAAAAAGCCTTGAGTCGTAGTTAACATTTATTACCAGGTATACAGTACACTAAATTGAAAGTGACACTTGTCATCGTAAATGTATTTCTAGTCAAAATGAGTCTTTCCAATGGAGTAAATTCTTGGCAAATAGAAGTAAATCTCCAACCAAGGATAGTTACATATACCGAGGGACAAGAGAATTATGAAAGCTGTAAAGTCTACCATACAGTTGACCTTTTCAGGAAACAAAATCTAAAACACATCCTTCTCCCAATGCACATTTATTTATATTATATACTTTGTACAACTGACAATACCATGCTTTCATTAAAGGTTAAAGAAAAACAACGAAACAAGTAGATTACCACCAAAAAAAAAAGGTGTGGATTAAAAAAAACACACAACATTTTAAGATAAATTGGTCAGATGGCAATTTAAAAAAATAATTGTTTTATCGTTGACAGGATACATGACAAGCAGGGAAGAGTCAATACATATCAAATCTGATAGAAGAAGAATAGATTCATAACTTTTATTTCTCTGTTTCATTCAGCACTGCATCTGCAGCTTACTATTTATCACCATTTAGCAAGGCACCTTTTTCACTTGGCAAGTGTTGAAAGGTACTATGAAGCTGACTTTCATAATGATCTGTTCCTAAGGCCTATGGGGAGCAAGCAGGTACCTCTTTGCCAGGTAAGCTCAGTACCAGCAGGCAGATCTAGTTGCATATTTAATTAAGGGGTAGCTATGGACAGGGAGTCATCTGAGGACTATACATTGTGGACCTGTGCAAGATTTCAGCTTAATTCAAATAATTTGCATTTTTGGCCTAGAATGGAGCACCTGCTTGACTTTAATGCCTGCTTCAGGGCCTGGCTCAGTTGTATAGAACAAATTTTTTTTGTGTGCCAATGAAGCTACATTGGGCCTTGAATTTCCTGACTTTGGGCCTAATGCCACAGTCCCCTGCCCGCCCTTTGACTACCGGTATGAAAGTAAGAGTTGTCTCTGTTCCTGTGATAATTTGCTAAACTGACAGAATTAATTTGCTTTATACTGGACTTGAAAACTGAGCTGCACATCACCGCAAAGGCTTTGATCCTGCCCCCTTCCTACAGCCATACCCTATACTCAGACTGCATTAAGGGGTGGCAAGAGCTGCTAGTGGGAGCTCTGCACCACCTGGGGATTTCTCTTATAACAGGGGAATTCCCAACTGGACAAATCCACTTGTGGTTCCTTTACATCACTGGAGTGATGCACAGGGGCTGGACTGGTACAAGGCTCTCTGATGTTACATGCTCAGGTTAAAAAAATGGGCTCATCAATGCAGAGGATTGAAGCTGGTACTTACAAAGCACATTAGATTGTAGTGTTTGGGTGCTGAGAACTATACCGGAACAGTGCCAGAACTATGACCTGGGCCTAAAGGCACTTGATTTGACATGAAGTTAGATGATAAAGACCAGCCAGTAACTATCGGAATATCATGTAAAATATGTTTATAAGAAACAGTCATCTCCCTTATTCATAGCTGTCAGGACTATTCATTTATCTATTTTTGGTAATGAACTGTATTAATTTATTGCCAGATAAAACATAAGCACTGGCAGTGTGCTGAGGCTAGCAAATTATATGAGACTCTATTTCATTGAAGCAAATGGCAGCAAAACTGCCAAAAAATAGTGCAATGCATTACACATCAAAAGGCAGGCTGCTTAACTCAACTCCATTTGCTACACAGTAAATTTAAAAGAAGACAGCAATGGTTTCAGCATAATGCATTAGATAAATAGTTCTCTCATTTACTAAGAAGTGGTAAAAATCATATTACTTGGCCAATTGTGAGGCTTGTGTGTTTGGAGTTAGGCTTTTTTAAAATAAAGCATGTTTCATGTAGCACCATTTATGGTGGGGGGAAAGGAACTGTGCGGGATTTCTGAAGAGGGAAGAATTCCAGTCGGTCATTGAAAGCGTTATTCAGTGATCATTCGTCATTTTACAAAATGGGATTAAATGCTATTAGAATGTGCAATATTGGTAATACTGGCTCTTTCTGGGCCAGTACATATGCACCATGGATACTGTATAAACGTATCTAAAAAGAAATCTCTGCTTTCAAATCAAAGAGAGTAAAACCAGACAAAATGCTGAGGATGGTAAAAATGAACTTCAGGTCTCATCCAACCATCTCAAAGTACTTTGTACATCTGATTAATTAACCCTCACAGATAATCCCTGTGAGATTGACATCAGGTACTCATTTTCTAGATGGGTGAACAAAGACAAATGGCAGTTAATTTGACTTCTCTAAAATCACACACAAGGCTGCTTGGAGACCTCAATCTCAGATCCCAGTAACTGAATTTCAAATACGGCAGACTTTCTTTCATACATAAGGACCTGGAGGCCTACTATGCATGCAACTAAATTTTGCAATTAACAAGAAAGCCAACAAATATTATTGGAAAAAAGAGGGGCAATGCATTTCAAAATACCCTCTGCTCATTTGGGCTTTACTCTGCTGCTCAGCCTAAAAGAAACTCCATAAAAGTAAATGCAGTTACACTGTTGTACAACCGATATAAGCAAGAACAGTATCAGGCACACTTGCCCCTTTGGCAAGTATAACTGAGTTTTTAATTATTTCTTAAACTATTTACAATATACCAGTAAGAGTTCTTTATTTTGCATATATGGAGAAACCATAATAATATAAGGCCTCACAACACCAACCTGCCATTATATCTTTGCCAAGAAGCAGGAAAACCACAGGAGTTCTATTGTGAGAAATAAGGTTTCTGGATTCGTGAAGTTGTGCTGTAGTGGCTTTATATGGTTTCCATCTTTCATTTTCCATTTCCTTACTTGGGGGCAGAGACAGAACTTTTAGGGTGACCTAACACAGTATAACAGCATCCATGCTCTATCCTTTATCTGTACATATACAGAATATGTTCATCCTAAATTTACACTTACTTCAGTGGGAATTTAGGGTGCACAGCACTTCATAACAATGGGCTCCTTGGGAAAAGGAATTTCTTCCAGCTGTTGCAAACCATGTGAACAACGATGGCGCTAAATAAAGTTATAATGAAGTATAACCAAGAAGACTTATGGATGACAGGTCTTGACAGGAGAGGTCTTGAAAGACTGGAAAAAGGGTAATGTAGTGCCCATCTTTAAAAAGGAAAAAAAAAAAAAAGAGCCAGGGAATTATAGACCAATCAGTCAATCTCGATACCTGGGAAGCTACTAGAGCAATGTATAAAACATTCATCCTCCAGGTATTCACAAACTGAAGGGGCAACACACAGCATGGATTTCCTAAGAACAAATCATGCCAAAGCAGTTTGATTTCCTTCTTGGACAGAATAACTAGTTTGGTGGATATGTGAACGTGGTGGAAATAATATATCTGAACTTTAGCAAGGCTTTTGATGCAGTTTCAAATGACATTCTTGTAAGCAAGCTAGAGAACTACTGTGGACACATAATTGATTAAACAACCACAACAAAGAGTAGCTATTAATGGAATGATATCAGATTGGAAAGATGTTTCAAGTGGGGTTTCACAGGTTTGTTTTGGGTCTCGCTTTAACATCTTAATGACGTGGATGTAAGAATAGAGAGCATACTGATCAAATCTGCAGATGACACAAAGCTGGGGAAGAAGAATATGAGCATTTTGGAGGATAGAGCTAAAATTCAAAGGGATCTTGATAAATTGGAGAACTGGGCTATAGACAACAAAATGAAATTCAACAAAGACAAATGTAAGTTGCTACACTTAGGGAAGAAAAACCAAATACACAAATATAGAATGGGGAATAACTGGCTTGGCAGCAGTACTACTAAGAAGCATCTGGGAGTTGTTGAGGTTGTGATCCTTTACCTGAGTCAACAATGTGATACTGTTGTACAAAAAAAGGGGGGAAGGGAGGGGGAAATAGCACGCAAGTCACAGAAGGTGATAGCACCACTCTACGAGACACTGGTTAGACCTAAGCTGGAACAGTATGACCAAGGTATAGAGAGGATGTAGAGAAACTGGAAAGGATCCAGAGACAAGTGACAAAGATGATCAAAGGGATGGAATGCAAGTCATATGAGCAAAGGCTGAAGGAACCGGGTATGTTTAGTTTGGAAAAGAGGAGATTGGGGGTGGGGAGGGACATGATAACAGTCTTCAAATACTTGAAAGATTGCCAGTAAAAAGATGGAGAAAAGTTGTTCTTTCTTATCACAGAGGGCAGGACAACGGGCAATGGGTTCAAACTACAGCATAGCAGATTAAGATTAAATTTCAGGAAAAGCTTCCTCACTGTAAGAACAGAAGGACAATGAAACAGCCTGCCTAGGGAGACAATGGAAACTACTTTACTGGGTGTTTTCAAAAGAAGGCAGGATAGTTATGTGTCGTGGATGGTTTAGACTCAACACATCCTGCATCTTGGCAGTAGGTTAGACTAAATGACACTTGTGGTTCCTTCTAACCCTATGATTCTATGAAAATGACAGAAAAAAGAGAGCAAAGGAAAACTGAGGTTTAAAGTTACTGACGCCGCTTAGTATGTGGAACAATTTTTTGAAGGAAACTGGTGCAAGCCCCATCACTCTGGACTGAGCTGTCTCTGGTATATTTAATCCAGGAGTTTGCATTCTAAATAATTTAGGAGATGTTATATTAAAGAGACCTCAAACAACAAATGTGGGAGTAGCATTATGAATAACAAAAGCATGAATAATGAGATATTGAGCAAAGCAATACATACCTTCAAAGACAGAATGAATTAAAGGTACAAATGCATTTAATTTTATACAGGACCCATATTTGAGTTGAAATGTGATAATTTCTTTAACTTTGTGTTTATTATCTAGTTCTTTGCAGTTATTTGGGGCATACATTTCATTCAGCCAAGTAAGAAGGATATTTCAAATAATTTCCCTTTACAAAAACTGTGTTGACTCTTCCCCAACAAATCTTGTTCATCTATATGTCTGATAATTCTGTTCTTTACTATGGTTTCTACCAATTTTCCTGGAACTTAAATTAGGCTTACACCAACCTCTAATTTCCAGGATCGCATCTGGAGCCTTCTTTAAAAGTCAGTGTTATAGTAGCTATACTCCAGTCATCCGGTACAGATGCTGATTTAGGCAATATGTTGCATATCACAGTGTCAGTTCCTTTAGAACTCTTGGGTGAATGCTATCTGGTCCTGGTGATTTACTACTGTTTAATTTATCGATTTGTTCCAAAACCTCCTCTATTGATACCTCAATCTGGGACAATTCCTCAGATTTGTCACCTAAAAATATTGGCTCAGGTGCAGGTATCTCTCTCACATTTTCTGCAGTGAGGCTCAATGCTAAGATTTCATTTAGCTTCTCTACAATGGCCTGGTCTTCCCTGAATACTCCTTTAGCACCATAATCATCCAGTGTTTCCACTGATAATTTGACAGGTTTCTTTTCTTTTTTCTTTTCTTTTTTTTTTTAAGAAGCAAAAGCTTTTGCTAGTTGTTTTTCCAATTATTTTTTGGACTGCCAAATTACACTTTTAGGCTATGTGTACACTAGCGCCTTTGTCAGTCAGGGATGTGAAAAAACCACCCCGACTAACAAATTTCACCAACAAAAGCAGCAGTGTGGACAGTACTATATCACTGTGGATGGTTTAATTATGCTGGCAGGAGAGCTCTCTTCCATCGGCATAGAGTGGCTACTCAAGAGACCTTATAGTGGTGCAACTTCAGCAGTACAGCTGTGCCACTATGAGGTTTTTAGTGTAGACATAGCCTTACACTTGACTTGCCAGAATTTATGCTCCTTTGTATTCTCCTCAGTAGGATTTTACCTCCAATTTTTAATAGATTTCTTTTTTGCCTCTAGCAACCTCTTTTACTCTATTTTTTAGCCATGGTGGAATTTTTAGGTCCTCTTATTGCTTTTTATTAATTATTATTATTTGGGGCATACATTTACTTTCAGCCTTTATTATGGTATTTTAAAATAGTTTCTAAACAGCTTGCAGGCATTTCACCCTCTTGATTGTTCCTTTTTATTTCAGTATAACTAGTTTCCTCATTTCTGTGTAACTTTTTGAAGTTAAATGTTACAATGGTGGATTTCTTTGGTACTTTTCTCCCTACAAGGATATTAAGTATTGTTACATTACGCTCACCATTACCAGCAGTTTCAAATATATTCACCTTTTGGACTAGATCCTGTGCTCCATTTAAGACTAAATCAAGAATTACTTCTTTCCTTGAGGGTTCCAGGACTAGCTGCTTGGCAAAGCAGTCATTAATGGTGGCTAGACATTTTATCTCTGTATCCCATCCAGAGATGACTTGTACCCAGTCAATACAGAAATAGTTGAAATCCCACATTATTATTATTAGCTTTTGTTCTGGTAATGTGTCTAATCTCTCTGAGCATTTTGCAATCACCATTCTGGTCAGGGGTGGGAGGGGTGTACACACACACACACACTTAGTATATTCCTTATGCTATACTCTTATTATTTAAGCATGGAATGTGAATCTACAGATATGATATGGTATAGTTTGATTCATTTAAGGTTTTTACTTTATTTGACTGTATGCTTTCTTTCACATATAGTGCCACTTCCCCACCAGCACAACCTACTCTGTTTTTCCTAGACATTTCGTACACTGGTATTACCATGTCCCATTGATTATACTCATTCTACCATATTTCGGTGATGTCTATTGTATCAATATCCTCATTTAATACCAGGCACTCAAGTTCACCCATCTTAGTATTTAGACTTCTAGCATTTGTGCATATACACTTACGAAATGTGTCAATATATAGTTGTCTGCCTTCACGAGAAGCAGTTGAATGGGACACCTTTGCATTTGACTGTTTCTCTTCTGTTCTTACTTGTATTTGATCAACTTATGTCCTCTCCTTTTTACTAGAATACAGAGTATCCCCTTTACTAAAGCCTTCCCCATAGAAACAGGTTTGTATTTTGTTCTTCTTGAAAAAAAGCCTCCGATTTTTAATCAGAAACTCATATGCCTCTAATTTTAGTAACCCATTTGCCAAGCCTATGTCAGCTTAAAGTTCTCTGGCTTTAATGATCAGTAATGTGACAGCATATGCTAGTGACCCTTCTAAACATTTTTGCAATAAAAATGCATTAAACATAAGCCTGAGGATTACTTTCATCACAGTTTTATAGAACCCTAGTTTAATATAATGCATGTACTCACATTTTTATAACACAAGCAACCTCATTCCACCCATTATCAATCAGCCAGCAATGAATTTGTTAATCACACCCTTTATTATTTTTCTTGTCAATGAAAACATTTTTAACACCATACAATTCAAAAACTTTAGGCAAGTAGGCTTAGTGTCACAAATTGCAACGGCCACCTGTAGTTGGGTATCTCAGTATGGATTTTGAAACTTAGCTTTAGCCTATCAAGTCTGAAAAGTTTGGCACAGGTGTTATTAAAAAAATGTACAGACATTAAGTGACAAGACATTTCTTATATAATGTGCTTCTTCAGTGGCCTTTCAGTTGCAGGTTGCTGTTGCGCAGTATTAGGCAATAACACTTATTATTCTATTATAAAAATTTAAAACGTTTACAAAATTGACATGTAACTATTACACTTACATGTTATTGCACTTTGCTATTGTATCTACAAACTTTTCCCACATTTACAAAAGATAAGACAGACACACCTAACGGTGTCACCCACGACAAAATACTACTTTCACTGGAGTGTGCGTTCATTGATGAATTCTTCAGCCTAGTGAAAGCTATTGTTTCTTTTTGTAATGCATCATTACATCCTCCTCAGATAACACAAGAAAAACAGACCATCTATTTCCACTACTTTGTAACTTCTCTTTTACAGGCTCAAGTCCATTTCTGTGTGCAGTTGCTTGTTGAACTTAAACAATATCCACCTGGAAATGCATCTTCCTCTCAAGGGGTAAGTCAGCTTAGTAACTAGCAAAGAGACCTCTTCTTCTGTAAGTTTCCATTTTGCAAAGGGGCTCATTAAGAATCACCTTTTTAAAATGTTTACATCTTTGTTCCAAAAGAAAACACTTGGAAGACACGGTTGGGGATAGGGAATAAAAAACCCTCCAAACATTCTCACTAATAGGTAACAAACTAGGGAGCACATTAGCAAATTATGCTCCTTGCCCTCAGCTCAAATATGGTACCACAGTGTATCAAGACAATTATTGCATAATGCAGTGATGTGATCACTTTCCATGACGTGAATGAAGTTACATCCCGGCTGTTTGTGTGTTGTTCAGCTGCCTGATAAATTCACTGACTGATCTGTCACCTTGTTTCTAAAAGGATTATCCGAGAAAACTTTGTTTCTCAAAAACATTGTCTACATAATAAAGTGCCTCACAACTGGTATCTAACAGTTAGGCAACACACATAAGCACATGATCTTTCTCCTATGATCCTTCACCAAATCTTAGAAGCAAGGAGCTGTACAGTTTTTTGCTGTAGGCTAGAAAAGGCCATACTTTGATATATTTTGCACATAATTGCCCTCCCAAGCATTTAACAACAGATGTGGTCAATACTCAGGGGCTTAAATTTTGCCCTCAAAAACTAGGAAGAGGGAGGACAGCCTGTCTTCCATTTCCTCTTCCACTGACCCCTTTTCTGTCCCCATCTGGTCTTCTTTTCTTTCATCCTCTGTCATTCTCCTTCTCCAGGTCTGCATTCCATGCCGACTTGTGCTTATATACATATACACCACTTTCCCTCTGCCTAAGAGATCTTTAAAGTTTTAGATGATTCTAAAAGTCACCAAAATTCTTGCTGCCAGTTTCTTGCCACTGGTCCATCCCTCACCAACTATGTCAAAATGACCTTTCAGAGGCAGTGCTTCCTTGTCATTCACTGACAAGAGACAACACTTCTAGTTCATATCTACTCAGCAGAGTCGGGGACAGCTGAACTAGTTACAGAACCAACAGCCCAAGCAAGCATATGAACTAAAAACAAATGGAGTCACTAATGAAGAACACAGGGATGGGAGCGTGTGGATGATCTGAAATGTATATTGTACACCATAGTTTCAGGCATTCTCCTTGTATTGAACAGAAATGTTAATACTCACCCCCAAAATACCCCTCCAACTGCCAAAAATATCTCCATTCTTGAAGTTAACAGCTGTAATGAAGGCCTGATCCAAAGGGGGCTTTGCAGATAATATTTTGAGTGTTGTAATGCACATATATTGCATGGCACAAGGAAGGGTATATTTCTGAATATGATTGCATAGTTCTTTACTGGGAGACTGGACAGCTAATGGAATAAGTGATGAGATTTGTAATCGTTAACTTGCAGGCGACAGGCCTGAATCTAACTAAGGTCACTGGTGAACAAAAGTCATTACCGTTCAAAGGCTGTTTGGTGGTTGAAATGCATTTCCTAATGGACTCATGTCCATCATTGCAACTTACACCACAACTTGCACTAATTTCAAGTTCTGTAGGAGTATGGAGGTTGGAGTAACCTTTCACTGTTGGAGGTAGTCTCTCCTATATTCTGGCAGCAGCTATGTGGAGAAGCTGGCAATGTTACACTTCCTATGTTCTTAGATTAGAGCTCTGGTAGCTGAACAATTCCCATTCACAAACACATTAGAAAAATAAATGTAAAGAGCCCTCCCTCTAAAAAAAGAACAAAAACCCCTCCTCTTATCGAGGAGTACTTGTGGCACCTTAGAGACTAACAAATTTATTTCAGCATAAGCTTTCTTAGGCTATAGCCCATGAAAGCTTATGCTGAAATAAATTTGTTAGTCTCTAAGGTGCCACAAGTACTCCTGTTCTTTTTACGGATACAGACTAACATGGCTGCTACTCTGAAATCTGTCCTCTTATCCAGAAATTAACTTTCAAGCAAAAACTGAAAATTCACACAGAAAACCTAGACCTAATCTCAAACTGTTTTCTATGTTTACAAGCCCTCCCCACCTCCTTGTAACTAACAACCATGCTTTTTGCATTTTTGTTCTGGGTGATTCAATTAAAACTATGTTTTTCTAGCTTATGGAAAGCTTGTGGAAGGGAATGAATCCCTGTTGTAACTAGTACAACTGGTTCCCTCTTGTGTCTACAATAAATAGTGTATACACTGTAATCATTTTTAATTGGAATCTCTTCCCTTCTCTGTTCTTCTGGTCAAAACCTTGTATTTGTTTTCTCTTCTGCCTACTCTCTACTATATTTTTCACTGAACTTGTCTCTTTACCTCAAACCCCATTCCAGAACCTCCTAAATAGAATGATAAGATATTAATGTTTGACCTCTGAACCCAAAACATTTGAGTGGATTCAAAACTAGGCAAAATAAATTCACTCATCCCTAACGTATTAAAACAAAAACAAACATCACCTAAACAGCTTCATCTGCTAACGAATCACAAAATGACTTACATTTCTAGTGTGACTAATAAACTTGGTATATAGCATATTACCAGAGTGTACCAGAGAAAATGTAGCAATAAGATTCCCCATTTATTACAAAGTGTTAACTTTCTACTCCCTGCAAAATTAAGTTGCAAATGCAAGATGCCAAGAGGGATGCTCAACATAAACCCCCACTGAACTGGTAGTGAATTTCACAAAAAGGCATTTAAATTTCATAGATATCACGATACTTCCAGGCTGACAGTTCTATTTCTTTTTAATTCTTGAAGAAGAGAGCTAGAAAAATAGAGGCCAAAATAGTATAGTCTTAATTTGCAACCATTCTACAATGTGTATTACTCATTTAATAAACTCCAAAGCAGCCCCAACCATTGGAGAGGTCTTTGACAAAGGGAGAAGAGACTATAATATCACACACTTACATAGTGTCTCTCATTCTACCATCTCAAAATGCTCAACACAAAGCAGGGATTTATTGGATGACATTCTGGTATTAAAATTACAAAGCCCATTACCACCTCAGTCCTCTAAGGATAAATTCAATAAAGAAAGGTCCCCATTCAGCCCCCAACATTACATGAATGACAACTATGAAAAAATTACACAAGCACAAATATTTTGTAAAAGTTACAACAAAGTGTTTCTGGTGAATTTTGATTTAAGTATTACACAGAGTTCAGAGATCATAACTGAAATGGGCATCAACTTAATGCTGAAGGATCTCATTCCAGATTTCAGTAGGTCTATATCTCTTCTATGAGGTACACAAAGGTGAAAACTACCAAACTATCAGATTTCCCCCTGAAGTGGCCAGAAAAATCAAAACAAATTATGTATTCCATTGGTTCACACAGATTAGTTATCCATTAAAAAAATTGCATTTAAAAGGAGATGCTTAGATTTTTGTTTAAAAATAACGAACAGGAGAAGGAGCATTTTCAAAACTTGGTATGATAAGACATAATTGTGTTTTTTTTTATTTCAATAAAAATGTAATTACACTTTACCACATTGCTTGAAACCTGAACACAAAATTGTAGTGTTTAAGACATAAGAAACAACTGAAATTGAAGAGAAAGAGGTGGAAAATGAACAGCCTACTTCCACTGTCCTACAGATGAATTACAAGAAGTAAACATTTTATAAAAGGTGAAAACTTCATAGTAGATTTTATAATGTCTTTCATCTTTAATAACATAAGGTATCATTGTCTTTCCTTTTAAAGTGTATGATAATGCTGATCTTGCTGGTGTTCCTTTAAAATCAAATTCCGTGCTGTCATTAATGATCTCTCACTTCAATTGTGAATAGCTTTTTCAACTGAAAGTCCCAGTGTCTTTGTGGCAATTCTAAACCTTGACCTAAATATCTTGAGAGTAGGAAAGTCACTTAAAGAGCTGCAGAGGAAAATATCTTGAGAGTAGGAAAGCATTACCTGTAGAGGATTAGATGAGTAATCACGTTTCATACTAAGCTGCAACCTCCATCTAATACAAATGCCATATACACTTAGGAAGAGTAACTGTACAAAGTAAATAGCAATGATCTCAACAAGTTTTCTACAAAACATGCTGCTCAGCATTTTTGAGCTCATTCAGTAAGTACCACATTAATGGAAGCTAACTTTCAGAAGCTTCAATATTTGCAGTGCTCTAATCCAGTGCATGGAAAGCTAGACAGACACGTTTAAGGGTATTTTCTCCTTTTAATACATATGTAATTCCTGTGACTGATAGTGCAACTTAATTGCACTCATTGATCCTATTCAACACTTCTTACTTAGACTTACTGACGCCAGCTGTACTTTTGCTTCAGTAAGGAATGCTTAATAAAGCCCACACAGAGGAAAACAACCTGCTTATCTACACATTTTGAGAGTTTTGTGTTTATTTACCAACTGATGCTTTTTTTATTATTATTCACAGAGAGGAGTGGCTACTCTGGATTACTCCAGGGAGGAGAAAGGAAGAATTTAAGTGCAAGGTAGTAATTTAAATTCCTTTTTGCGCACTGCCAAATGTACCCCAGTGAATGGAGGAGGGAAAAAAATCATGTGCCATTTCCCCATGTCAGTTGTATCATTTTAAATCATCAACATTCCATGGAAATAGACACTGTTTAGTTGAGTATCATCACTCTTTCTTTTAAAATCATAGCTCTTTTTTTCTCTCTCTCTCCTTTTTTGTGGTTAAAAAGTAGACAAACTACATAAAGTCTTTGACGATTTAGACCAAGGTAAATAAATGATACTACAATATATTTTCTGGTTGGGAAGTTAATTAAGCTATAGCTACGCAACAATTTCCCTGGCTGCCCATCACTACAAAAAACAAACAGTACCTCACATTGCGTATCAACCCTGAGTTTTCATGATGGTCATAGGGATCCATCAGCACACAGCTGATGTTCTGACAGGTATTTGTACCTATACCATAGTTTTAGGTTAAACATTAGCAAACAATGGTGCAGATCCTTGGCCATTGTAAGCTCTATGATCTGGCCCAAAATCATCCTAATGAGATCAATTTTAGATGATAAATACTTTGGAAGAGGAAGCTTGTTGGATCATTGCTAGAGCTGTTACAGTAGACTAAACTACCACTTCTGGGTTTAATTTAGGGTGCAACTTTGCTCTAATGGCATGATTAGATTGGAATCCCTTGAAATTTCATCTTCTACAATCAGGGCACTTTGTGTTCTATTACTCCTTGGAACTATCTCTTGCTACAGAATTGAGACCCAGAACCTGAGCTTAGATTTTTTTTAAAGGTATATTTTGGTTCTTATCGTTGTGAATAACCTTGGGAACAAAGTGAAAACAGATGCAGGGTCACATGGCTGCAGGCCACCTGAAACAATGGTTCTGAGATCTCAATCAGGGCAGAATGAATTCTGTTAATCTCTGGCAATGGCACTTTTTCAAGATGCAACAGAATTCCCCACTGTGTTGCAGCCAGATGCCTGAACACTTTTTCTGTCTTCCCAACCCACCCTTTAGTTACCATCATTCTTCCCAAAAGGAAGAATGAATTGTATCTCAGTGCATGCTTCCTGCATTGCTCCTTGCAGCCTGGCTGCAGGGGGTCACTAAGCCAGATATATAGGCCAACCAATGTAGTTACCTGAGAACACTGCATCAGCTCAGGCAGGAGGAGCTGCTCAAGCTAGCTACAAGCTCCCCTACTTCTTTCATACACTTGGGTGACTTTGCCTCTGAGCTGGGTTGCTGTGTCCTAATTATGGGAGTCGGGCAGAAAGAGTGGAGCTGCATTCTCTGGAGACTATAATGAAAAGCCCACTCTGGAAAATAATCATGGATGAATGAAGGGCATTATGTGGCAACAGACCATATTAATCTTGCCACGGAATTGTGGGGGGCTGCTGCTGTGGAATGTGGTCTAGTTAGGCCTCACAGTATACATAAAGAATAATCAGATCATACAAGATATTCAGGAAGGTCAACAATTTGGTACATTGTTTAAAAAAAGACTTGCTGCTTATTCATAACTCTTTCTGATCCTGAGGGCATGGATCAGCGTTCACATCACACTCCCTTTCAGTACCTGGCCCGGGCAAACTAATGATCCAACCAGCAGACCAAATTTGGTGCTGAACCCTGGTCATGTGCCACCTTGAGATACATTGCGCATGCACTAAGAAGATCACTTCAAACTGCTTGGAGACCTTTATTGCATTCAAAAAGCCTTTGGTGCTTGTAAAAGCCTTCACTGCAGTCCCACACGCTAGTAAATGGGACTCTATGTGCCAAACTCACTGCTGGTGTAAGCAGTTGCATCTCCGTTCACTTAAGTCATGTTGTGCTTGGTTTCACAGTGCTGAGCTGGGCCTAAGAGTCCAAAGCTTTAGGGATTTTCCTATAATGAAAAAGTACTTACAACATTTTGATAAATCACCAGCCAATCCAAACAGTTAAATTGCAAGAACTGTTACAGTAGGTTCATCTTCTGCTCAAAACTCCAGGGACCCTACAGTAAAGATATGATCCAAGCAAAAAGAATGCTTTCAATATATTGCACGTACACATCAGGGTAGTCAGATGTATTTCATTTCTATAACTAAAAGCAAAAAGTGTGAAGGCTGCAATATATTAATACATTATCCAGATTAGCTGACAAGCATAAAGTTTATATATTATTATTCAGGAATAGAATTTCCTTTGCTATGACTTCCATTTTTTCATTACTAATGTGTTAATTACAAAATAAACTGTGAAGGACGATATCCATAGAATCACAGAACTGGAAGTGACCTCAAGAGGTCATCTAGTCCAGTCCCCTGCACTCAAGGCAGGGGTAAGTATTATAATCTCTAGGTTATGTTAGGAAAGTCAAAAATGCTCTCTTTAATATATCATTTAGGGAAATAATGTGATTATTTCTGTACTACCTTTGAAAATGAAGAGAAAATTGTAAAATACACAGCCATGGAACATCTCAGAGGGAGTTCCACTTTAGTTATAAACAAAAATGTAGGAAACCAGACAGTGTGGCTAGCACTAGTGAGTGCACTACAGCATATGGGAGGACCCAGCTTATTGTGAAATCCTGGGAACAGTAAGGACAACAGCAAAATTCCCCACTGACATCAGTGGAGATTTGACTCTCTCAGTTTGCAGTACCTCTAAATAGAATTCCACTTACTAGATCAGAAGTGACTGTCTCAATACCCAAACAAAGGATGACGCAGGGTAAAGTAAAGTAACCAACTGTCCACTACTAGAAGTCCCGCAAAATTATCTGTTTAAATTCCCCCTCTTATTTGAAGGGGATGTGTTGTCTCCGTCTGTTGTTGTGCAGCACTGCTGTCCACTGTCAAACAGCTGCTATATTGAGCTATGGCTGCATATAAACAGTGGCTAAAGCAGTTAGCAATATGAACAGTTGGTAGGGCACTCAGAGATGAAGGATGCTTATATAAATGTAAGATAGTACCATGAATCTAGGCTGGTGTTTACTTTTTTGGTAAGTGTTCTTGTGTATGTCCTGAGGTGCTGACTCTAACCTCCTGCCCTCTCTATACAAGAGATTTCACATAGAGTAAACCATCAAGTTACACACTCCACAGAGATGGGAGCATATCTGATGTTTACAGCTGAGAATCTGGGAGTCAGACCCTGGGTTCCCTTCCTGTCTTTGCAACACCACACAGTGGTGTGACCTCAGCCAAGTCATTTCACTTCTCTTTGCCTCAGATTAACCATCTGCACATCAGGTGTGAGAACACAGAAGTGTTATTTGGCTTATTTTATTAAGTGCTTCTAATGGGGTTAGCACCCATCTCTCACAAGGTCCCCTTCTGGTTGGGTGTGACTGTGTTCTTTCAAGAAAGTATTCCTGGTGCTGGTATTGGGCTGTATCCCCAGGGCTTCCTCCCTGGAGACATTATCTTCCTGTGGCCCTCCCCAGGCTCAGTCCCTACTCAAGCAGTCAGCCAGGAACTACTTTATTGCTCCCCTGGTCTCTGCCAGTAAACGGTCTTTGGCTCAGTCATAGAAGCCAGCCAGGAGCCTCTTGCTCCACCTGTCCCTGCCAGCAGACTGTTTTTAGTCCTGCTGCTCTACTAGCCAGGCACACAGGCCTTTCTTCTCAGCTCCAAGCAGCAACTAACTACTGTGCTGTTCTGCAGCTCCTTTTATAGGGCTCTCTGGCCTCTGACTGGCCATTGCATTAGCCCCTCTGACTGGTTGCTTCCTCATAGCCATTCTAGGCCACTTGGAGGACCTCTCCACTGCTCCCTTCCTGGGATGTATGTGGCAGAACCCTGAGGCCTCCAGCAGGGGGGCTTTGGGCCTAATCAACCCCATCACAGTCTTTTGACTTCCTAGGAAAAAAGTCTTTTGACTTCCAGAGGAAAAATATTTACTTGTCTTCTAGAAAAAGGTGGTCACACACTTCAGTCTGGCTCTCCTAAGTCTCTGTTGATTAGATCCATACTTTCTGCTGTAGGTCCAAGGAAATAATATGAACACTTTGCCCCGTGCCAAAGAGTCTGCTCAAACACTTGCATCCGGTGTAGGGAATGGAAACAGTATAGACTAAATATAACTATAATACTGTTATGGGCCCCATAGCCATATGAATGTTCCCTCCTCTCTATTTCTAGGCATCCCCTGTCCTAGAAACACCTGTTGAAGATAACGATCAGGCCAACACATCTCTCCTGGTAAATTACAGTGTATACCCCATGCTTGTTTTCTTTCAATGTTGTTCAGATACCTTTACCACCAACCTCCCACCTAGATTTTGGATTTCCTAAAAATTATATAAGTGGCTTAAATACAGAATCAGGTATCTAGCTATCCAGTATTCATCTATCAAACTCTGCATGCATTTGCTAATCTTGCATTTAAATGGTTTGCTCCCTTTAATCAGAATGTTATTAAGAATTTTGGTGCAGTTTTTTTTCCCTCTAATGAAGTATCAAATTTCTTTCACAAACAATAACTCTAGTCACATTCAAATACCCCCACATTCCCTTCAGTGCTGCTTCCTGCTAATGATAAATCATTTAAATTTGTTTTCCCTTGCTACATTATCCTACAAAGTTTCAAGAAATTCAAATTGTCACTTTTGAAACAGAAAAACTTCCAAAACAGACTCCAACGAGAAACTGAGGAACTGGAATTAATTTTCAAATTGGACACAATTAACCAGGGACTAAATAGGACTTGTGAATCATTCTCTCATTACACTACTAATTGATTGCATTTCCTGAGTTAATTTACCTGACACAGAAATCCATTTCAAAAGGTATTTTTTTCTCCTGCTGATAATGGCCCATCCAGATTTAACAGCCTCTTAGAATTGGTATGGTAATGTACAACCTTTCCCCGCCCTTCTTTCTGTGTGTATAAATAAATGCATCTTACTTCTGTTCCATTTTATGCATCCGATGAAGTGGGCTATAGTCCACAAAAGCTTATGCTGAAATAAACTGGTTAGTCTCTAAGGTGCTACAAGTATTCCTCGCTTTCTTTACGGATACAGACTAACAAGGCTGCTATTCTTGAACCTGTAGGGGTGATAGACAGCCTCAGATGGAAGGCTCTAAATAGCTGTGAACCTGAAGAGTCAATTCAAGAATCACAGAAATCAGATGTGAGCAAGACTAGTGGGTCATCTGGTCAATCACTCTGCTGTTAGTGATTATTCTCTACAGAATATTCTTCAGTGTTTTGTCCAGTCTAGTGTTAAACAACAACAGCAAAAAGCACCTACCATGTCCCTTAGGAAATTACTCCACTGTCTAATAGATCTCACTGTTAGGAGGTACACTGTTCTTTATTCTAATACATACATGGGCATGCATCTGCTGCTAAAAGGCCACAACCACACTAGACTTTGATTGATATGTCATTTTGCTTTCATTTGGTCTTGAATATATCATAATGTAGCTTTTCTTTACAGGGGGACTTCCTATGGAATGGCTGAATTTAAACTATCATTAGCAAAATAAATTGTGTGTGTCACTACATTTTTAAAAATATTGTACCATGGATAATAAAAAGGTGAAATTCTGCCTTCATTTCAGGTGGAAGACCAAAACATCTCCTTTGTACATTGTACAATCGTTCAAAAAAGCCCAATGCGGGTGTTTCAACCACTAAGCTATAAGGGATGCTCAGACCCTTCTGCTTTCTGGCTGAAGAACAAAAACATAAGCTTTTTAAAACTGGAAAGCTGAATACCTCACATTCATTCTGCTCCTCACTGTACTTTTTCCCAAACTCATACTATCCCAGCCAGACTGGGGAGAGTCAGAGAAGCCTTATATCATCAATCTCAGAATGATGGCTGCTTTGGAACATATTCATTAAATAAAAAGCTCCAATTATGGTAATTGTCCTGGGAGAAAAGAAAGAGAATACAGAGCAATGCCTACTTTTAGAATCTGATTGCATTAAAACAGGAGATCTAAGCTAAAGATTTGTAATAAGGGGAATGTCACTCGATTTTTAAAAGAGATGGGCCTCAGTCACAAAGTTTACATGCGGATCCACATTTCTTCAAAGTACAAGGGTGTTTGATCCAGGGATTTTGCCTTATTTTAGTATTTGTATTACTGGAGCACCTGGATGCACTAGTCAGGGACCATTTTGCTAGAAGCTGTACAAACACAGAACAAAAAGAAGGCTTGTGTCCCACAGAGCTTACAACTCAATAAAAGACAAGAAACAAATGGAGACAGAAAGATGGGGAGGTCCAAGGAACAAGTGAGACAGTATTGTCAGCATGAAAGGCAGTGATCTCAGTACACCAGCATTCTAACTATTGTCACAATTTTTTGTAAGCCTCACACAAAGGAGAGTTTTAAGGAGGGATCTGAAAGTAGACAGCGAGGTTTACAAGTATTTACAGGGAGCTCCTCCCAAGACATGTGGGAAAGCCCAGAAGAAAGCACAAAGGTGCCGGTTTGAAAATGTAGCAAATGGGGAATGGAGGCTGTCATCATAGGGCAATAAGAAGCAAGAGCTGACCTCTCTATACTGAATGAGAGATGATAGGTAGGGACAGGCCATGAAGGGCACTGAAAGTGAAGACAAGTAGCTTGAGTTGGATGAGATAGCTCATAGTGTAAACATACCCTAAGGCTGAGTCCCCTGCTTGCATACGCATACTTGTGCTAGCTCTTATCAAGCATAAATATGGAGCGAGCATAAATAGCAGTGTAGCCGTGGTAGCACCAGTTTCAGGTAAGTTTGTACCAGGCATGGCTCAGATGTACCTCCTCTGCTGCTATCAGTGCTACTGCAACTGCATAGATATTTATACTTGCACTAGAGCCCTGTGTGGGACTATTTTTAATCCCACTCTGCAATACTCACTCCCACTATTATGGCAGCAGGTCCTGTGTGACCCACAGGATCTCAATCCCATCCTGCAATATCCACTCCCACATGCTCCTACTATTAGGGTGCAGGGCTCTAACTTGTACTAGTTCGATGAGAGCTTTATCTCATAGTACAAACATAGCCAGAGAGAATAGGGAGCCAGTAGAGAAATGAAAAGAGAAGGATGTCATCTTTGCAACATGTAACAGGGTTCTGGTTAGAAAGCGCTGAGTCAGCCCCTGTTCCCTCTGTTAGCTCCGGTCATAAGTGTAAAGGGATGGAGAGGGTTAATGTTAGCTGAGAACAAGTGACGTAAGAGCTCACCTGCCATGAGAGAGGGAGGGAGGAGTTTTTAGTTCAGTTTCGTTTTGCTTGTCATGTAGCTGGAAACAGGTCTCGGAGCATCTTTGGCGATTAAGATGACTCTACTCTTCTCTTATATTTCTACTTAGCTCATTGTAAGTGATCTTTGATATTATAAGCCTGTGCCTATTTGGGGAGTCTCAGTCCTTTTTAGAGAAGAGTTAGGGAACTCCAGATTGTGAAGTGTACTGTATCTCTGTTTTATTCTCTTTCTTTATTAAATCTTGTTAGTTATAAAAATGTCTGGTCTATTTCCCTTAAGGTTTTCTCTGCTTTCAAACTGGGAAGAGGGAAGGGAGGGGAATAGATATCAGGACAGCGAAGTGTATAACTGAAGTGTGGAGACTGTCTCTCGCTAGCATCAGGTTAGACGGGGGAGGGGGAAGGGAACAGCCTCTAAGGGTCCGGCTCTCAGGTAGAGAGACGGAGGGTGGGGAAGTCCGGGGGCCCCTCCAAGGTTTTGGAAGTACACCTGGATGGTGGCAACCGTGGTTCCCCAAGAACCCCACTGGTAAAGGGGGGGTTCTTGGGGTGTAGGGACTTGATTTGGCTGGGAAGCAGCTAAGTTGAGTGGTTTGGGCTAAAAAAAAGTCCCAGTCTTTGTACTCAAGAGCACAGAGGCTGGGGTACCCTACTCTTACAGCTCCCGTAGCGAAGGCTCTGCTAGCTCAGCTTCCACAGCAAGAGGAGTTAATTGGCTGGCAGGGTGTGGCCCCGAGACAAGTGGGGCTTGAGATAAACCACCTGGGAGCCTTCCAGGCCAGAGCATAAAGCTCACAGGAAGGAAGTCACAGCAGGGAAGAGAATAGGGAGGAACAAGGTGTTATTGTTCTTAGCTAGCTGTCCCCCAAGGCAGCCAAGTCAGGGGGCTATCTTGTATAGAACTGTATATAGGTGATGTTGGTGTTTACACAAGAGAATAATGGGACACTGGTGCTTATAACAAGGGGCTCCCAGCTCATTTTTGCAGTGAGTGGGCAAAGGCTCGCTTACACGTGGGGGCTTGTCCGGGAGATGAAGCCAGCAAACTTGGTTGGTGGCCTGGAGATGGAGGGGACCCTACAATGGCTTGTAGAACAGCAGAAGCAGACCCAGCAGGCCCTACAGACCATGCAGCAGACCCACCAGGCAGAGAGGCAGGCCTTCTTAACCTGGCAGGCCGAACAGCAGAAGAGCCTACAGGACTTCATCCAGGAGCAGACCAGCACACAAGGGAAGCTCCTGCAGCGGCTAGTGAGTCCTGGGTCATGGGAGGGCACCCAGCCACTGTGCTGGGGACTCTGTAAAATGAGCCCGGCGGATGATCCAGGCACCTTCCTTGGAACTTTCGAGATGGTAGCCACGGCTGCGGGATGGGAGAGGACCACCTGGGCCCTCCGACTCGCCCCTTATCTGACAGGTGAGGCTCAAGCAGCCTATATGGCATTGGGGGAGGAGCAAGCCCAGAGTTATGAGGCCGTGTCAGCCGAGAGGTACCGGCAGAAGTTCCAGGATGCCGTCTGGATGCCGGCGGTGCGGCTCAGGGCATTTACTCAATGGCTGCGGGACTGGGCCACGCGCTGGCTGAGACCAGAGGCCCGGACGGCAGAGGAGATAATGGACTCCTTGATCCTTGAGCAATTCCTACAAAGCCTCCCAGAGACAGTGCGCACCTGGGTGCGAAGGCACCAGCTAGACACAGTGGAGGAGGCCGTCTGGGTAACGGAAGAGTACACCGAAGCCGAGGGGCCCCGAGGGGAGAAGTGACCTCGGAAGGACCGCGACCTGGGGCAGAGACCAACGGACTCTTTCCCGGGCAGAGGGAAAGAGAAGAAGGGGGAGCCCTGGGAAACACCCGAAAGGACTGCCCGGCTAACATGTTGGCAGTGCGGAAAGCCGGGGCACGTGAAACGGGACTGCCCAGCCATGGAGTGTGGGTGGGTGGATTTGTGCGGGTGGACCCAAGTACGGGGGGCGAAGATTGGGATGGGGAATGCCTACCCTGCCCGTTAAGGTGGGGAGGAACCCCCAGAGGGGTGTGATGGACATCACCTCAAGCTGCACATTAGTGTGGAGGCCGTTGATAAAACCCCAATGGCTAATTGTGGGGGCTAGAACGGCCCTGGGGTGCATCCATGGGGATGCGAAGTCCTGTCCGGTAGCCCAGGTACCCCTAGAAGTTAAAGGTCGCTTCCACCGGAAGCGGGTGGGGGTGCTGGAAAGGCTACAATGTCCAGTAATAGTAGGCAGGGATTGGGGCCCGATAGGTAGCCCGAAGCCCTGGGGCGCCCCGAGATGGGGGGTGGAAGCCCTTAGGGTGGGGGTCCCAAGGCTGGGGGGCGGCCTAGTCCCAAAGAGAAAAAAACTCCTAGACAGAAAAGCCCAGAGCGGGCGGACCCGAGGGAAATGCATGAAGCAGGGCTGGTCAACCCGAGCCACTCAGGGCAAGGGATGGGGGCAGGAGACCACCCCATGACCCCTTCCCAGAGGAACAGAAGGTGCTGCTTGAAGGTGGGCTGGAGGACGACCCCCAGTCAGAGGAACAGGAGGCCCCAGGCCCACAGAGACATGCAGGGGAAACTGAGGCACAGAAGGTCCCGCCAGAAGGTGGGACAGAGGCCAACCCCCAGCCTGAGGAACGAGAGGCCCCAGACCCAAAGGGAAACATGGGGGAAACTCAGGCACTGGCGGTCCCGCTTGAGGGTTGGACAATCCCTGAGCCCCGACGAGAAGCACAAGAAGAAGAGTGGGTGGGGGGCCTGCACCCCTGTGACTGGTGCGATGACCTGCCAGCTGAGGCAGAGTTAGGGGGGGCCACCACTCCCCGAGCAGTGCTCCTTTTGTGGGAGAGGGATGGCGGGACCCTCCGTGGTGGTAAGGGGGGAGTGCTTACCCAGG